>VONZ01000642.1:0-442747 GCA_012976165.1 Labeo catla | reverse complement strand
AGTAAAATGCGAAAGAAAACAATAAATAAATATAAGTTACGCCATTTAGGGGCAGGCCTGGGCAGAATCGGTCCTGGAGGGCCAGTGTCCCTGCAGAGTTTAGCTTCAGCCCTGATTAAACACACCTGAACAAGCTAATCAGTGTCTTCAGGTTTACTAGAAAGTTACAAACAGGTGAGTTTTATCAGGGTTGGAGCTAAACTCTGCAGGGACACCGGCGCTCCAGAACCGAGTTTGCCCAGGTCTGGTTTAGGGGATAATGAGTGCAGCAGCTGACGGCACTTTCTGACGTTTGACAATAAATTGACATTAAATAACGTCGTTTGACAGTTTTCAAATAATAAAAGTAAAATGCAAAAAAAAAACAAAGCTAATTCACGCCATTTAGGGGGTAATGAGTGCCACAACTGACATTGCTTTCTGTTGTCTAAAATGCCGTAAATAACGCTGTTTGACAATTTAAAAAAAATAAAAATAAAAAAACTAGTAAAATGCAATGAGTTCAGCAACTGACGGCACTTTCTGCAGTTAAAAACACCATAAATAACGCCGTTTGACGATTTTCAAGTGAAGAAACTAGTAAAATGCAAAATAAAAAAAGTTATTTAAATTACGCTGTTTAGGGGATAATGAGCGCTGCAACTGACGATGCTTTCTGACATTTAAAATGCTGTAAATAACGCATTTTGACAATTTTTAAATAAAACTAATAAAATACAAAATAAAAAGCTTCATTTAAGTTGCGCCATTTAGGGGATAATGAGTGCTGCAACTGACTGCGTTGCACCATTTAGGGCAGAACTGGACAAGGTCTATCCTGGAGAGCCGGTGTTCCTGCAGAGTTTAACTCCAACCCTGATAAAACTCACCAGTTTGTAGCTTTCTAGTAAACCTGAAGACACTGATTAGCTTGTTCAGGTGAGTTTTATCAGGGTTGAAGCTAAACTCTGCAGAGACACTGACCCTCCAGGATAGACCTTGTCCAGTTCTGCCCTAAGTGGTGTTGTATGACAGAGCGCTGTCAGTTGCGGCACTCATTATCCCCTAAATGGCATAACTTAAATGAATTTTCTTTCCTCCAGGGCCGAGTTTGCCCAGGTCTGGTTTAGGGCATAATGAGTGCCGCAACTGATGTCGCTTTCTGTCGTTTAAAATGCTGTAAATAATGTAGTTTGACCATTTTTAAATTAAAAAAAAAAACACTAGTAAAATGCAAAATAAAAAAATTATTTTAAATTATGCTGTTTAGGGGAGAATAAGCGCTGCAACTGATGGTGCGTTCTGACGTTTAAAATGCTGTAAATGATGCAGTTTGTCAGTTTTAAAATAAAAAATCTAGTCATATGGAAAATAAATTTAAATTTTTTGATGGATTTGCATCTGTAGTCAATTTTTCATGGGATTGCTGTCTTGGATAGTGGTGGTGGATAACGTTGGGTGGTGAGTGCTGTCCCATCACACCATATCTATGGGAATGAGCCAAGGCATCAGGTGGTGTGACTGTCTCACTCGTCCAACGTTCACCTGAAGCACTCTTACCATAGCGAGACGCTGCTCTAAATTCTCGCACTGTCAGTGAGAGATCAGTAGTGAGGCATCGCTCGGTGGGTGACGGATGGTGTCAAAGACGGCTTCTCGTGAGATTGTTGACTACAAAAATAGCCCTGGCTTACGCCTCAGAGGGCTTGCAATGCCCTATAAGTGTAAGGGCCCACTCCACAAACATGCAACTTTTCACAAGATGTTAAATGATAGAGTGGAGTCGTGTAAATTACTTACGGATTATTTTGATGTTTTTATTAGCTGTTTGAACTCTCAATCTGGCGGCACCCATTCACTGCAGAGGATCCATTTGGAGGGCAAGTGATATAATGCTAAATTTCTACAAATCTGTTGTGTTGAAGAGACAAGCTCATCTACAATCTGGACAGCTTGCAAGGTGAGTAAATTTTCAGTTTTTTATATCAATCGGCTATAATCACATTCAAATACACAGGCCAGATTTGGAACGCCTGTCATTCATGAAGTCCTACACGTTGGCCGGATGTTCATTGAATGGCTAATTCAATTATGCTGTCAGCTTCCAAGAAGGATGTAGAGAATCTTGGCCCACTTTAACACATTTTACCACCCATTCCATAGAATACTGTAGATTTTAAATTGGCATGCTTTATATATGATGCAAGATCACTAACTAATTTTGCAAATAGTTGCATACGTTTGCATCAGAAAAATCTGTAGTGGAAAGGGATTGTGGGCTCCAAAAGCTTCGAAATTCCCTGGAAATAATGCTTTTAGACACATTTAGACTGAGATATACACGACCAATCAAAAGTTTTTGAACGGTAAGATTTTTAATGTTTTTAAAGAAGTCTCTTCTGCTTACAAAGCCTGCATTTATTTTATCCAAATTACAGTATTTTTTTTTTTTTTCCCCAGGATTCTTTGATGAATAGAAAGATCCAACGATCAGCATTTATCTAAAATAAAAAGCTTTTATAACCTTATACACTATACCATTCAAAAGCTTGGAGCCAGTATTTTTTAGGGGAAGAAATAATGGGAATTATTTTCTTTAGCAAGGATGCTTTAAATTAATCAAAAGTAATGATAAAGACATTTGTAATGTTACAAAAGACTTCTGTTTCAGATAAATGCTGTTCTTCTGAACTTTCTATTCAAAGCAACCTAAAAAAAATATACTCAGCTGTTTTTAACTTAATAATAATAATAATAATAATAATAATAATAATAATAATAACGATAATAATAATAAATGTTTTTTGAGCAGCAAATCAGAATATTACAATGCTTTCTGAAGGATCATGTGACCGGAGTAATGGTGCTAAAAATGTGTTTTTGCTGTACTTTGGATCAAATAAATGCAGGCTTGGTGAACAGAAGACACTTCTGTAAAAAACATTTCAGAATGTTATGGTTCAAAAACTGACTAGTAGTGTACAGTTTTATATATATTGCGATTTTATTTTATTAGGATTCTGCTTGTTTTTTCTCCTACTTAACTTTTTTTTTATATTGATATCTAATGGCTAAATGCTGTTTTAACATGTTTTGTAGAGTGCGGAAGAATATGGCCTGATGGATCACCTCAGATTTAACATCTGTGGCGATTGTCATCGGCATCTTCATTTTTCAGAAGTAAGTGCATCTCTTTTATGTCCTTCAATTTGTTTCTTAATGCTTTTTAATACTGGAAGCTATTTTGCTGTGTCAGTAGTGGCTTTAATCTTCAATATGACTATTTCTGTGCTCGCACACATTTGCACGAAAGCAGTCCTTGGTGTTTATGTTAGGTTTTTTGTAGTTAGCACGCTTGCTGTATCTCTGCTGGGCGGCCGGGCACTTTTCAACTGATGGCTCTGCTCTTTTCTTCTTTGTTGATTGTGCTGTCATGTTTTTTTCCTCAGGTGGAAGATGAGTGGTATGCGCAGGTACAACCCTGAGCAGATCATGCTAAGCGCTGTAGTACGTCGGCCGAGTTGTGACGTCAACCTCATGAAGGAGAAACTGATCTTCTCAGGTGAGACTCATGAGCACACAGCTGTGTGGAGATAAAGCCTGATTAATACAGCCACGGAACAAATTAATTCTCTGTGACCTCTGCAAATGGCTGTTGCACATCGCCACCTGGTGGCAGTCATAATGCACCTTCAACATCTGTATTCATACCTGCATATGGTAACACTTTACAATGAGGTTAAACATTAGTTAATGCATCAGGTATCAAGAACAATTTTTTTTGTGATATTTATCATTCCTTTTGATCAATTTAAAGCATCCTTGCAAATTGGATATTTCTAAATAATAAAAATAATAATAAATGTATATTTATTATATATACATGTATACATGCATATGTAAATATATATTTATTTATTTATTTATAAACGTGAGAATTTTCAAGTGCAGAATTTTTTTTTTATTCCTTTACTGCAGTTATTACAGCTCCAGTGAAACAATATATAATTTAACATGACACTCTGTCTCTCAGTCTGTATACTTACACAATCAGTGGTCAACAGTCCAGTCTTATTACTAGCACTGACATCACTCAATATGCAGGGGAAGATGTGGCACAAAAATGTTGTTGTAGGCTCTGTGAATGTTCATTCCTCTAAAAAAAAAAAAGACCTCCAATATTGCCCCCTATTGGACAAATCTGCCCTGTGAAACTCTAATAAGTTTTATGTTCATTTCATCCCTCAGAGATCAACATCGATGTTGGGAGCACATATGAGCTCTCCGCATACACAGCAAAAGGACTGGGCGCGTATGCACGCGATGACATCATGACACCCGCACGTCACGCAACAAAACTTTAGTGACGACTTGAATCCATTTTATGGAGCTCAGAATAATTAATTTAGACTAAGTTGCTTTTTTGAACATTAATCTCCAATACGTCTTTATTTTGGACGGTTTTCGTTGGTTCTCGGACACTCTGCACTGTATTCCACTGATTCAGTGTTCTGAATCAGTGTCTTTTTAAGTGATTTGTTTTGTAATAAAATCTCTGAATTGCATTGTGAGTGTTTTTCATGAGGTGTTCAAATGGGTTTTAAAGGTAATTATTGCTGGAAATGAATTAGTATCCACCTTATTTTTCCTGTAAGAGTGGCACGGCCATTTTGTAAATTTTAGTCTAGTCAAATTTGAGTCTAGCTTCTGATTTTATCCGCAACCAGCTATTTTTTAGCTGTACAAAACAGCTTGCAATATTGCAAATTGGTGTGTCTTACCATGCTATTTTAATGTATTATCTTAAAGGGGTCATCGGATGCTAAGTTCACTTTTACATGCTGTTTGAACATTAATGTGTGTTGGCAGTGTATGTACAAATCTACCCTATAATGATAAAAATCCATGCAGTGGTTTTTAATTAATCTGTAAAAATAATATCCCCTTTTTCAAATCGAGCTATTCTCAGATGCCTGTCATTGTGGCGTCACACCGACAGATGCCGCTCTCACGATAGTTGATTGACATGAGCATTTTACCTCAGATCAGTTGTAACAGTCCAACCTCCATGTTTTGATGCCAGAGCAGGGATGTAAGTTAGACAAGAATTGAGCGATTGAAGTGTGTTGCTGGATGTAATAATGAACGTAGTGGTCATCGTTTACTCATCTGAGTAACTCATCTGAGCAGCTGAAGATGCAGTAGATTACGTTTGTTTGTGAAGGGAATGAGCCTCCTGATCTACATATATCCGTCTATGTTCACGCCAATCATTCGTGATCCAGCTTCACTTACAGCAGAAGTGAGTATAAGGGTTTTTTTTTTTTTAGTTAGTTAGTTAGTTAGTTAGTTAGTTAGTTTTTTAGTTAGTTAGTCAAATCCCCAGCTAGGTTATTTTAGTAAAGCTGATGATGGAGTGGAAGTTGTGGAAACACAGTGGACAAGCAATGTGGTTTAAAAACAAACGTAACTGTTCAGGGACAGCAAGGCAGAATTAATTTTAGCAAATGCTTGCTTTAAGACGGTTTCAGCGTGATACGCGCAGCGCGCACCTGCTTGAACAGCGCGACCCTTCTCCGACAGCTTTCCGAGCCGTCTTTTTTCCCCCTCTTCTCACAAAATAGCTTATACTACTGTTTCAGCTATTAAAATAGTTCAGTTTTTATGTAATGGCAACGTGATTACATTTTCTTTTCGTTTTTATTAAGTTAATTTAGAAAAACGTTTAAATCATTTTTTTTTTTTTGTTCGTTAAATGAAAGTTATTGTTTTTTTTAAAGTAACGACCAAGCGGCCAGCGGACTGATCATAGTCTGTTTGATCAATTTTGCCTTCTCAAATCATCACGACTTGCCTAAAATAAAATCAATAGATTTAAAACAGTTAAAGTATAAAATAATGTTATAATCTTTAAACCTATAAATGTGTGCTATTAGGCGCATCTCCAATCATTTGTGCGGAGAGGGGAAGCTGAGGCGCGCTTTGCAGGACATGGAGGCGCCAGCGCAATCACTGGCATTTTTTTTTTTCAGTGGAAACCACTGAAAATATTCCGTCTTTTTTGCTCATAAAGGTAAAAGTAATACATCATTCGGAACTATAAATTGTCTAATTTTATATTAACAAAACGTTAACGGTGCTTTAATTTATAAAATAAAGAAAACAAACATGATGTCGTCTCAACAAGCGCTTCACAAAAATGAATAGAAACTCAGCGAAGACATACCTCACAGATATGATAAATATATCAAATATTCTTAAAAAACACATACTTATTATTTAAAGGTTCTTTTTTTATTTTTATTGTATTTCATGTATTATACTTTAAATAAAACTTTTGCAGTGAGTTAGTGTTTTAATGCATGTTTTAGCCTAAGTTCTTGTGACCATCAGGCGTCACAAGCGTGTGGTGTTTCGAGCGCTTCGAAACAGTGACAAGGGGAAGTCCGAGGCTTATATAGAGCGTCTGATTGGATGCAGGTGTTAGAGCAATCAGCGCAGTGGGTCATGGGAAACGTAGTCCGGGGTGTGATGCAACAGTCTGTGTGGTGTTAAATGTTAGTGAAATGTACAGGCGACCTCTGGTGGCGGGCAGACCGGACAGGATTCATGACACTTACCATGTAGTTATTGTAGAGGGTGACGCATGAATATTTCCTGATCATAAATGTAGGGGTGTAGTTAAAATCAGTCTCAGACAATGGACTAAAACATACACCGTTTCGGTAGTGACATTAAATGCGGGACACGTTTTTATAAATATACAAGTTTCATAATTTATAAAGAAAAAATAAAATAATTCTTTTTTGGAACTTTGTTTTTAAATAATCAAAGATATTTTTTTAAAAAACATTTTCAGCATTTTCATAAGTTGAAATTTTGGGGTTAGGGTTCGGGACAGCCACCTCCCAATTGCAAAGACCATACATAATGATTTTATAGATATTAAACTTACTGATATTTTAAATATTATTGTGGGTTTCAACAGATAATAAAATGATCTTAGTAAACATTTAAAATTTGAATACTTCAATACTTAAATGTGTGGGACAGCAGTTTGCCCCAATTCTGTAAAATGGCCCATATAGCTCTACCCTACAGAGTAACTGGAGTAACATGCAACATTAAAATGCTACAGCGATAAGTGTTAATCCGTACCATATTGCTTTACTAAATATATTTTAGGTAAAATATGTTGTTTATGCTATTAACTATGATTGCTGTTTAAAATTGTGGGTTTAAGTGTGCCCATGGCCTGATTGCACAGGAACAGAACAGTGATTAAAAACCACTTTAAAACCACACTAGAGCTAGGCTGTTTAGTATAGCGAAAGAGTCGTAGGCGAATGATGCTGAGTCATCATGGTGAACAAGGCAGTTCAGCGCATGGAAAGCAGGACAGGAAGTGGACACCCTATTTTGAGCCGTCTGCTGATTAATTATGCATTAGCCGGGGAGGAGTCTGGCTACGGATGAAGCCTGACACAAACAAGAGATGCTGCAGTTTGAACCGACAAATACCAAAGATCAACACTTCCCTTAAAAGCTAAAGTATGTATATAATAAAGCATGTTTTGTCTTTATGCATGATTACGGTTGTGTTAAGGTGACCTTAAGGTGCCTTTTAGAGCATGTGGGGATTGTTTTTATTGAGATAATATCAATTCCGTACAGGAGTTGTGAAATGAATTATTGTTGATTTGTTAAGGATATTTTTAAGTACCCTTATAAAAATAGTGCATGAAAGGATGTCCTCACAATCAGATAAAATAGATCCAGCAATGACCAAGACATTACTAAATAAGGTCATTTTCTAATGGCTTTCTTCCCCTGTATTGCGTCAGTATCTTTTGTGAAGGTACCTCTCTAAAACATGACGATGGGAGTTAGATGGGACAGTCGTGCCACGGCTGAGAGAAGCATGTTCATTATGCGGGTGATGCTGAGCTTGTTTCCTCTAGTCCTTGTGGTCTGGAATGGTGAGGCGTTACCTGTCCCAGACAAACAATCACACACCAATGAGGTGAGTATCTTATTTAAAGTGTTTTTAAAGAAAAAATTAGGTGTGTGGGCCTATATTTGGTAGTATTTCCTAAGATCTTTGTCACTGGCTAGGAATAACTGTACTGCAGTGTTGTAATGCTGTTAATGCTGTATAAATCAATAGAAGTGCTCTAATACTCAAGCCCACAGAAATGTCTCATTTTCTAGATACTGACCAAAGACGAGAAGGACTTGTTGAAGAAGATGATGACGGACATGGCTGAGCTGAACCTCACTAGTAAAGAACTAGCAGACCCTGATTTTCTGAATGGCAAACTGGGAGAGAAGTCTGTCTTTGAACCAACCCCTAAATCACCTTGCAAGCTGTTCTTCTGGAAGACCTTCTCCTCATGTTAAAACTAGAAAATAGAACAGACACAGACGAGTCTGTTGAAATCTACAGTCCTGCCTTTACAGTTTGCCAATCTAATCATACACTGTATTGAAATCAATATACATCTCTTGGCTTCTGCTGTTCCTGCATTGTATTTTATGTCGAAAGACTTTGAAACTGCTGAATGTTTGAGGTCTCCAAAAAAACACAATGGTCTTTTGCATGTACAGTTTATACTGTTTGACATCCATGTCCAAAATACTGTAATAAAAGTTATACAAATCCTTTCATGTCAGTCCTGTAATTTACCTTCAAAACGATAAACAACGCTGTTATGCTACGTCATTACAGCTTTGTTTACGAAAATCAAACAGCCGTCAGTGTGAAGTGTAGTCATTATTAACCCTTTCAGACCTGAATTTTTGTCACACAATTTTTGAACACATATTATAAGAATGAACAATGCCGAAAGAATGTGGGGGGGGGGAAAGTAAGATGATATGAAGTCTCAAAAAAACTTTTTTGTTTGAAGTGGGTGAATCTGAGTATATGTATAAATGTCTTTGCATGTATATGTATGGGTTTATGTGTACTTGCTGATTGTTTTGATAAATATATGATTGTGTGCATTATAGCATCAAGGCATCAGTGTGTGTGGAGGTGGTGTGAGTGTGTGTGTTGCTGTGTATTCACTGATTCTCTAATATTCCACAAGTGCACAGATGAAGCTCTCTTTTGTATTATTTGTGTAAAGAACAAAAAAAACCCCAAACAAATTAAATAGATTGCATAGTAATGTTTATTACATTTTATTATATTTACATTTTAAAAAAGCAAACATTTTAACCATAATAATTTTCTTCTTATGATTAATCTTTTTATAAAACAAGTTTTACGAGTTATGCATTCAAAACTCTTATAAAACGCCAGATCATATACAATGGATTTATTAATAAGCAGAAAACGGTAGGCTATAAAAAAGGAATCATTTTGGTGTGCTTTAGCTTTAATACAACTGTTTTGCTGTATTATATAAATCTCTCTGTTTGCTCTGTCACTCAGAGGGTTTTCTTGCTACAAGATGAAAAACAGCCTCAAAGTCAGACACAGTGTTGTTCTCTCTGTCTTCTGCAGGCAGTATATTAAACTCATGGATTGAGAAGCCTAAACCACTGAGCACTTCTTTAATTTTATCCTGACTCAGTCTAAGACAAGAAAAGAGCTGTTCATCCACCTTGTAGAAGCTCTCACCCAGAACACCTACCATGACCAAAAGTCCACCAGGACGCAGAAGTTTGGTCAGCCCATGTAAAGCACGACAGTATGTTTGGATGTCTTTACACGCTGCTTCCAGACACAGAGATGTAATGACACAATCAGCTGGTTCCAGTGTGTGTGGATCAAATGGATTCTCCAACCGCACATCACATTTTAAAACTTTCTTTACTCGTTGCTTCAGTGTAGCCTCCAGTTTGGACAGGCTGCCATAGTTCAAAGATGAATTAAAAGATAAATAAATTAGGCAAAATACAAAGAAGTGTTTTAGGAACAGGTGTATAAAAATGTAGGCTCTGTCATATTTATAAATGGGTGTTTCTTCAACTCTAGTGAAATTAGTCTTAGCAAGACAAAGGAGCCTGCATTTTAACTTGGTTTAAAATGTTATTTTAAAATGGAAATGACACCGTCTATATTATATTATATTATATAGGGCCAACATAGTATGAAAGTATCTAAAAAAAAAATGTAATTGTGACTTTTTGTCATTCTGGGAAACTTTATATATTTAAAACTCTATATAATAAAACAAGAAAAAAAAAAGTCAGTATTATGAGATGTAAAAACTAAATTCAGAATTCAGAGGGAAAAAAGAGTGAATATTGTGTAACACTTCACAGTAAGATTTGTTAGTTACAGTTTCTCTGAAATGCTAAAACACATTTTTTGAAACCATCACTTATTTTCTCAAAACCTTAAACACAAATCCAAATGTTCAAACTAAATTCACTGAACCCCTGACTCTTCTGGCAAAATCAAACAATCGCTTCAAAACCATTTCACCTGTACTCAAAATCAAACAAAGCTTTCAAATCATAAACACATTAGTCAATACTATATGCACTACAGATCATTTATTAGACACTACATCAAAAAATGGCGAACACAGTGCCCAGTGCATGTAGTAAAAAAAAGAATATTTACTGTATATAGTAATTATTCAGCAATAAAAAAGATACATAAACATATACACACTCAAAAGAAATCACACCTAAGTTTGGTGAATATACCAAAAATATATAAAAAAGGAAAACTACACACACATGTATGTATGTATGTATATATATATATATATATATATATATGTGTGTGTGTGTGTGTGTATACATATCTATCTATATATCTATATCTATATCTATCTATCAATCTATATCGATATATATAGTGCATGTGTACATATATGTTTGTTTGTATGTATGTACGTATATGCGTGCGTGTGTATATATATACCTATATCTATCTATCTATCTATCTATATACACTCATACATAAGTGAGTGTATTTTTCCTTTTTTTGTGGTATATTCAGCAAACTTGGGTATGATTTCTTTCTTAGGTGCGATTGCTATATACTGTACAGTCCTGATTCTCAGTCCGCTCATACATACATACACTCGTATTCACACTCTTCTGTACCTCTCAGATTGACAAATGCACCCGTGCCTTCTGTGTACTTTGAACTGTCTTATATTTGGTATATTTAAATATTTAGAAACAAGTGTGAAGAATTTTGAATTGCTGTGTGTAAACGATGACAGCCGTGTTGCAGTTGTGCTTAACTTTTGCTTTCTTGTGTTTAGGGTTTTGCATCACAAGTTCATCAAAGAGCAAATTGTGTCTTAGTGAGTGAGAATGTGTTTAGAGTTTTGCAAAAAGAGTGCAGGAGATCTGCAAACAGTGTCTAAACTGCCTAAACATGTTTAAGGTTTTGCAGAAAGAGTGATTTATTTGACAAATGGGGAATTTGGTTCAGAGAATGGGGTTTAGTGTTTCAGCAAATGTGAAAAACTGTAATTAACATGAACTAAGAATGAACAATACTTCTACAGCATTTATTAATTTTAATTGTTCATTTCAGCATTCACTAATGCATTATTAAAATCACAAGTTGTGTTTGTTAACATTAGTTAATGCACTGTGTGCTAACATCAACAAAAAACAACTGTATTTTTATTAACTAACATTAACAAAGATGAATAAATAGTGTAATAAAAGTATTGTTTATTGTTCATGTTAGTTAATACAATACCAATGTTAACAAATTACACTTTATTGTAAAGTGTTACCAAAAATTGCAACATGTAACATTGTAGGAGAACGTGAGAAAATGCGCAATTACCCTTTAAAAATATGTTTGTTTGATTTATTATTGGTATTATTATTAATATTAGTATTAGCTGAAAAGTCTACAGAAAAACGGAAAAGAAACTGAAATAAGAGCGTGCGGTCAAAATTGTGTAGCTAATTATTGTCTGTTAAACATAAAAAAAACTCTGTTTATGAATTATGAATATGTTGGCTACCATAAGTTATAAATAAAGACTTTTAATGACATGAAACTGCGGTCAAAGTTCAATCATGGTGGGGTGGGGTGGTGGTGGGGGGGTTATCTGCTGATATGTACCCACCAACGTCAAAATCAAATCTACGCCCTTTCAATATGCAGTATAGAAATATAATTACCTTTTCCCCTCCAGTTCACAGACATACTGCAGCACAGGTTTCCAATCTAAACTTCCTTCTTTGTTTTCCAGCCACTTCTCAATTTCTGTGCGATTGTTACTTGCGAAATCAGACAGCACGATCTCGTCATAATGGTCGCACGCGCTTAAGACGCTGTGGATAGATGGTCCACTGCCCACATCGATCAGCAGCTTGCCTTTATGTTCTCCTTTAAAACAAACATTTGTGCCAAAATTATTTCGGAAAAATAGAACATCTAGACCTAGCGATTCGATTGATAGGGATTGCTTACCCGCTGAGAAAACTCCGCTAAGGCATCTCAAAACGAAAGTAAGGAAACTCTTCTCGTCAGGGTGACCACTAGGGCAGGAATAAAAATTCTTCGCATATGCTCTGGAGTCAAAATGCCCCTCATAGAACTCTCCCTCAGTGAAGGTCGTGGATTCACTCATAATTACAACACGTATTGTACGTATATATCTTCAAATAAACTACGACTGCTGTGGATACTGTAAGAGCAAACTGTAGGTTACTGTCCGTACTGTCCGTGTGGTTTCCAGACTTGCGCAAAATAATGATGTGAATTCGAAATATACTTAAGTGAAGGTTTGGCACCACCTAATGGAAAGGCAAGAAAACTTGTTTCTAGACGTGGCTTATTGTTCGGTAAACCTGGCTGACAGAGAAATCAACTGACAGGTATGATACATATGTCAAAAGCAAACGGTAACTTTAGATAGGACATATGTCTTTCAATGATTTTTTGGGTAAGTTCAGTCGACAGCGTTTGTATACTTGGTTATTCAAAGATAACAGCCCCATTAGTTGTTTTAAAGAAATGTACTTGCAATAGAAGTAAACAGGATCCAAATATTATGTTAACGTCAGATTTGAGTCACGACGCAGTTAATGCACGTAGTCCGGGTAACTTAAGCAAATCCGCACAGGTGATCTGACTTTTTACTTGGAAAAGACGGTTTGCCACAGGGGCGTCGTTAGGGCTAATCATTCGGGGCTCGAGCCCCGAAACATTTCTCTTTAGCCCCGAATGTTTTGTATCGCGTATGATTTCCGCGGAATTTGTCATAGTTTGAATTAATTAATCATAGGTCGGTCATTACACTTTAAACAAATCGCGATGTGGACTAGTATCTATAAATATTACGCCGCAAAATACAATCTAAATATGAATCCTGCATGTTCTGCGTGTCTCTTTATGAATGAATGGTGAAGACGCAGGCGCGGTTTCCTTTACTACACACAAGCGCGCGTGACGCTCCCGGTGATTTCAGCGTCTACCATTAAAAATGCATGGACAACATCTCCAGAACTGCTCTGAGAGTACTTATTGAGCAGTTCACCGTTTCATTTGAGTAAACGAGGGTTATATACTCACAGAAATGTAAAGGTATTTTACGGAAAACCGTCAAAATAAAAGTTCGGTTTAGCTTGTATCATTGCGGCAGAAATACATTACTTTCATTCGAACGTATGTACCTACAGTACTACTGCTGCTGAAAAATTAATAAAACTTTGTTACACAATATTTGTTCCATCTTTTAAATTTTATTAGTGCATCCCCTTTATCTGCCAAAAATAAAATTTAGTTTTCATGAATTAAAAGATAAATTAATATTTTATGCCTTTATTTCTTACCCAGAAAAATTTAAATACACAACACATCATTTCATAAGGCTGTTGTAGAAATAAATAAAAGTTGTTTTATGCATTTAAATAAATAGACATGCTAAAACAAATCTGGTAACAATAAAACACAAGGTGAGAAAAAATAAAACACTTCATAGGGCCCTAAACATAACTTAACTTTTAAAAAATTGACGTTAAATTGTATACGTTTCATTGTTTTAATTAATTAGACATGTTTTTTGATTAATAAAATGAAATTTAGCCATTGAAAAGGAGTCCAGAAAAATTAAAACAGAAAAAAAAAACAAACAAAAAAAAAACATGGGTTAACTTACAGCTCTCATTTTTGAACTCTCAAAGTGCACCAGATTAATGAATTTAACTTTAAAATATATCCAATTTTATCCTGGGGGGAATGCCCCCCAGACCTCCCTAGAAGGATCCAGGTTCACCCACCTGTGTCTAACAAAATCTTACGTAATTATGATGTAAGCTCCCATCCACCACTACCAGCCCCTGATGTTTTCAAATCCTAGAAACGCCCCTGGTTTGCCATATCGTTCATTTTAATCAGAAGGAAAGCAAAATTGTCTCTTTGCATTTGTCTGAATTTCTAATTCTGTCTGCTACGTCTTCACCTGACACCAGCTGAGTGTACTGGTAAGAGTCATAGTACTACTTACCTGTATACCTGCATGACAAAATGTTCTTCCGCTCAGGACTGTAGTTCCACCGAAAATTATTTTCATTCAAATCAACTTAATACATGTTTACGAAAGGATTTATTTAAGAGCTTTACAAAAAAGAAAAAAGCAAAGCTGTCCAATAAACTAGGCCTTAAATTTATTAAATCTTTAAGGTTTAGTAAGAAAATCCATTGTTTCATATTATATTCAGCAGTTATTTACTTCAAGATAAAACCGTCTGCAGTTCTGTATGTTATACTGATATTCCACAAACAAGACACACAGCAAAACTACTTAGTACGTTTGCTTTATACTAAAAACTAGTACTTTGCAATGTACTAAACTAATGCATGTTTTTTTATATTTCAAATCACCAACATGAAATGTTTACAATTACACACTTTCAGGTAAAAATAAAAACAGATACAATTCCTCTGTGTATGTTTATTAAGTATTTTGAAAAATGGAAATCCTGCCAGTGATTCAAGTCATTGATAACACAAACCCCATTCACAAAATCCTATCTGTTCACCCACAACAGGACACTGTATGAAAAATAGGCCTTTTCAACTTTCACTAAACGATATTTACAGTGGGACAGATCATGTAAAAGCAATCAAACAGAAGAAAGACTTAAAAGCAAGATCAATGATTGCATTGAGGTCTTGCAATAAAACAGCTGGAAATACACGAGCATGGACATGAAGTAATTTGCAATGGGACTGATCCATAAACGCACTGGTTTAGCTTTTAGACTGCCACGGACTGTCTTTAGTCATGCACTCCAGGCCAATTGGGAATTGTCCATTGAAATTTCAATGAGGGAAATCCAGGGTTACAGTGAAGTGACGTAGTCCCTTTTCAGGTTAAAGGCATACAGCAGCAGTCTCCACAGATGGACTGTGTGAACTTCAGTCTTCAGCTCTCCCATTATAGACTTCACTCAGGGTTCTGAGGTAAACCTGGGCCAGCCGAGTCCAACGTCCCTATACATGCGAATTAAATAAGCGTTTGCAATTCAATTAATGTCTTGAAGCAAATAAGCCACTATCAAAATAACTAGTCAAATTATTTTTTATTTGAGTTCCCTTAGATTCACAAAACATATAAAAAGCATTCAAAACACATAACAAAAGCAACCTCTTCTCGAAGCATTCTTCGCTTTCATCATCATCATCATCATCAATACATCACCCCAGTTAAGCCACTCAGAGCTCACGCTCGCCCTCATTCACCGCCCACTCCCAGAGCCCCGCCCTCAGACAGCATCACATCACGTTCACACGTATGAGTTCAGTAACAGCGAGATAGAACACACACCATACACAGCATTCACATCAAATTATTAAGCAAGAACACAAATACTTAGTAGATCACTTCAACATTCCACTACATATATCTTTTTTTTTTCTTTAAATATATGATTGCAATATAAGAAAGGGAGGAAGGTAGACAGAACAAGAGGGACGGAAGAATGTAAATGAATGTCCTTCTGATGGTCCTACAGAAAAAAAGAAAAAAAAAACACTCGCTGCCTTCGTTCACACTCGCTCACACAGGTTCTTCTCACAGTCAGCACGTCGCTTTTCGGCATCGCACACTTGCGTTCAAGTTCTCTCTCTCTCAGCGCGTTCGCTCATTCAGTCTCTCACTCGTGGCGCACCAACAATCCATCACCATATCACTCTCAGCTCTCAAAAAAGCGGACAGATTTCATCCATGAAAAGGGGAAAAAAAGACAACACCCACCGTCTAACACAGTATATGCAGAGTGAAGCTGTGCTCTTTGATGGCAAAGCATTTACACATGGGAAGAAGGGAACTGATACTGAGATCGCTCGAACATTGCGGCCAACGAGGGGCTTCTTCCCGGGAAATTGGAAAAGAGGTGATGAACTGTAGAAGAGATTTATGAAGGCTTGACCATAAAAAACGTTGAGGGAAAAAAAAAACTGCAGAGAACACAACTCAAATGGCTTTCCACATGGAGCATCTTTTAAATGTACTGTACGTTGAGAGGGCACTGAAATGGTAAAGAGATGCTCAGATATGTGGGCATACTGAAATAATGCCTGACACAAAATAAATTATATCCATAGGGAAAAAAAAAAAACTTATAGTGTTCATTTCATTCCTAACAACCACTCGAAATTAATCTTAAAGAGCAATCATTGTATGTATACGAAGAACATTCAGTTTTACAAAATCAAAGGCAAATATTTAAGGGACAGAATATCTGACTAAACTTTCTTCTCTCAAAATACTTACCATATAATCTAGATATTAGGATACTTCGAGAACCAATTGAAATCTCTCTCTACATTCCCCAGCTGGACTTTGTCTCCATGCTAGATCCAAAACCGGAGTTGAACCCACTGCTCGAGCCCGAATTGGTTCCCGCCCCCCACCCGAGACTAGCTGAGCTGCCGGTGTTGTAGTTATTGCTGCTTGGGTTGTAACTCTGGTTCTGATCTCTACTACCGCTGTTCTGCCCGCTAGGGGTGGTGCCGGAAGTGGCTGTCTGATTCTGCTGACTGGCCAGCATTCCCATCATGCCCCAGCTACTCTGAAGGGCTGCCTGAGCGGCTGCCATCATGGCTGGATTCAAGCTAAGGGCCCCAAAATTCACATTGCTGTTGGGACTGCGACTACTGCCAAAGCCCTGCCCCCCAAACCCCCCGAACCGCCCACGATCCATCATTTGCCTACTATTATTGTGCTTAGGCTCAGCGTTGGAGATGTGCACGCTGGTTCCTTTAATGATCAGGTCCTCGCCGCACAGAGACTGGGCAACCTGGGGGAAAACATCCACACGTTAATTTGAGAAGAGAATTAGAGCGGGCCAAATAAGGAAAACGAAAAGCACCAACCTGATCATCAGCAAAGGTGACGAAGGCAAAGGCTCGGAAAGGTTTGGGAATAAACACGTCTGTGACTTCACCGTACTGCATAAAAAACTGTCTAAGCTCATCGGCTGTCATGTCCTCGGTGCAACGGCCCACAAAAACTTTCCTGCTTCTCATAGGCTCATCCGGGCCAGCCTGTTCCAGGAAATACTAGATCATTTAATAGAAAACAGGGTCTACTCATGCAATGTTCACAACGGCAAGGGCATCACAAAACATTTGAAATGTGAAATGTGTATATGTTCAAATTTAAAACCTTAACTTTTATATCAAATGTGAACTATGTGTGGTTTTACGTGGAAGTGTTGCTGAAATACCTTTGAGTTGGGAAGTTTGCAATCGCACCATCTTCCATCGATCATATGCCGCTGGGACATGACTTTTACTTGTGTTTCATAGTCTGTAAATCTTACAAAGCCAAATCCTTTGGAATTTCCAGTTTTTGCATCTCGTTTCACCTGAGGGAACAGGCCATGCACAACATTTTAGTAATAGCTCACCAAATGACAATTCTATTATTATTTACTCATTCTTTACAAAACCGGTATGACTTTTCTTTTTTTTTTTCCATTTGTATTTGCATATACTTTCTTTCTTTCTTTCTTTAAAATATATAACTACTGCTTTAATGGTTTGATGTTTTCTACAGTTTAAGAAAAAAAATCTGGAGGAAAAAAAAAAAAAAAGAAATGGTGAAATCGCTCCGAAATCCTGATCTGAAACAAATGATTAATCGAACCCGCACCGAAGATCCGATCCAAATCAAATAATTTGCGTTCAACGCTCTAAAGTTCCGATCTAAAGCAAAAGATTCGCAAACCCGCTCCGAAGTTCCGATCTAAATAAAATGATTCATGATCCACGTTCTGAAGTCCCGATCTGAATAATGATTTGTGAACCATCATTTCAGATCAGGTCTTTTAGCACGGATCGCGAATCATTTGACTTAGATCTGAACTTTGCGTATTGCAAATCATTTGATCTGAATCATTTAATTAGCAAAATGATTCACAAACACATTACAATCTAAATCAAATGATTTGTGCTACACGTTCCGAAGTCCTATCTAAATCTAAAGAATCGCTATATGAAGTGCTGATCTGAAACAAATGATTTGCGATACACCATCTGATTGGAACACTTCGAAACAGTGAATCATTTTGCCACTCATTAGTTTAACTGATTCAGAGTTTGGAAAAGCTGTTTCACCCATCATTATGTGCTTTTTAAAATCATTACAAGCTATGTTGAAATTTGAAAATTAATGGTTCTTTTAATTTAACAGTTTTTTTCTAATGAATCAAAATGAAATTGATTGAAATCACGAGTTTGAATCAATCGCAGTGGTTCCAGCATAAGAGACTATTGATTTGGTTCATCTGTTCCTCTTTTCGCGTCTTAAGCCATGTTTACACAACACTGTCAGCACTACTACTTGCATAGCTCCATTGTTTTCTGACATTAACTGAAATAAGTGAAAAAGGTTTGTTTTTTTTAATTGTGTTTACTTATTGAGAAAATTGAACTCTTATTTCATAGATATGTTGTGTCTCAATAATTCAAGCACCTCTTTAGGAATACTTTCAAAGGTTCTCCAGGTCTTAAATTTAAAAAAGTTTAAGGCCTGGAGTTTAAAGTTTAAACCCTGTCCAAAGGAGCTGTTTAAAGCAGAATTCTGCTTCTGAATCCTGAATATGTATAGTACAACGAACATAAATTATCAAATTCTACTTCATTGTGGCTAATTTGTAGTACCAGGGGAAACAACAACAATAACAACAACATGGTCTTTTCCAAGACCATTTAGCCTTTTTAATTGTGTCCACATTTGTTTTTGTGTATTTAGCAAGTGCCACAAAAGTCACCTAGTTTTGTACCATCCCAATAAAGTAAAAAATGTCAAATGTAAATTTTTTCTAAAATTACTGAAAAAGTCAGAGGGTTAGGTAGGATTTTCATTAAATAACTTAAAAATTTCTGTTTTCCCACACAAAGCTACTGTACAGTTTAAGAATAATTTGTATTATAATATATACGTGTAATGATGCTTTCTTTTTAGTCATTTTTGGAGCTTGACAGCCTAAAAGCCCTCGGCAGCCCCAATCCACTTTCAATGAATGAACAGAGCAACATAAACAAATCCTTCAATGCTCCACAGATCAAAACCCATCATAAAGGTTTGGAACAACATGAGGGTAACGTAAGGTTTTTTTTTCTGTTTAGGTTTGTTTATACTAACCTGCACCATGATCACCTCTCCAAAAGTGCTGAAGTAATCTTTAAGGTCTTGCTCTGTTGTTTTCCATGGCAACCCAAGCACAATCAAATCTGATGTCTTCTGCACACCTCTCTTGATTTTCACAGCCGACGCAGCATCCATTTCATCCATCTTCCTCTTGTTATCTGAAAACGTATGATATTTTGTTGTTATGCTTATTTGGCTTATTTAAAGACAATCAACTGGATTGAATTAACATACGCAATTTGCATTAGTAATGGAACAACTGGGTGACTGATATAAGACCATATTTTTTTATTTTTTAATGTTACTTCAATCAAATAAACACAATACCACCATATCTGATCTTACCTTTTGGATAATTGACCACATACACCAAATTGCCCCAGTCTGATTCGGGTGCATGAAGAACCCCCTCCACTAGTCGGACCCCTCTCATGCACTGAGACACGGGGCTACGGTATCTAAGGCCGCATGCACCGGGAAACTGCGCGGCGACGGTGGAGAGTAGCACGGTGCCGTCCTCCTCGGACGGGATCTCCATCGGCTCCTCGTTCTCATCCTCCGCGACGCGAATATAACACTCCGTCATGTTTACACCGAGTACGCGAACTATGCTAACAGCTTCCGAACCGATCAATAATTCAGCAATAAGACAACAAACGAAGCTGAAACCGAAACTAGTACACCGGAAAGACCCCAGAAGTAATCACAACCACAAACTGGTTGGCAAAAAGCCCGATGTCTATTGTTTACGTACGACTGTTGTCAAATAATGCGGGGTGCCATTAGCTAAGCTAAGCTACTTGCTAACCGCGCGCACGCTAGAAATGAATGGCGCGTCGCGTCGCACCCTTTTCCCGCCAATTGTCACTGCGTGCGAACACCTTCTCATCGACTGTACTTGATTATCTAACGATTGTGATTCAAATAAGCAACGTAATGTAATAAAAAGAAAGAAACCGCGTGGACTAGTGCATCCAGTTGCCGTTCCGACCCCCTAAACTGATAAAATGGCCACGCAGATGCGTCACTGTAGGAATGACATCATCAGTTTGGAGCGTCGCATCACAGCACATGGAGGGGTTTGTAAATGTAAAATGTTAACTTTTTAAACTCATACCGTAGTTTGTGGTATACTGTAGCGGATGGTGTGATTTTGTCATGTCTGTTCGTGATCTTGATGGATTGGTGGGGTTGTTTTTTTTGTTTAAGGAAGTTGAAATAATGTCAAATATGCAAGAATCCACTGTACTGTTGAAAGCTTCTCTTCATATCGCATCTTACAGGTTTGTTACATCAGATTTAGAACAGACAAAAGCCATGGAAAACAATGGATTTAAAGACAAAGGCCTCTAATATTAGTATATCACCATTGTCCAGCCGAGTTAATTGAGTAAAATAATCTGTGTATTTATGACAAAACAATATAAAACAAAAAACAAGTATTGTACAAAAACAAGTACTTGAATCAACTAAATACATTGATTAATTTTATTTAATTAATCAATTTAACATATATTTAACATCAAATGTTATGGAAGGAGCTCCAATATTGGATAATTCTGTCTACTGTAATACTATAACATTGTTTCCAACATTAGGACAATTGAAAAGCTTCATTATATAATGTCTGGTTTCACAGAGTCTGAAATGGTTTAATCAGTCATCTCATGGGTGTTGTTAGGACCTACAATTGTTTTTATAGTTTTGTAATGGCCAAGAATGACACAGCCAGGTTTACATCATGCTGCCAAACATGATGCAATCAGTATTCATTCTGTCTATAAACATGCCTTTTTTTAATCACAATCACAACTGAATGAAAGTTTACTGTGCTGTAATCTTGCATAGTTCTTGGTAAACCGTTAACTAAGGAAGTGGCCATGACATTTTTATTGGAAAAGGTAAAGCCTCATGTGAGGTAGAATGAGTGAATGAAAGAAAGGAAGAGAGATTTTTATTGCCTTGCAGGTGCAGGTTTCCCTCCTTTCTTTGCTTGTATGTGTTGTATAATTTTATGATGAAGTGGGCCAGCCTTGTTCTCACACTCAATTGTAACCTAAAAGGCCAAACACAGCTGACTTGTTAGCAGTACAAAAACAGTTGTATCACTCCTCTGTGCACAAGAACCAAATGAGCCATGGCGCTGATGCTCACAAGGGTTTTACTTATTTCAGTGTAAGTAACTATATACTTATGCTTTAAGAATTTTCTGCTGTAATATTACTAAAATGACTATTTTTGCTCTTTTGCTTCATGTAGACTCTTCATTTTGCCCATCTGGGGCAATGTTTTGCGACAGAAGAGAGACTGGATGGGCAGTCTATCTGCAAGCATGTCTGGTAATTATTACTTTACAGTATGTTACTCTTTACACGGTAGTAAAAGAATTAAAACTGACTGATTTTTACTTTTCTAGAAGGTGATGTGGAGTGTTTCTCAGAGTACATGGAACTTTGGATCCACAGATTGAGAATTGAAGGACTGAGGCTTTGGCTTTCTGGAATATTAAGGATTCAAGGTGAGATACATGGACATTAAATTACTTTAACCCAAGAGAGGAAAACAAACTGATCACCATTAACACATTTTATCCTGTAAAATAGATGTTTTCTGAAAAAAATAAACGAATAAATAAATAAACATTATAGTATCCACATTACATATTTTACACTTTGATATGAATATGTTGATTATGCTAAAAGTAGGATAAGACACTCAAGACTGACAGATTATTCTTTTGGTTAAGATTCCCCTTTATGTACTTTATGTCAGAATCTACTGTCTGTAAAACACATTTTATTGGATTGTAGTGATGTTATTCCTTTCAGGAAATTTTGTTATTCTGCTGATATTCTCGAAATAGTTTTTATTAAATACAGCGCACCATCAATTTTATTAAAATTGCATATTAAATGTCTTATACGGTTGAGGTCAAAAGTTTACATACACCTTGCAGAATCTGCAAAATGTTAATTATTTTACCAAAATAAGAGGGATCATACAAAATGCATGTTACTGCCTTGAATAAGGTATTTCACATAAAAGATGTTTACATATAGTCCAGAAGAGAAAATAATAGCTGAATTTATAAAAATGACCCCATTCAAAAGATTACATACACTTGATTCTTAATACTGCTGTTGCCTGAATGATCCACAGCTGTTTACTTTACTTCAAATTCAGAAAGTTTTCTTAATGCATTGCGTTTCCTTCTGAAGCATCAGTGAGTGATGGAACCTTCTTTAATAGTTACATATGAGTCCCTCAGTTGTCCTTAGTGTGAAAAGATGGATCTCAAAGTCATGCAATCATTGTTGGAAAGGGTTTAAATACACAAATGCTGAAAAACCAAAGAATTTGTGGGACCTGAAGGTTTTTTTCTAAAGAACAGCAGGCAGTTTAACTGTTCAGGACAAACAAGAGACTCATGAAAAAAACAGCGGTGTGGATAATTAAGGTAACAACACAGTGTTAAGAATCAAGTGTATGCAAACTTTTTTGAACAGGGCCATTTTTTATAAATTCAACTATTATTTTCTCTTGTGGAGACTATGTGTTAATGTCTTTTATGTAAAATATCTTATTCAAGTCAGTACTAAATAAAAAATAACATGCATTTTGTATGATCCCTCCTATTTTGGTAAAATAATTAACATTTTGTACATGTATTTCAAAATATGTTCTGTGTACTAGTTTTATAAGTCTCTTGCTTATTTCAGTAGGTTTGGTGTCTATGGAGAATCTGAACCATCAGCTTTCTTCATGTGGGTTTGCCCTGCACAGAGATCTGGAAAAGAACTATATCTTCAGAGTCATGTACAGTGGATGTTTTGTCCAGTTAGAGGTCAGAAAATGTTCTTGTTTGTCACTGAGACATTCACTTCTGCAGTGTGTCAGATGCTAAATCTGTCCCTTTTTATCACTGTATCTCAAAATAACGTTTTGTAGTTATTTTTTTTTTTTTTTAGCATGGGAATTATGTGATTGCGCTGAACTTGCTGAAGAGAGTAAGTTGTTTTGGAGGCAGGACTGAGAAGTTCATGATGAAGTGTCCAGCGGTGTTAGCGCCTCCTAACAGAGAGTACATCCAGTGTGATTCAGACTTCATTCAGGTAAGAATAGGGTGATGTGATAATTATTCTTTTGCTTATTTTTTATTTTTCTCAAAGCATTTTTTGTGTTGAAGGTTACCAGAGAGATCCCTGTGGATAACTGGAATAATGAGGTAATGTCTGATAAATGTCTTTGTAGTTGAGGGCATGAAGAGATAAATGCATCTAATGTGGAATATTTCTGACATGATTTTTTTTGTTTCCCCATTCAGCTTGATTGGTCTCTGGCCTTGAGAGGGAGTTTGGTTGTGGCTTTGGAGGATTCCAGTCTTATTCAAGTAAATGTTGAAATGCACAAACCAAACATAACAGTTCAAGGAAGGAGAGACACCATCTTAAATCCTGTGCAGGTAAGACTGTGACGGTTGTGGCTGTGAGAATTTGTAAACGTTTAGCAACAGAACACGTATACACCTTTTGTATACAAAAAGGAAAAGGAGGAAATCATTATTTTAAATTTGAGAAGTATTTTTTTCACTTGAAGCCCTTGTTTTTCTTCCACTGTTTGATCTAGAATTATTTGCTTAATTGTGCCACCTAATGGTGTGTAATCGAATAGCATTTTTTTTTGGCTCAGCTCATACAGGACCAAATGATTTTAATCCTTTGTGCTTAAGTTGAGTTAAAAATATCCAAACTGGCTGAAGAGTCTCTAATTTAATCTGTTTTGTGCTTTAAATGGTGCAACAGAGGATTTATTTTCATTAAAAGTCTATATTTTTTAGGTTTTCAAATCTGAAGGCCATTTCTTACCTCTCAAACTGGTCAGTGGCCATTATGCCTACAGCATGGAGGCGACCTGCCCAAATGGTTTGTTATTATGGTCACACATGAACACTTATCTTCTATATTTTGCTAATTTTTTTATCACACATTTGAATAGCCATTCTGCATGTTTCTTTCAGTGAACCAGTCATCATCTGAAGACACAGTGCTGCATGTCTACAAACGGCGTATGGGCCTGACCAAAAGAGGTGGATATCAAAATGAGACCCTGTCAGTAAGCGCCGTGATTGTGGAACAGACTGACACATTCACCTGGTCAGAGACGAGTGACTTTGTGCAGCTTATCATTCCCACATCTCACATTCAACAGAAAAAGGTTAGAAGTTTATATATAAATATGAATGTATGTGTATATATACACACACACACACACACACACACACACACTATTGTTCAAAGGAATGTTTGAAAGAAATCAATACTTCTATTCAGCAATGATACCAACGACATTAGCGTGAGTAATTAATGACAGAATTTTTATTTTTGGGTGACCTATCTCTTTAAATGAATGACAGTAAAGTTTTTTAAAATAATTGCAGTCCTAATCTTTCTGTTCAGAAAAGAAAACTTTTTTAACATTGATAATAAGATGAAAATTTTATATAGCAAATTATAAGAATTTCGGAAGGGTCATGTGACACTGAAGATTGGAGTAATAGCGGCTGAAAATTCAGCTTTGTCATAACAGGAATAAATTATATTGTAAAATATATTAAAATAGAGAACAGTGATTTTAGTGTCTGCAGTTTATCTGAGATTTCTAATATAAAGCAGTTTTACATGATAATAGTTTTGCATTTTAGAACTTTGAAATAAGGATTTTTGCATTTTGATTTCATTTTATTTTTAAATATTTTTTATAATTTATGTCCCTGGACCACAAAACCAGTCTTAAGTAGCAATAGCCAAAAATACATTGTATGGGTCAAAATTATTGATTTTTCTTTTATGCCAAAAATCATCAGGATATAACATAAAAATCATGTTCCATGAAGACATTTTGTACATTTCCTACCGTAAATATATCTAAACGTAATTTTGGATTAGTAATATGCATTGCTAAGAACTTCATTTGGACAAATTTAAAGGCAATTTTCTCAATTTTTTTTTTTTTGCACCCTCAGATTCCAGATTTTCAAAATAGTTGTGTCTCGGCCAAATATTGTCCTATCCTAGCAAACCATACATCAATAGAAAGCTTATTCAGCTTTCGGATGATGTATAAATCCCAATTTCGAAAAACTGATGCTTACGACTGGTTTTGTGGTCCAGGGTCACATTTATAGTTGGTTAAAACTATATGTAATTTTTTATATATTTATTTATTTTTTTAGGAGTGTGTTGGTCAGGCGGGTGAGAAACTTCAGCAAAATTTCTACAAGATAGATGCTGTTCTCACCTTTAAAGAGACAAATCACAAAATGCACTGGACCATGGAAAACATCTCACCTTGTTCAGGTTAGTGTCTGTTCCTAAATCACTTCAAGGTGTTTTTTTTTCTTTAAACCCAAATTGCACAGTGGCATGAAAACAGCTCACCATGGCCATGTTAGTTACTTTTCGACTGTCTGAGTCCTCAATCAGGTATTTAAAACTACAAATTGCTACAAATGTTTTTCAGAGATGTTAAAATCACACCTCCATTTAACACATGATGACCCACAAGAAGCTAATGTGACAACACATTCACCCAAGAGGATTACAGACAAGCCAGAAGTCCCTATTGAAGAATTTACCCCTCCTGTCTCACCAGAGACTACATCTACAGCATCACAGAAAGCAGATAAAGAAACCAGTATAACGTCAGCACAAAGCCAACAACTCCAAACATCTGAGGCTCTTAGCACATCATCTCGTCTTTCACCATAAATGGAGATAGTGAAACAAAAGTATTTGCAGCGACACTTCCTGGCCTAAAGCACAACAAAGATCTCTCGAGAAGTTCATCCGTGCATCATTGACTGTGAGGGGCCGCAATGCAGAACGTATGGAAATGCAGGTACCGACCGCACACGTGTCAGTGATTTTTCCAAACAACACTATTACTATTGGTAGCCCATTAATCACAACAGATGTAATCACAGTTTGAAATACAGCTACACATTTAAGCGCCATTTTCACTCAGACTGGGATTTACAACACAACCGTCAAGTGGACCAATGCGTCTTTTCCGTTGACAAGCAAAGTGCCATTGGAATCACATGTGGGGAATGATTACATCTAAGACTGTGTTGGTCATGCCATTTAAATACGAGCTACTGTCTCAGAACTCTCTCAGCTGTGTGTCTCACATCTCAGGAATAAATATGGTGTCTAGCATTAAAAAACTGGTGTTAGTCCTCAAGTTGCACTATAACTATTCCTGTCGCATCCCTGAAAGACAGAAAGTGCCTGGCAGTTTGGAAATTGAAGGGAAATTTCCTTAAATAATGTAATATTATATTATCTTTAGTACAGTTTCTATTATCTTTTGTATTATATAATTATGTAGATGTTTATTTTATTGTGCTGCAGCAGTCCGATAGTTCCTAATACTCATGGTCAGCCATATATTGCTGCATATCAGTTTGACCATCTGGGAAACTGAAAAATGTGTCTCCATCAACTATAGTTATACTCAATACAAAAATGGCATTATTTCAAAATATGCACAGTATTGATTATACTGTAGTACATAATAAAACATCTTGGACGTAATGCAATTTCTTTCACTTGACAGACTTTAAATGATAATAAACAAATGATCATTCTTTTAATTAGATAAATGTTTGGACATTAAACAGTTACGTACTGGCATTACTTTCATGTCTTTCGTATCACACGGACTGGTAACTGGCACCATCTTGCATTTCGGGTATCGATTCTAGTAAAGATGACCTCATTAATATTACTGTAATATCGTTGCAGCGTTCAGCTTGTTGCAAAGCTGATTGTTTTGTACATTTTAATGGACTACTTTCTGTGCATTATCTCTTGCATAGATGTATATAGATATGTAGGTGAATTAAATAACGCAGGTTTTTTTCTTAGAAAACAAAACAAATTACATGATTTTATGACGGATATGTGATCTGGATTAATCTAAAACTAAAACCGCTAGAGTGTTTGTAGTCTGGATGATCATAATGTGGACCAGAGATGTTTTCATGCTGAATCCCACCATCTGGCATCAATCTACAATGTTTTTTGTTGTTGTTGTTTTTTTAATTCAGGGATGTGACACTGTAATTTTAGCTCTAATTTTTAAAAGTACAGTGGAGCTCAAAACAACCTGCAATTTCCTAAATTTCAGTGTCACTGCTTAGTCTTATTTGAAGTTACTCTAATAGGAGTAGAAGGGCAGTTTTAATCAAATTTCATAAATTAATTGTATTCTGAAGCATAGTGTAAAAAACTTAAATGAGATATTTGAAAAATAACCCTGATCAAAATTAGAGAACACTTACAGACACCTCCAAGTAATTGGTGTTAATCTGGCACCTGGCTAATTTCCTTAATTATATGACAAACCCTGTTTAACTGGCAGCATCCCTCCAGTTTTCACTGAGATTGCAAAATGACAGGAGATTGCAAGATGACTGGCTAAGGTGACTGAAACCCTGCGACAGGAGGGTTTGTCCGAACACTTTCAGCCATTGCAAGAGATGTTGGTCATTCTAAATCTGTGATTTCTCTAATATAGCAGTTTTACAATAACACTAATTCATTCAAGTCCCCCAAAAAGTCTGGTCGCCCATGTAAAATAAATGCACAAGAGGACAGGATAATGCAGAGACTCTCAATGGGGAATCGGTTCAACACTGCAGCTGGAATTGCTTGCCAGTTAAGTGCTGAACAGGGTCTGGATCTGTCTCTGCATGTTTAAGAGGAATCAAACTGAAAGCGCACTCTGCAGTGACCAAGCCTCTCATCAGCAGAAAGCATTCGAAAAGCTAGACTCACCTTTGCTGAGGAACATGATGTGTGGAGAGAGGAGAACTGGTCCAAAGTTCACAAAGAATTTGGGTTTAATGAGAAATATTTTGATTGGCGTCAAACTGAGGAAAGACTGAAGCTCAAGTGTGTAAAGAAGTCAGTGAAAGATGGTTGAGGAAGTTCACGGTTTGGGGGATGTTTTCTACAGCGGGAGTTGGGCCTCTTCTACAGATACATGGCAGAGTGAATGCGAATGTTTATCAGGACCTCCTTCAGCAACATGCAGTTCCTTCTCTTCAAGCATCTCCCAATCAGACAATGCCCCGTCACACTGCAAAACAGGTAAAGCAGTTCGTTGAAGCTCAGAACTCTGAAATAATATAATGGCCGGCCCAGAGTCCTGATCTAAACCTGACTGAAAATCTTTAGAAAATCCTTGGCGAAAAAAAGTTGCTAAGAAACTGTTACCAAGCTATGAAAGGGAGTGGAAGAAGAGTGGACCAAGGTCACACAGTGCAGAAACTAGTGATGTCCTGTGGCCACAGATGTCCTGAAGTCAAAATTTTGGTTGTAATTTTAGTTCTTTCATGCAACAGTTGTTACTGTTCTCTAATTTTGATCACTATGTTTTCTGCAAAATAAAGGTTTTTATTGAAATGCCTTGGTTATTTTGTCAAGCATGTAATCGAGGTACACCTACTGCTAATATTCCTTTAAGTTTTGATCTCCACTGTACATCTTTGTTTTGTCTTTTTTTGTAGCAGCATGGCAGTATGAGGAATACCCAGAAGAGGTCAGTGTTGTTCAATGTTTGGCTTTTGCAGAAGGTTCCAGGTCACTCAAAGGCAATGAGCAACGTGTCTAAAACTTAGAATTTTGAGGTCAGTGTGAGCAAAACGGATATATATGTTTTATGCATATGCATGACTGACATTTAATGTGCTTAATTTTTTTTTTATTCACAAGATATAAATACTGGGCATTGATGTACTTAGATTTAGTGGGAAAACAACCTCAGATGTGAGGTTAGTTAATTTGCCTTTACTACGCAATTTCCCATGCTTGAATGAATTCAATTAGACTTTTGAAAGGGCAGGCCATTTTAATGTAACCCAGTCAAGATATTCTTCTAAATTCTGAGCATCTGGAAGAAAGACCACTGACACTCGTAAAATTTATTGTGATTACAGCCTCGATATTTGAGCAAACCAGAGAACCCCCTTTCTCATCCTGATCGTGTTTGTGTCTAACAGTATTTGTTCTATATTAAATGACAAAACAAGAGCGCATTTGTATGCGTTGGATATTGTGTCCTCTAGAGCTTTGCACTCCGGCACAGTGTAATTCTCACCCAGGGGGTCAGAGGGGGGCCGTGCCGCCAGAGTTTTCTTTGGCATCTGTTGCATGAACTTGTGAACAGGAAACACAATAACAGCACAAAGTACACCAACATCTCAAGTCTTTCATGTGGCTGTTTTGAGCCATTATGTTATTAGTGTAGGCTTCAAAATTCCTTTCATGTCCCCCTCCTTTTCTTTTTCATACGAGTTGCACATCTGTGAGATGTTTCAAACCACACACTGGTTAAATTTTGCATTGCTTTCAGAGATGTTTTTAACTGTCATAACTGATAACGATATGAGCTGAATATTCACACATTAACAAAACTTTGTTCTTGTTACAGATAGATGTATCCCTCCGTTTGTTATATCAGAATAATAATAATAATAAATAGAAAATCTTCACAAAAATAAACATTACTCAGTGTTAGTGATTATCTAAGAGCCTCAGATCATCAGTTAAAATGCTTTATTATATAAATAATAACAGTTGAAATTTCTAAATAAATTCTAATGTTAATTTAATTGTAATTGTAACAATACAAATGTAATATTTATTAATATTAAGAGTAACAAACATGTATTATGTCTCCTTTGACTTTAAAGAAAATCTTCTATAATTAAAATAGAAAAATGCAAAAAAAACCTTTTCAGCCCCACCTATGTTAAATATAACAAACTGAAAAATACTTCTATATGAAATATTTTGTGAATAGATTTGAACCCCTATTTTGAATCCCAGTTATATTAAATATAACAAACAAAAAATACAAATCTACTTTTTTATAATGTGTAACAATAAAAAATATAGTAGTTATAAATATTAACAGTAACAAACATTATGCCCCCTTTGTCTTTAATTAGAAAAATAGAAGAAAATCTTCCGTAATAAAAATAGAAAAATGCAAAGAACGACTTTTAAACCCCACTTATATTAATTATAACTAAAAGTATTTAGAATTCTTACCGTACGAATCTATTTTTATATAATGTATAATTGTATCAAAATATAGTATTTATAAATATTAACAGCAACAAACATTTATTATGCCCCTTTGACTAAAGAAAATATTCTCTTATTAAAATAGAAAAATGCAAAAAAAAAAAAAAAACCAACAACTTCTGAACGTCACTTATATTAAATAACAAACAAAAAAAAAAAACTAACAATTCTTACTATACAAGTCTATTTTTATAATTTGTGTATATGTAATATAATATTATTATTTATTTTATTAAAGAAACGTACCTTGATTTTAAATGTTATTTAAATTAAAATGCTTTCAACTAAGTTGATTTTACTTTAAGGCAGCAACTGAGCTGTCTAAGTTGAAAAGGGTGGAAATTTTTTACAGTGATTTCTTGCTCTGATTTGTAAAAGCAGTGTTATTATTGCGGCTCAATTTGTTGAACCAATTCAGCAATGAGCTTTCCACAACAGGACAAGAGCTGGCAGAGGAAAGAGGCTCTTGGAAGGGAAGGGAAGGCTTTGGTGGTTACGCTCTGACTCTTTATCTTACTTGCTGGGCAATTACAGAATCATGGGTCAACCATGCATGTAACCACAGCCTCGTTGCACAGTAGCAGATGTACTCATGGCATTAGCTGGTAGGAGCGTGAAGGTAAACATAAACAGATGCAGCTGGTTGCTAGGGACACTCGCCAACTCGTGTGCCCTAATGATTCCCATGTGTACGGATGCAGATCTGCAGCAGTGGGCAGAAAGCAGGCATACGCTGGGTTTCAGCACTGCCAGAGTTTCTCAATGGGATATTTGTGAATGAGTTTAGCAGCAGTGGTTTTTGGGAGGGTGTTCCCCTATTGGCATCGTGCCCCTCCTAGTAAGTTAAAGCTGATGAAGCAGTTTTCTTCGTGTCTTCAATTTGCCGTTGGTTATAATGTTTTGAAATTAATGGAAAAGTCTTTTTTTATTAGTGTGCCACATGAGTGGTATGAAGAGATTGCTCTTAAAGGCCATTTACTATCGCAAATTTTCCTTTTATTGCATACATCATTGTATGATGAAAATTAATGTAACATCTATTTGTGGTGGTGCATTAGGCCTAATCTACATCTTCTAAAAAAGCAATTCCAAAAATGGCCCAAGACATATGATGGATACTTCCCTCATGGGCTCCAAAAGTCTGAAACCACATTGAAAATTTGAGATTACATATCTAATTTAAACCTGCAAAAAATGCCAATAATGTAATTTATAATAGAATGCTAATAATATAAGTTATGATAGAAAAATTCAAAATACAAACATTTTCAGTATTTGATTGTAGGGGTCAACCAATATGTGTTTTTCAGTGTCGATGCCGATTATTACAGATCAAGTAGACCAATAACTGGTATTTTGAACCGATATGTCTGGTGTAAAGATGAAAATTAATGTCAAAATTAAGAATAACAAGGGCTTTGACAAAAACCTTCCTTAAATGCTTTTAAATTATTTTATCAGCAAATCGGTTTTGAAAATTACGGATACCGATAAACATAAAAATGATTAATATCGACGCTGATAATCGGTCGACCTCTAGTTGACTATTGAAACCTCTCTCACACTACCATTCGTAGGTTTGGGGTTGGTACGATTTTTAAATTATTTTTGTAATGTTGTTTTATAACATAACTGTGGGCTCCAAAAGTCAGAGGTCACATTGAAAATTTGAGATTACAAATCTAATTTAAACCTGTAAAAAAAAAAAATGTTAAATGTAATTTACAATAGAAAAATTCAAAATACAAACATTTTCAGTATTTGACTGTAGGGGTGAACCAATATGTGTTTTTCAGGGCAGATGCCGATTATTACAGATCAAGTAGACCGATAACCAAAATTTTCAACCGATATGTCTGGTGTAAAGATGAAGATTAATGTCAAAATTAAGAATAACAAGGGCTTTGACAAAAACCTTCCTTAAATGCTTTTAAATAATTTTATCAGCAAATCAGTTTTGAAAATTACAGATACCGATAATCATAAAAATGATTAATATCGACGCTGATAATCGATTGACCTCTAGTTGACTGTTGAAACCTCTCTCACACTACCATTCATAGGTTTGGGGTTGGTACGATTTTTAAATTATTTTTGTAATGTTGTTTTATAACATAACTGTGGGCTCCAAAAGTCAGAGGTCACATTGAAAATTTGAGATTACAAATTACAAAAAAATGCTAAAAATGTAATTTACAATAGAAAAATTCAAAATACAAACATTTTCAGTATTTGACTGTAGGGGTCGACCAATATGTGTTTTTTTTATGGCCAATGCCGATACCGATTGTTACAGATCAAGTAGACCAAGAACCGATTATATTTTATATTTTATCTGGCATAAAAATAAAAATTAATAAAAAAAAAAAAAAATTCTTTTAATTTTTTTACAATTATTTTTGGCAAAAACGTTTTGAAAATGACTGATACCAATAACCGATACCAATAAAGCTTAATTTTGGCAGTCTAGTTGACTATTTAAACCCCACTCACACGACCATTCAAAGGTCTGTCGTTGGTATGATTTTTTTTTTTAATGTTTTTTTTAATGCTTCAAATTACATCACCTTAAAATTTCTCAAGAAGAATGGATTTATTTAATTTTATGTGTTTTATACATTATACATTAAACTGATATGTTTGGTGTAAAAATGAAAATGAATGTCAAAATTAGAATAACAAGGGCTCTGACAAAAACTTTCTTTAATGCTTTTAAATTGTTTTGGCAAATTGGTTTTGAAAATGACCGATACCGATAACCGTAAAAATGCTTAATCTCGGCGCCGATAATCGGTTGACCTCTAGTTGACTATAGTTGACTATTGAAACCCCACTCACACTACTATTCGAAAGTTTGGGGTTGGTACTTTCTTTTAATTAAATAAAAAAACAAGAAGAATCCATTTATTTAATTTTATACGTTTTGTACATTATGCGTTGAACCAATATGTCTGGCATAAAAATGAAGATTAATGTCAAAATGAAGAATAACAAGGGCTCTGACAAAAACTTTCTTTAAATGCTTTTAAATTGTTTTATTGGCAAATTGGTTTTGAAAATAACCAGTACCGATAACCATAAAAATGCTTAATATCGGTGCTGATAATCCAGGCTGATAATCGGTCAACCCCTCGTTGACTGTTGAAACCCCACTCACACTGCCATTTAAAGGTTATGGGTTGGTACGATTTTTTTTTTTTTTTTTTTATAATGTTTTTTTGAAAGAAGACTCTTATGCTCAACGAGAACGTGTTTATTTTATTTTGTATGTTTTACACATTATGCATTGAACCGATATGTTAAAAATGAAAATTAATGTCAAAATTAAGAATAGCAAGGGCTCTGACAAAAACTTTCTTTAAATGCTTTTAAATTATTTTATTGGCAAATCTGTTTTGAAAATGACCAATACAGATAACCAATAATCAATAATAATCAATAATCAATTGATAATCAATGCCGATATTCGAAGGTTTGGGGTTGGTACAATTTTTATTATTTTTTAAAATGGTTTTGAAAAAGTCTTTTATGCTCAACAAGAATGCGTTTATTTAATTTTATAAATTTTTTTTTTTTTTTTTTAAGATTCTTTGAATTGAACGTTCAAAAGAACAGCCTTTATTTACAATAGTCGTCTTTTGTAACATTATAAATATACATGTCTTTACTGTCTTGACTCAGGTTAATGCATCGTTGCTGAATGAAAGTATTAAAAGAAATTTTAAGGTGATGTAATTTATAATAAAACAAAACATTAAAATTTGCAGCATTTTCATTCAAAACTAGCAAACCAAAAAGCATTTTTATTAATGGTCTGTAACTCCACTTTTTATTATTAAAATAACCTATATTATAAATATTTCTATCCACAAGAAATACCACAAGAAAATATTTTTCAAAGTCAGTTATGGTAATTTCTCAAAGGTCAAAGGTTATATCAACAGTACAGACTTTGCTGACTGTGACAGACAGACAGACTTACGCACCTGACAGGTTTAGTTTGGAGATTTAAATTTAATTGTGACACATTGCACTGTCTTGTCCTGGTCTTATAAGCTAAAGTCCATTAAGCAGTCGACGTTTGCAGTAGGTGAAGCATTATAGCTCACGGAGGCCTTGTTCTGGCGATTGTCAGTTTGAACCCGATTCGTACGTGCCTGATGTTGGAGTGTCTGGGAGGTCCCTTTTTGAACCGTGTCCAGGCCTGTAGCCCAGATGAGATCTTTAGGAAGGGGCTCCGTTTTTGTGATATCCTGCGTGTGTTCGCCATCTGATTACACACAAGGCCCGATTCCTCCTTGTGAGTGTGTGCTAATGACATCCAGGTTAAACAGACTTCCAAAGAGCTCAGTGGAACTAAAGCGAAGGCTGATATTTTGATTAGAAAATGATTTCGCTTACATCCACTGCTTCTGTTCGGCTGGAATGAGTCGCTCCAGATCTCGGTGTCAAATTCCCCCGCTCTCCCTCCCCTTCTCCCAGCATCCTCTTTGCCGTGAAGCCCTCTGCCAACAGCCTGCGCCTCTCCTCTCTCTCTCATTAACCACAACTGTCAGATCCTCCAGATGATGAGCAATTAAACCAGATAATAAACGCTTGCCATCAATTCCTGTTTGTTTGTTGTTGTTGTTGTCGTTGGCGGCAGGGGCTCCTCTCATGCCACCTTAGCGCTAACTAGTACTTCTGTAATGCACCATCGGTAGCACGATCGCTCTCTCAGAACCTTCTGCCAACACTAACAAAGCTCTAACTGCTCATTGTAAGGCACCAGATTGATAATAAGGCACACTGAATGTTAACAATTAGATCATAATCAGAGCCAGCACGCCAAGGCTGCTCTTTTATCCCCTGCTTGAAAGAATGGCAAACAAAGCTCTGCAAACTGCTAAGATAAAATATTACCTCTGAATAATCATGTCTCTCAGCTACCAAAAGCCACGTAAGCTGTACAGCGCCGCACATACGACACGCCGTAAAGACTCTTCTGTTTGCTTACGTATTAGTGCGATAAGACAGTCTTACTATGTTTTACTAGCCGTCTCTTCCTGGAAAAGAGGTTAAAGGTGGAGTGTGTGTTTTCTGAGACATTAGCATGACCAAACAGGATTTTATATATACACTGCCGATCAAAAGTTTGGATGCAGTACAATTTAAGATTTATTTATTTTTTTTATTTTTTTTTTTGGTAAAGAAATGAATACTTTTATTAAGCTTGGACACATAACAAAAAGTCAAATTTTTTCTTTTCCATTCATTTTTCATTTTTATATAAAATATCTATAATAAATATGTATTGTTTTTGTCTCTCTCTCTCTCTCTCTCTCTCTCTATATATATATATATATATAGTCATGAGATTTTTTTGTGAAATGTTTTCTGTATGTCTTTATTTAATTATACATTTTATATTATTTATATATATATATATATTTTATTATAAATTGTATCTTTGTTTTAGAATTTTTTTATATTATAAATTATATATATATATTTTAAGTATTAAATATTGTTTTTTTAAATACAAAAAACAAATAAATGCTGTTCTTTTGAACCTGGAAAAAAAAGTATTACAGTTTCCACAATATTAAGTAACACACATTTTCAACATTACTAATAAATGTTTCTTGGTCATCAAATCAGAATATTAGAATGATTTCTGAATTATCATGTGACACTAAAAACTAGAGTAATTGATGCTGAAAATTCAGCTTTGTCATCACAGGAATAAATGATATTTATATATTTTTATATATTTATATTTAAAACATTAAAATGGAAAACAGTTGTTTTAAATTGTAATAATATTTCTCAATATGATTGTTTTTACTTTATTTTTAATAAAATAACTAGTTTTGCTGAGCATAAGAGACTTAAAAAAATTACAAAACACAAGCGTTTGAACTGTAAAGTAAAATGTATTTTAAATGATTTGAAATATATTTTAAATTGCATATTAAATTGTATTATTCATTTGAGTTTGTTTGTGATTTTATGCGATTTAAATTTTTTAAAGCATATGAAAAGTTTTGAAATATGAAGTCTACAAATATACAAAACATAATGCATTACCTGCAATTACAATTTGGCAATTAATTAATTAATTAATTATTATTAAGCTTTTAATTTAAATCAGTACAAATATAAAATTGAATATAAAATAAGCATTAGAATTAACAAATATATTTATTTTTTAAAATTTATATATTTATTAAAATTTTTATTTTTTAAACATTTTTATCTAGTGAGCATTGTGGGACCCCTTAGCCAGATCAAAGTGAAGATGGAATTGTTTGGTTTTCATGAAACCACGGAACTCTGATTTTGTTTAACTCGCTTCGTGGGTCAATGTTTTGATGTAAAAACAACTGTCAAATGACTTTCGTTTATTTAGTATCCTATTCCTGGCCATCAGGTCTCAGATGAGTTACTGTTTGTCTGTGTTACTGTTTAAATGTAGTGTGTCTAAAATTAACAATTTCAACGTGTTGCTTCAACCCTTGACCCGTAGATCACAATCGCGCTTGAATGGCGCTCGCATTTTGAGCATGGGCCAAGTGATAGTTTCAAACATCTTGAACTTTGAAACTTCCTTGCTACAGAGCCCTAAAAACAGGTTTTGTTATACTGGAAGTTTCTTGACAGAATAACAAAACAGTATCCATATATCTGTCACAACACAAGGGAGGCCTGCCAGGAAAAATACACGGGCTATTCACTGAAATAAAAAAAGAAGCACAGAAATCTCTGAAACATCTGATTTCCCCTTCTCCATGGAAAAAATGTAGGTGCCTCTTTGTTTTGAAATAGAATTTCCCTCGAAAACACTTTGGAAACTAAACAAAAATTGACCATCATTAGATTTATTGTCTTTTCGGCCTTTGTTTCTGCAGGCTGTTTATGACTTTGCTATGGAAACGTAGGGATTATTTACTCTTGAGTCAGTTTACAGTAACCTTCCCTTTCCTGACCAAACAACAAAGGAAATATCAGGTCAGGCGTCTCCCTGCTAACTTCATCTGGCAGATTCTGTCTCACTTTCAGTGTGTATACACAAACCCCGATAATGATGCGTTTGAGCGTCTATTTTTGAGCTCGAGCTGATGAAACTCTTGAACCTATCCAAGCGCTCATCCTGTTTTGCCCACCTTCTGGAGTTTAGTGGAAACGGTGAATATAGATTTTACTAAAACACTTCTATTTAAAAGTACACTCAGCATCCTGGACGTGAGGCACATTTGCGTCACGGCGAGTCAGCGAGTCGTCAGTGATTGGGACTTTGGAATTCTCCGTAGGGATTTGGGAAGAGATTGTTAATCTTGAGTGACAAAAGACCAATTTCCACTGCAGTCTTATGTATGAAGGGCTGATCTGAATAGATGTGGCATTGTGACCAAGAGGCAGGCTGGTGGTTTTGTGGGCTTTTGGGGGATGGGCATGATGTTCCAGGGGACAGTATGTGCTGATAAATTCTAATGGCTGGAGATGCCCCTCTCTGACATGAGATGAGTCTGCGTGATGCCGTGTAGACGTGCTGTCTGACAGCCACCAAAGGGTCTTGTGGCCTCAGGAGCCACGATTTCAGAGTAAATGGAAAATTGTTTTGTTTCTTTAGACAGATCAGTGCCTAAAGACTTACTAGTGAAAGCACTGAGTGAAAACAGTGCAATATCATCTAAATATGAGTGATTTGTTGTCTAGATAATTATTTTACATTATTTATTCATTGTTGTGTGTGTGGGTATGTATGTGTATGTATGTGTGTGTATATGTATGTATGTATGTATGTATGTGTGTGTGTGTGTGTGTGTGTGTATATATATATATATATATATATATTTATGTTTTTTTTAAATTCATAATTACTCTGTTCTTATTTCGCATGGTAATATTTAGGACATGAGCAGAAATTATAATGACACAGACGAGATAAAACCAGAAAGCGCTTGTCCTGAATGTACTTAATGGGCGACAGTCCCACAGTAGATCAGGTACGATTTACATCAAGAGCTACTTTAATAAAGACTTTTTAAAATGTACATTGAAATTCAATTAGAGTGTTGAAAGCATAACCAAAGCCGTGAAAAATGAACTCATGGGGGGGTCCGTCCTCCATTTTGCCCTAAGGCAAAACAGCCCATTAATTTACTATAATCTCACTTTATTCACATATGCATTTACTGCACATTTCTGTTCTAATGCACTAAATACAGAACCCTTGTAAAAGACAAAGACTATTTTAAGCTAGAGGACAGAGAGAAACTGTGTAAAAGAGAAATGCACAGATTTTGAAAGGCACTATTAATACTTCAATAAATTGCTTCACTTTGGTTGTTAAATGGCCCCCATCTTAATTAGAAGATCGTCTAATTTTTTTTTTCCATTCTTGCATCAATGAGTATGAAGCTCTCCTTTGACTCCAGAACAAAACAAAGCGTGGGGTCTGGGATCTTCATCCTCTAAGAGAGGAGCTAATCAAAGCTTTAGTCATTAACAGCTGCAAAGTAAATATAAGTTTACCTGGAGGTCATTCCACTGCATCTGTTGAATTATGTAGCAATTACAGTGGATGGAAAGTTGTTGTTTGTAGGTTACAGTGTGCCCAGTAATGACGAGCAGGGCAGCCGTGTCAAAGAGGAGGACCTCCGTTGCTGATTCAGATTTGGCAAGCTAATCATTTGAAGTATGCTTGTTAGGCCACTTAAAGTTTTACCATTAATCCAACCAGCACCTCTGATCTAAATAATGCAATGTTTTGCATCCTATACAGCTTGCAGAAATACAGGTGTTTTTGAAATCTTAAACAGAAAAGCTTCATAAGGGGCAAGATGTCTAGAAATGATTTACAATTTCAGTTTAAAATTAACATTGAAGGTTCCAGGTTCAAGTTGTGAACAATTAATAGAATTTGTGGCATAATGTTGATTAACACAAAAAATGATTTTGACTCTTCCCTTGTTTTCTAAAAAGCAAAAATCAAGGTTATGGTAACGCAATTAAAGTAGAAGTGAAAAAGGGCTTGTTTTGGAGCATTTAAAAGCTTATGTAATTAAAAAAAAAAAAAGAGATTCTGTATAATAAAAATTATTTTTAAATAAAGTCACTTATATTAATTTTTCTGTTAAAACTTGTGTTAGCTATGGAAGCACGTTTCTGCCAATAAAAAAAAATTAAAAAAGGTAATTGTGACCTTTTTATCTCACAATTCTGACTTTTTTCTCAGAATTGGGAGATATAAACTTGTAATTCTGAGAAATGAAGTCAGAATGCATGATATAAACCCGCCAGTCTACTTTTTTCTCAGAATTGTGTGATAAACTCGCAATTGCGAGTTAAGTCAGAATTGTGAGATATAAATCACAATTCTAAAAACATATCAGTCTTGTTTTTCTTTTCAAAATTTGACTTTATAATTTGCAGTTGCAAATTTATATCTCACAATTCTGAGAAAAAAGTCGGAATTGCGTGAAAGTCAGAATTGCGAGTTTTTATCTCAGACTTCTGACTTGATAACTCACAATTGTGCATTTATATCTAACAATTCTGAGAAAAAATGTCAGAATTGTGAGAGAGAAAGTTGCAATTACCTTTTACATTTTTTTTTTTTTCAGTGGCAGAAACGTGTGGATTCCATAATAAGCTTATAAAGAAAAAAAAAACATATAAAGTGATTTCTCTATTAATATCATTATAGCTGTGGTGTGGACCTCCCAAATCTGTGGTGTGGACCTCCCAAAATTTTTTATGGCATTCTGCTGTTGCAAAATTGGGTGTAAGTTTAAACAGAAAATGTTACAACAACAGCAAATATATATATATATATATATATAGTATACTGTGTGTGTGTATATATATATATATATATATATATATATACTGTGTATATATATCTATATATATATATATATATATATATATATACATTTTTTATTATTATTATTACTTAAAGAGACAGTCCACCCCAAAATGACAGTTATAATTTATCCGTCCTTCATTCCAATTCTGTATGATTTTCTTTCTTCGGTGGAATGTGAAAAAATATATTTTAGCCCCTTTCACACAGTATTCCTGTAAATTGCCTCAAAATTACTGGAATGATTTTACCAAGAAGCACAAAAATGCACTGTTCGCAGCGACGTTCAGGCAACTTCATTCACCGGTTAAGCACCATGCACACATCAGTTTCAAATTACCAGCAAATTCTGTGACATCAACCAAAAATTACCTCTAAATGGCTGTGCCTCCCAATGTTGTGTTTGTAAACATGGGGTTTTTGTTGACGTTTTAATTTTTGCATCAAACGTTCATGTTCATGCAGCTGCTTTTGTCCTAGAAACTAGGGTTGCCAGGTTTTCACAACAAAACCTGCCCAGTTGCGACTCAAAACTAGCCCAAAAGTAGCCCAATTGCATTTTGAGGGGGTCCTCCATTAAAATTGCGATCTGGGTGGGGTTTTTTGGTGGGGTTCCTCTGGTAAAATTATTATTCCAGGGGCTAAATAATAAGTTATTGGGGTGGCTTCAACCCACAGACATGAAAAACAACCTGCGGCAACAGTGTTAAAGTAGCCCAATTTCACAGGGAAACCATGGACTTGGCAGCACTGCCAGAGACATTGTATTAGACAACTTTAAAGTGAACTACACAGTGTGTAGTAAATGCGTCATCTGCTTCAGAATGTTATAATTGGCCCAGTGTAAAGAAGTCTAACATTAGCACTTTCTGAACTTGTACGTGTTCATACTGGTAATCTTATTCTGCGTTCACACAGAGGAGATTACCGTAATTTACTGGTAATGTTACAACTTCTCATACCGGTAAATGAATTTACCAGTATTTTTTAAAAGTGTTTCACACATAATCTCTTAATGGTGATTTACCGGTAATTTACCAGTAAAGTCTGTATGTGTGAAAGGGGCTTTTGGTGAATGTTGGTTTCGGTAGCCACTAACTTTCATTGTATGGGCAAAAACAACACTGAGACATTTTTCGAAATGTATTTTTTTTAAATATTCCGCAGGTGAAAGTCTTACAGGTTTTGAACAAAGTAACGGTGAGTAAATGATGACAAGATATTTATTTTTAGGTGAACTGTCATTTTAACTCATACTAAACGTAGAATATTCTGTTAATGTACTGCTTACTGCCCGTTCAACAAGTCTTTTTTTGTATTTTTAATAAAAACAACACATGCAGTTTGACAGATCTCTCAAAAATTTAAGACACACAATGTTGCAAGTCATAAATTACACAAGAGAGGCAAGAAAACAGGACAGAAGTTGTTAGATGTGAGAGATATGAATAATTAATCGAAAAACTGTGTACGCAGTGCTGCTTTTCCTTGTTTCAGCATGCATTTCTCCATTTGTCTCGTGTTGCTAAATTTTTAAGTTTTTCGTGTCAGATTGATGCCGCTTTTGATTACAGAATTTACGCCCGAATCGCAACTGACAAGACTTGGTCGGCACATTACGGCGGAAATCACCTGGGTATTGAAAGAGTAACGCGTAATTTAAATATTAAATGCACTTTCTCAGAAAAGTGGCAAAATCATTTGAATTAACAGAAAAGATGTGAGGCCCTAATTGCAAACGTTTTGATTTATTCATTCATATTTAGAAAGCGCCGCACATTTCCTGCTCCTCTGCAAACACGCATTTCCTCTCTCTATAATAAAGCGAGAGGAATCTCTAAGTGCCTGTTTTATTTATTTATCCTAAAACAGAAGGATTCTTCAAGCTTAATGCAGATTTTGCCGTTCGGAGACGGAATAATGGATGGTGGCCTCATGTATTTTTAATGGCTGCATGTTGTGTGGCAGATAAACATGGTGTTTGAGATGTTTTCTCTCCGCTGAGCTGTGTATTCCCAAGATGTGGCTGTACTCTATACACCGGGAAACCGCAGCCACAAAAAGGCCATTTATACAACCAATAAAAAATGACATTTTCAGTGAGTTTCAGTAAGTCACGCCAAAGCAGGATGGTTTGTTTGAAAAAGGAGATGAAATATATGGCTTCATATCACAGGAAAGAAACTTAATTTCCCCCAACCAATATCTGCTGTAATCCAGCCACTTTGCTTTGTTTCTCGACCTTTCAGAGACATTGACACATTGACGGATGCTTGCGCTGCCCCAGATCTCTCAGGATTTTACCTGTTGCCGTGGGCTTTCACTGAGGTCTCGTCTATTGTGCACATCTTAAAAATAGAAGCTGTTTTAATGAATGAAATAATTTTTGCCACTGAGACTAACTGCAGTCTTACTAATAATGTGTTTGGGCTTATTTTTAATAAGTCATCATAATTACGTGGAGAATTTGATTGGGCATCTGTGCCCAGGAAGATGAAATATGTTGTGTGGGCATGACGGTAAAGGATATTGCTTGCTGTTCATACATAATTGAGAGATCTTGAATGTCAGACCTGCGGGAGCAAATGCCGGAAAAAGCATTGGAGTTCACCAACATCAGACGCAAGGCAACCGCCGCATGCTGAATTTCTGTACTAGAGGGATGTATGTCATAGATGAACTAGGTTTGGGATTTCATATGACAAGGGATGTTTGTTCATTATTAGAAACTTGAAGGAAAACTTTATTGCTCACGGATGCAAAAGAAATAGATTTTAGTTATCGATTATATACATGTTCTTTTAAAAAGCCATTGTACTACTGTGTAAATGCACTTTTAACAACCATTGCTAATTTATTCTGCGAGTGAAAGCATTTTGTTTTATAACTAATATAACCGCTCCAAAGGAACTATATTGCTTAACAACCCTCAATGAGCTAGATAAATACAATAAATTTTTTTCACTATTTGTAGGTGTAAGCCAAATGTATTCTAAACTTTATTTACTAAATTCAATTAAATGTTTTACATGAAATTCTGTTTACTATAGGTTTAAAACATTGAAGGAATATTCCAGGTTCAAGCTGTGGCAAATTAATAGAATTTGTGGCATAACGCTGTTTAACACAATAAATGATTTTGATTCTTCCCTTGTTTTCTAAAAAGCAAAAAAATCGAGATTATGGTGAAACACTTACAGTGGAAGTGAATAGGGCCTATTTTTGAATAATAATAATAATAATATCTCATTAAATTAACTAATTTTCACAAAATTAAAAAAAAGACTTAGTCTTGGAGAAGCAACGGAAAAAAAAAACATTTTTTTTTTTATTTATAGATATTTTCTATGCATTTATACACTTTTTTTTTTTTTATTTCTCTTATGTTCACCAATATTTGCATTTATTTGATCAATAATAATAATAATAATAATATGAATTATTATTATAGTTTAGAATAACACTTTTTTTATACAGTTGAGGTCAAAGTTTACATCCCCCTTTTAGAATCTGCAAAATGTTTGTTATTTTATCAAAATAAAAGGGATCATACAAAATCCATGTTATTGTTTATTTAGTACTGACCTGAGTAAGATATTTCACAGAAAAGATGTTTACTTGTAGTCCACAAGAGAAAATAAGAGTTGCATTTATAAAAATGACCCCGTTCACAAGTTTACATTCACTTGATTCTTAGTACTGTTTTGTTACCTGAATGATCCACAGCTGTGTTTTTTGTTTAGTGATAGTTGTTCATGAGTCCCTTGTTTGTTCTGAACAGTTTAACTGCCCACTATCCTTCAGAAAAATCCTTTAGGTCCCACAAATCTTTGGTTTTCCAGCATTTTTGTGTATTTGAACCCTTTCCAACAATGACTGGTTTTGAAATGCATCTTTTCACACTGAGGACAACTGAGGGACTCATATGCAACTATTACAGAAGGTTCAAACGCTCACTGATGCTCCAGAAGGAAACACGATGCATTAAGAGCCAGGGGGTGAAAACTTTTGAAGATCAGGGTAAATTTCACTTATTTTGTCTTCTGGGAAACATGTAACTATCTTCTGTAGCCTCTGAAGGGCAGTACTAAATGAAAAAAAAAAAAGAAAAAAAAAAAAAGAAAAATGTACAGATCTCCATTCTGTTCAAAAGTTTTCACCCACGCTTAATGCATCGTTTTTCCTTCTGGAGCATCAGTGAGCATTTGAACCTTCTGTAATAGTTGCATATGAGTCCCTCATTTGTCCTCAGTGTGAAAAGATGGATCTCAAAATCATAATTGTTGGAAACGGTTCAAATACACAAAATGCTGTAAAACCAAAAAATTTGTCTGAGGAACAGTGGGCAGTTCAACTGTTCAAAGTTCAAATGAACCACATTTATTTGAAGTAGAAATCTCTTCTAACATTCTGAATGGCTTTACTGTAACTTTTGATTTATTTAGTGCAACATTCTTTCAAGTGACAAATGATACCTTTTCTTACTTTGCCAGTAGAATTGCATTTTGAGGGCGTTCTAGGCAAAGTATCATGAAGAAGCATGTTGATATCCTTGCCAATCACAACACCACACACACAGCTAACAGCTCCTCTGGCATCACTCCTTCAACTTAGCTGACCTCTGTTTTCCAGAAGTTCACGTCCAGGATGGCGGTCAATCATCTTTCAGTCCTAGCCGCTCCCTTGCGGTTAACACGCCACATCTGTCTACCTTGCCTCCTTTCATTTCATGCATTATATATGGCCATTTGAAATCATGATAAAAGCAGACACTGTCACTTTTCTCTAGTTTTTGTTTGCCTGCGATCTGATTTCATTGATCTTCCGCCGTGAGCTTGAACTGCTCAGTTCTTGTAGTCTCTGACTCCATTTTTCATAACGCACACTCTTTCTCACAGGCCTCTTACGCTTATGCTTCTTCTAGGAGGTCTCTGCTATGAGAGTCGTCCATAACACGAAAACCTGACTGTGTAACTCAATGAAATACGGGAGCTGACAGGATGCTATTTATTTCCTGTTGAGCCACAGTCTCCACTAAGATGAATGGAGGGCCTGTCGTGCGAGCGAAGAGCCAGCTTTATTTTTCTGACGTTTTCGTGTTTAATGCGATATATATTTCATATGAGCCATCTTTGTGCTCTCTCCCCTTTTTGCATTTTCTTTTAAAGCTCAGATGCAGTTATTGATGCGCTGGCTTGAGTACATTATGCTTTATTTGTCGGTAAGCACCATTTTTGCATATTGACAGTAACAAGCAAATGCATGTATGGAAATTCTAATATAAATTGACTGATGTTTAGAGGCCTGGTTTCTGCTCGCTAAGCTCTTCTGAGACTTATATACAGTTCTTTATTGCTAATCCTTGCAAGCAGCTTTAAAGAGTCCAACTTTTGACTTTTATCTTGTATTACAGTATATATGGCTCCTCTCTCTAATGCGTATAAAGCAATGAGGGGGAAAAAAACGGCACCAACATGATGAAAAGGGAGCTGGGTCTATCTTGATATTTCGGAATGGGGTGGGTAATCTTTCTATAATGGCTTTAGCTTTATGATGTCACTATTTCATCGGGTCGGCACACCTTTTATGGAATTTTTGTATTCATGAGAAAGTAAATACAAAGACAAACCACAAAGAACAGAAGGAAGATGACATACGGTTTGTTTTTTTTGTTTTTTTATTATTTATTTATTTTATTTATTTATTTTTCCGCATTGGACACGACAGCCACATAGTATTCTGTGGAAAAAATGTGTATTATAGTGTGAATCTCATCACAAAATGTCTAGGTTGCATTTCACAAAAAAGGAAGTTGTATTTATATGAAGCCTATTTTTTAGCAACATTAAGGCAGCATTTGCAACAATTTGGGATGATAATAAAGTTAATGCGTTACCAGGGTCATAAATTACCTTTTCCATTAAGGAGCAATATTTACCCTCTGGAATTGATTTCCAGGGGCTTATTTTTTACATTTGTGAGGGCACAACAGGAGCTCATAGTGCTGCAATATCATGACAAACATCATTATTGTAAATGACTGCTTTATACTGTAATAATGATTGTTAATGTCAATACAGAAAACTATATAAAACTTTTTTGTTTTGTTTTGGGCACGTCACATTCTGGCTTTATAGACAAACATGTCTTTCCATGACGTTAGCCAAGTCCAGCGCAAGTTATGCAAAAACTCCTGTTATAATCATTGAAGCTATGAATGAATCTTTAATTTACACCGTTTCTGCACTTGGTTGTTAATGATGAGGGAATTTGCGAGTGTGTGCACTCGTCAACAGCTCCGGCGTTTTCAGCGCTGACTAATCTAAGTGCCTCTGATTGGCCAGTGCATTCCTATACAATCAACAGAGATGCGTGTGATTGGTTTTAAGGCTCAATGCTGCACAAAACAGTGCGTAAAAACAATCTGAGGCAGTATGAGTAAATATAAATGTATTTCCACGAATTGACACTTTTCATTCATTTTCACTTTCATTTTATTTGTGATGGCCATCGTTAATTTTCGACCCTTAATGTGTACACACTAAAAAATGCTGGATTAAAAGCAACCCAGCGCGAATGTGAAATACTGTATGACAAACCCATCGGTTGGGTTCAATATTTAACTGGGTAGTTTTTTAAACTCAGCTATTGATTTATTAATATGTTCAATAAATAAACATTTAATAATAAGCTGAATACATAATAATTAAATAATAAACACATTTTAAATAGCTTAATAAATGTTCACCTTTTGATTATTGCTGATGCCTCTAGTAATTATGTGTCTGATTTTTAATTTACAACCTATTTTTGGTTCATTTAAACCAGTCATATAGTAATTTTTAATAGTTAAGTTAAATAAACATTTAACCCAACCGCTTTGTCCAAAACAACCCAATCACTGGGTTTGTTCATATTTTACCCAAAGCTGGGTTGTTTTTAACCCATCATTTTTTAGAGTGTAATTTTTGTGAATATTTTTAATATATTTTTTGGTCATTTTCAAAAATGTTTAAAATTTTTGTAATTAAAATAGACTTAAAAGAATCAAAATGAGCTTGTGAGGGGGGAAATAGGATAAGTTCTCAATTAAATGCAAACTTTCCTTTTAAGTTTGTTTTATGTTTAATTTAGCCTGTAATATTTATTATTCATGTAACACTGAGATGACGTGTTAATGCAAAACATATTAAAAATGTCATACGTATCACCACAGTATTATGTACTGCAGGGTAAAAAAAAAAAAAAAAGTGTATTTCACTCAAAAAATTAAGCCTGTTTTTATCAACATTAGAGCAACATTTTTGGATGGAAATATTGTTATTAAAGCAATACATTTTATATTTGCAGGGTAAATCTTATGGAAGTTATTATAAAATGCCCACGTTATATTTCACAAAAAATATGAAGCCTTTTTTTTATCAATAGTAATTTTTATTTTATTTATTTTTTTAATTTTCTTTTTTAATATTTTTGGTCATTTTTAAAACTTTTTTTTTTTTGGTAATGTAAAAAATGTACTTTAAAAGAATTAAAATTAGCTACTGGGGAGGAAAATGTGATGAGATCTCAATAAAATGCAACAGTACAAACCGTTTCTTTTACATTTTTTGATACAACATATGACCCCCTCCTTTTTTTATGATTTATGTCTATAATGTTTATTATTTATGCAATACTGAGATGACCTGTAAATGCTAAATATGTTGGAAATGGCAGCCATATTACCTCAGTATTATGTATTGCAGGGTGAATCTCACTAAAAATTATATTTCACTTAAAAAAAGGAAGCCTGTTTCATTAAGGCAACATTTCATGACTGTTATTACTCATTTGTAATTTTTATACAATTTTAAAGAATCAAGATGAGACTTGAGGGCTTTTGAGACTTTTTTTTTATAAGGTCAGCTAAAGTTACTTAGACTTGAGCTGAGTGGACAGGAGTGGATACAGTTTGTTTTTGTTGTGCGTCTTAATCTTCAGTTGGATCTTGAGTGTCTATGACCTGTCTCGGTCTTTGTCCACCTCACCTCGTGAGTTAGCGTCTCAGCTGACAAGGCTGTTCACATCACAGTCTTGACCTCAACATTACTGTACACAAGAGGACATAAGCAGGCCCAGCGAAAGCTGTGATTCTTGACAAGCTGTCGGAAGTGGCACTCTGTAACCGGAGACAAGCAAATTTGCAGTTAACTTATTTGTGGTCATTTGCTTAGTATTTGTTTAGAAATGGCTTTGACGTCACCAAAAGGAGTGTTCAGAACTTCAGTCACACATGGGTCTTATCATCACACACATAGTTGAAATCTTTTGAATGAGCTTCTCTTTGTATTTCCAGTGCTTAAAGATTTTTTAAGAGATGCTTACAGACAGCCTCAAACAGAATCAAGCTCTTTGAATCTGTTTAGATGATTTTAAAGAGGGAAGGCTACGACTCTGAGATTTATGGCTTTGCTGTCTTTCTCTGGATTGATGCTGAGCTTTTTCCGGCCCTTTCTGCTTTTACAGCATCATCTTGTATCCAGAGACATGGCATCAGCCCAGTAAAGGCCCGTTTATTGTTCAATACTCCGTGTTAAGAAATAAAAAATCCAATGTAAGCTTCTTTGGCTTTAGTTAAAGAACATTCGTTGCCGTCCATACATCAATGACGTGTTATTTGTTCTCTCAGAGTAAGCACTCACAAACAAAATCTCAGAACGTAAGCAAGTAAAAGCAATTGCGCGATTTGCTTTTGTGAGCGGTCCTCCCCCCCTTTCTCCGGGTTCATTTTAATTCATGGTATTGCTATGTAAATGAGAGCGCTGGCTGAGAGCAAAGGAAGGTGAGTTATAAGGACAGGTGAAGCAAAGGAAGGGCATCCGTTTTGATCGGTTGTTACGCCGCATCGCATTAAGGCTCTAATACAATCGGGCTTAACACAAGCTTATCGTTTGAGCAAACAAGACAACTGTATCTTTGCCTCCGTTTCACAGCGCCGTGCGATACGGGGCAGTAAAATGAGTGATGTTTGTAAAATGGGACAGTTGTGCCCAGTAAGCATTTTTACATGGATGCTCTGGAGTTTTTATGTGGCGCTTCATGAGCCTGGCCGTCTAATGCACCCTGACACTCTGTTTTGATATCATTACTACATTATACTGGCAATTTTTGAGTGAAAAAATACACTACTTAGAAAGTCGAAATTCATAAATAAATTTATGTCAAACTGCACTTAATATTGATTTTGTTAGTGTTCAGATTCAGTAATAAGGTAAAGGGTGCATGAATATTTAAATATGATCTTCATTTCTGCATCTCCTAATGGCCTGAGCTCCTCCACACTCAATTTAAACACAATTTAGAAACTATAATGTATTGAAAAATACAGGGATTTGGCAATAAATCATGAAGAGAATATCTCAGGCCTATTATAAGGTAGTTCAATATTGGCCCCCAGAGGGGCCCGCACAATTAGATTCCTGTTTTTAAGCTGTTCAATTATCCTCCTGCTCTCATTTCAAGGGACTTCTATACCTTTTAAAGCATTTAGCTTATAGAAACAACACAATGGTCTGGTATTAAAAAAATCTAAGGGGAGGCAAGGGAGTTGAGGGGGGAGGTTATGGTCAATTTTGTCGGTGTGCATTTCTGGAGGGAAAATGCCATTTCCATAAGCAAAAATCATTTTCCTAATCAGTATTTTTGCTTGTTTCCTATTAAAATTATTATAACTGAGTTTATGCATTAAATTGTTTGTTATTGTCTGTTCTGTTTATTTATTTATTTTTTTTTTAAGCATAAAACCTTTTTTGTGACCCTGAACCACAAAACCAGTCATAAGGGTAAATTTTTTAAATTTGAGGTTTGTATATCATCTGAACGCTGAATAAATAAGCTTTTCATTGATGTATGACAATATTTGGCCAAGATACAACTATTGCACAACAATCTAAATATTAGGAAAATCGCCTTTAAAGTTGTACAAATGCATATTACTAATTAAAAATTAAGTTTTGATATATTTACAGTGGGAAATTTACTAAATATCTTCATGGAACATGATCGTAACTTAATGTCCTAATGATTTTTTGCACAAAAGAAAAATTGAGTTTTGACCCATACAATGTATTGTTCGCTATTGCTACAAATATACCTGTGATACTTATAATTGGTTTTGTGGTCCAGGGTCACATTTATCAACATTAAATTTTATTTATTTATACACTTCAAGTAAATTAATCTTGTTTTAAAGACATTTTGTTATTTTTGTGCAAAACACAAATATTGAGTTTTTTTTGTGCATTGTACAGGTTTTACAGTAATATTTTAAATTTAAATCAATTTTTTTTACTTTTTTTGTTAAACAGTTCTCAGGTAGATATTTTCTTTTGTGTATATTTGTGTATTTATACTGCAAATACTAAGAAAATTAATACATTTGTAATTTAATTTGTCATTTTTATATTTAATTCAGTTATGTATTCTTTTTTTGTTCTCTTCTAACAGTTTTCACATAACATAAGATTAGTGTGTGAGTGTAGATATTTTTACTGCAAAACAAGGCAAAAATGCTAATTAAGAAAATGATTTACCGGTTTCATAGTAATATTTTAAATTTCCACAAGCTGCTTCGTTGTGAGAATATGTCCATTTAGTGCTTAATGAGAATCTCTCCCATGCAGTCTCTAAAATGGTTTGTAATATTGCCAGGTTTGGTGTCTTGAGAGATGTTGTGGTGTCTAGTGGATGTGATTGGGGATGAGGTGAAACTAATGAGTGGTTTGAACGCTTCGTCAGTGATTATTGAGTCAAAGGAACGGCTCGCACAATCGCTCAAGTAACAGAATCTTAGATGACACTTTCAAAAGGTCAGCATAAGCAAAACATCCTCATTTGTCCGCATGTCTGTAATTTCATCACGTGTTGATGTATATAGCTTCATTGCAGCCTTTATGTGAACCAAATGCTCTTTAGCGCACGCAAACACATTACAGAATTTTAAATGGTTCAGTGTGTGTGCAGTCCTACCGCTGGCTCCATCCAGACCTCAACGGCTCTGTGTTTCACACCATCTCAGTTGAAACAGCTGATTCTGCTTCGGTTTTGGAAAAAGCCTTTGTGTACATTTATAACCCATATGGTTTCTATTCACAAAATCACACATTGTCATTCTCGCTTGTTGTCCAATAATAAAAAAGACTGCCTCAGCACTGCTGAGAGGCATTTTGTCGACATATTTACATTCTCGGTGTCAATGTGAAATAAGGACATCAAAAGGGAATGAATGGCGGCAGTCATATTCTCAACATGAGGTCATATCTTCCTATTCCACTGCAATAGATGTCACATGTAAAAGTAAGAACGTGTGCATTTCTGCCACATTTAAAATGCTTTACAGTTTAATAAGAATGATGACAAAATGTTAATTTTTAGCTTAACTTTCTCTTTTAAAGGGATAGTTCACCCAAAAATGAAAATTACCCCATGAATTACTCACCCTCAAGCAATCATAGGTGTATATGACTCTTTCAGATGAATGCAATCGGAGTTACATTAAAGGAGAAGTCCACTTCCAAAACAAAGATTCACATATAATGTACTCACCCCCTCGTCATCCAAGATGTTCATGTCTTTCTTTCTTCAGTCGTAAAGAAATTCTGTTTTTTGAGGAAAACATTTCAACATTTTTCTCCATATAATGGACTGATATGGTGTCCTGATTTTGAACTTCCAAAATGCAGTTTAAATGCAGCTTCAAACAATCCCAAATGTGGTTGTAAACGATCCCAGCCAAGAAAGAAGGGTCTTGTCCAGCGTAACGATTGGTTATTTTCATAAAGAATAATACAGTTCATATACTTTTTGATGTCAAACGCTTGTCTTGTCTTACTTTACCTGGACTGTTTTTTTTGGTTCATGACAGTTAGGGTATGTCGAAAAACTTCCATCTCATGTTCTTCCTCAACTTCAGAAGTTGAGTTTTTCAACATACCCTAACTGTCTTGAGCCAGAATACACAGAGTTCAGGGAGAGCAAGGCAAGACGAGTGTTTTAAAGTATTTAAATTTTAATGAAAATAACTGATCTTTTTGCTAGATAAGACCTTCTTCCTTGGCTGGGATCGTTTATAATCGCATTTGGGATCGTTTGAAGCCGCATTTTGAAAGTTCAAAATCAGGACACCATAGCAGTCCATTATATGGATAAAAATGCTGAAATGTTTTCCTCAAAAACATAATTTCTTTACGACTGAAGAAAGAAAGACATGAACATCTTGGATGACAAGGTGGTGAGTACATTATATGTGAATTTTTGTTTTGAAAGTGGACTTCTCCTTTAAGAAAAATATGTCCTGGCTCTTCCAAGCTTTATAATGGCAGTGAATGGGGGTCGAGATTTTACAAAAAAGTCCAAAAAAGTGCGTGTATCCGTCATAAAAATTGCTCCACATGGCTCTGGGGGTTTAATTAAGGCATTTTTACATTTGTGTAAGAAAAATATCCACATTTAAAACTTTATAAACTGTAATCTCTGGCTTCCGCTAACTGTTGTATGCACATTCACAAGAGAGTGGTGTTTCAGCAGATGTTGTAGGACGTAACCACAGAGGAGAGAGCAAAACAAACGTACAAAATACAAAGTGCAAAATAAGGATTTGTAAAATAAAATGTTGGAGGATTTTTGATATAAGCCAAGAGGAGACTGGTTTTCCTTTGCTGTAAAAAAAAACTTGGTTCTTGTGAGACTAGCACATTCTCACCACAGCTTACACTACGCCTACATCCTATGTCATCCACTGCAGTGTTTATTTCGTTGACAAATAATTTTCGTCAACGTCATTTTATTCAGTCACAAACATGAGACTATAACGAAGCTAAATTTCATTTTGAATGACAAAAACTATGAAGAAAATCTATTGACATTTTCATCAACAAATACAAACGAGACAAAAATGTTAGGGAGGGATGATTTGGGAAGAGATTCGTTCTGAATGAATCTGATGTGTGGTTAGGAGGTTAGATGCATACATTTGAAATGTATCATACCCTATTGATCTATCTGACAGAAAGCTATAGCAAACATTTGCTGCACGTCTCAAAAAACTTTAAAAAATGTCAATATCTGGAAGTAAGAGAAGAGCAGATATATGGATAAATTTGACGTAGATGAGAACTCAATTTAGTCCGGCTTTCTGAGCGCAGAAAGTATTCTTTTGCGTCTCATGAACATAGAAATACATACAAAATGATGTTGTCAGTTGTCAGTTTTGACGAGTATTCACATAAACACACTCGTTTATGTCTTAGGTGAAGAGTTGGGAGAATATCGAATGTGTATCATGCATGTATTTTTATATACATCAACCATGTATTTGGTTTTAAAGAGACAGCAGCCTAATTTAGTTGCTATTGTCTGTGGTATTGATATTACTGAGCAACAAAAGAAAGACAGAAAATCATTCACTGCTCTTGACCTGAATAATTTTAGTAACCCTAATAAATATTAATCTACATTTATTTATATAAATATGTCTGTTTGAAAGAATAAAGAATGTGGTAAACAAGTTGTTATAAAGAATGCATAATTAGCCTATATAACCACTGACATTTCATTGAAAATGTGTTTTTAAGTGGTTTCATTTAATTGGAATATAAAAGCATGTTGCGTGTCACATCAGTTAAATCTCTGTCTATTATGATAAAACCTTAAAATAAATGGCATTTTAGTCAAAAGACTACAACTAAAACTAAATCAAAATTTACTGTCAAAATTAACACTCATTCACTGGAATGATGCTCTCTCATGAATACGTGTACAACAGTTAGTGAAAGCTTGAGATTACAGTTTATAAAGTTTTAAATATGGCTTTTTTTATTACACAAACACATTTATTCACTTCAGAAGGCCTTTATTAACCCTCTGGAGCTGGGTGGACTACTTTTTATGATGGATGGATGCACTTCTTTGGTCTTCAAAATCTCAGCAGCCATTCACTGACATTATAAAGCTTGGAAGAGCCAGAACATTTATTAATATAACTCTGATTGTATTTGTCTGAAAGAAAAAAGTCATATACACCTAGGATGGCTTGAGGGTGAGTAAATCATGGGGTAATTTTTTTTCTTTTTAACTTTGTTGTTCTGCTATATCAGAATAGAAAATGTCAGTATAGTATTCAGTATAGTACTTCTCATGTGGGATTGTATAACTGGTGATTTTATTTAAAGGAGCATGATATACCGCGTTTATCCTAAAATATATGTTCTGGGGTCTGCGTGATCTATTAGCTGTGTGACTGGGGTGGTCAGTGATTAGTATAGAGTGTATTATGTAAAGGTGGCCTGGCTCTGGTGGCTAATGGCCTGGCTGTCTACATAAGTTATGGATGTACCCTTTTGAGCAGAGGGGTCGCACATAAAGGACCACCTTTTTAATTCACAGTCACCCACGGTCATGCTAAATGGCTGATACTGGAATTGAAATCCTAGTTTATACCCATACAGACACTCTTTGTTCCAAATATAGCCATTAACTTTGATGGTTCAAGAGAGGTACATTTTCCCCCTCTTCATTTTCACAAGGTTAAACATTTTCTATGGCGGCTCTAGTCCGTGTCTTATGAATATACCACTTTTATATTAGTTGTGTTAATGGTGTACACAATTAGTATATCATGGCGACATGCAAAGCTATTTGTTTCTGCCAATGCAAAGAGTGGACAGTGATATTAGTCAGTAGGATAGTTTTATTATTCATCCAAGATTCATCAAGGTTCATGTCTTTCTTTCTTCAGTCGTATAAGAAATTATGTTTTTTTTTTGAGGAAAACATTTTAGGATTTCTCTCTATATAGTGGATTTCTATGGTGCCTGTGAGTTTGAACTTGCAAAATGCAGTATAAATGCAGCTTTAAAGGGCTCTAAACAATCCCAGCCAAAGAAGAAGGGTCTTATCTTAACTTCTCCTTTAACTATATTTTACTTTTCTGACACTTCATGGTACTTTTGTGTATTTTTGAAGCTCAAAAGCTTCAATCCCAATGGAAAAGAGTGACCAGTACATTTTCATTTTGTTTTTCTTTCTCTAAAAGACAGGTTTGCAACAACATAATCGTGAATACATGCTGACAGAAAATTTTCATTTTTAGGTGACCTGTCCCTTTAATAGTTTCAAGTCCATTGTTGTCAGCCTCTGTTATGTACATATGGAAATATGAAATTCTCTGCTGGTGCTTTTACATAGTCAATAACACTTTTCATTCTCGCTTTGACACATGAACACACTTAGCGCGGGAACCTTTCATGTTAATTGTGTCTGTGTTCCAGCTAAGACCCTTAAAACACAGACGCCTAGTCCCCATCTGCCACATAACACTGATTGCGAATGTAGCAAAATCCTGATTACTGAATTTCTGAGCAGCTCCTTTGTGTACGCCACTTCATTTTTCCTCTCTTGAGTAGATTATTAAAAATTGATAATTCTTTGTAATGGCCTCATTTCTGTCAGTTTTCATATTTTAATCTGGTTTTAAGGAAAACAAGATACATTAATCAAATATGACAGAACACTCTCTTAATGTAATCATGCAGGGGAATATGAATTGCAAATGCACGAGCTGCCCCCCCACCCGCCCATGTTCTTCCATTAATGTTACAAAATAAAATAATCATGACCATTTTACACAGAGATCGACGACATGCGATGCAATGGAATATTTAAAATCGGCTTCGCTGGAAATGGTTGAAAGTCGAGGCTTTGCATCAAAGGCCGGTGCTGTGTGGTTTAAACAAATACAAAATGACACCTGCGCTGCTTAGACCATATTCTCACCGGCGGAGACGAAACGGGGATGTTTTTCGTGTTAAAAGCAATGTTTTTTTTTTTCTTGGTACATCACTGTCTGAGCCTTTACTTGTTATTACCCTCTGAGTACCGAGTTTTTATGATCATAACAGCGTTAAGTATGCTCAAAACGATTGTGCATTCTGTTAAAAATCTGAGCGTTTTAGGGGAGCAATTCTTACTGTTTAATCTCATACAGATTATACTTTTAATGCCACATTTTGACTTTCTTGCCGATCACTGCGCTACAAGAGGAACAGCGTTAACCAGAAGTCAATATTTCACACAGAGAATGGAAAGCCGTAATTAGATTCATTTGCAACTCAGATCAATGTTTTCCAGAGGATTATGGTTATAAAGTAGAAGAGAGCATTAAAAAATCATAACTAAATAAATATGTGTTTGGGAAAAAAAGAGCTTGGGCCCAATAGTGCTCATAAACCGAAATCAGCGTGTGCGAAAAAACAGAATGAATATTTAAAGACGGCGGAAAGAAAATGGCACTAATGAAGAAAGGCAGTTCTAAAAGGCTGACCCAGGAGCGAGGGAATTCTTCGGAGGGTACCTTGGCCATACTTAGAGAAAAGCAGATAATTCGTTAATGTCACGCACTTGTTGGAAATGGCAGATAAATGGATTCCAGCCATTATTTGCCGGCCTAAGTGAAGTGAAGGAGGAAGTGTGGCAACGAGGACAAACCCAGTTATGAGTGATAAGTGTCTAAAAGCTAATGAAGGCTGAATAGGCCAAGGTCAATGGCTGCCGGTGAGGTGTCTGTACGGCTTTGCTGTCCCGGTGCTTAAATATAGTGGAATATACATTGAGCTTTTAACACCTTGAAACATAGGCGAGGCTGGAATGTGAAATATGGGCTTGTAATGGCGTTTTAATGACCCTCTCCCCACCCCCTTCCTGGCCTAAGATTGGAAATCAGAGGTGAACCTTGATATCACTGCGCTAAGTGCTTGTAATGTGCTGTAACTTTTTCTTCAGTGTGGCCACTAAGGCCATTTTGCATAGGTGACAAATGTCTTTTCCTCTCTAGATCACCAGTGCGGTGGAGGATCAAAACAGCCGCATGAACCAAAATATTGTGTATTAAAAGAACAATCCAGGTTCAATGCAAGCTAAGCTCGATTTCGACTCATCTCTTGTTTTCTGGAAAAAAAGGGGGGTTACAGTGAGGCAATTGACCCTTCACAAAACCCACCCTCACACTACACGTTTTTGCGCAGTGAAAAATACACAGTGGAACAAAGAGGAAACTGACAGACAAGATAGAGCAGGTTACTTCTAGTATAAACCAAGGACTTTAAAATGTTGTCATTTTTTTAAAAAGAAATTTAAACAATACGTTTTTTTTGGCTCTTCAGTGTGTCGTGACAAATAGTGTATTCCCTTATTATTTTTTCTTATTTATTTTAAGCACAAAATAAACATCAGAATGTATTTTATTTAAACTGCGGAAAAAGCGTCAATACACACAATTTTTCAAGTTTAAGTGCACCGAAGTTAATCTACTCACCTCTCTGATTTGTTTGTCGGACAAAATGGCAGATTCTGCGTTATGATTGGTCAGATCACCTGTCAATCAAGCTGTTTGCTAAGGGTCAGTCACTGTACACTGAAAGTGGATGTGGACGTCTTTTGGAACTAAAGATGTGAAGCTTACAATTTAACAAAAACACCTTATTTAAAACAGTAATATTGTGAAATACTATTAGATTTTTAAAACAACTTTTCTATTTTAATATATATATATATACATATATACAGTGGAATGTGAAAGTTTGGGAATCCCTTGCAGAATCTATAAAAATGTGAGTACTTTTAACAAAATAAGAGAGATCATACAAAACGCATGTTATTTTTTTTTTAATGTAGTACTGTCCTGTGGAAGACATTTTAGATAGAAGATGTTTACATATAGTCCACAAGACAAAAAAAAAAGTTTGGGAACCCTTGGTTCTTAATACTGTGTGTGGTTACCTGGATTATCGACTATGAAGATACTTTTGTGTATTTATGAAAATCAAAAGCTTCAGACTTAATGGAAAAGAGTGACCAGTGCATTTTCATTTTGTTTTTCTTTCTCTAAAAGACAGGTTTGCAACAACATAAGCGTGAATAAATGCTGACAGAAAATTTTCATTTTTAGGTGAACTGTCCCTTTAATAGTTTCAAGTCCATTCTTGTCAGCCTCTGTTATGTACATATGGAATTGCAATTTATATGACTTTTTTTGTGATGGTTCATGAGTCCCTTGTTTGTTCTGAACAGTTAAACTGAGCACTGTTTTTCAGAAAAATCCTCCATGTCTTGCACATTCTTTGGTTTTTAGCATTTTTTGCATATTTGAACCCTTTTAAGCAGTGACTGCATGATTTTGAGATCCATCTTTTCACACTGAGGACAACTGAGGGACTCGAACACAACTATTAAAAAAGGTTCAAACATTCACTAATGCTCCAGAAGGAAACACGATGCATTAAGAGCTGGGGGGTGAAAACATTTTGAATTGGAAGATCAAGGTAAATTGTGCTTAATTTGTCTTCCGGGAAGCATGCAAGTATCATCTGTTGCGTCTGAAGGGCAGTACTAAATGGAAAAAAAAGATATTTCAACACAATAAGGAAAATTTGGACATCTTCATCCTGTTCAGAAGTTTTCACCCCCTGCTCTTAATGCATCATTTCTCCTTCTGGAGCATCAGTGAATGTTTAAAACTTTTTTGTGTGCCTTTGCTGAATATTTGCTGAATTTGCTGAATTATTTTCTTAAAAAAAAAAACCTTACTCGACAATCTTTTACGATCTTACTCTTACGAACACTAAAATCATCGTTTTGTGGCTATATAGTAAGAATTTTATCAGTAAGTATGTTAATTTCAATCTAAAACATTTACATTTATTTATTTTATATATATTTCAAATCAGTTTTTTTGTGGACAATGGCGCAAGTGCTGTCAGTTGAGCTTAACTTTTATTAAACCTGTAATATTCATTTTGTTTGAATTGAATACTCCCTCAAGCAGTGAAGTAAAGATGTTTAGGGGTTTTCTGTATTGTTTAAAGAGTGAATAAACATCTTGTTGTTGTTGTCACACTAAGAAAATGTTGGTGTGATCGAAAGGGCTTAAAGTCTTCACTCTTAAGCTTGCTAAGGAGCCTTTTGGTTCCCTGCACTTGAGTGCTTAATGTCCTCTAAAGACCTATATTACACCCCAATTAGATGCCACTCTTGTTTCCCTACATCAAGGGCTTGACTCTACTGGCTTGTCACCTCTCTGTGCCCAATCAATTTCATTACTCCAGTTACAGCCCAGCTCGGGGAAAGCTATGCCCTTAAACTTCAGCTTCTGTCCAGATCGATCAATAGCCCACGTTGCTGCCAAGGTTCCATTTAAAGTTCATTTATTCCAAGCCATCATATAAAACAAGACAGAGCATCAATGTGGCCCCACTTTGTTTTATTTGTCTGAGGATTTCCAGTATGGCACGCTCTACCCTAAGTGCTGGGAGCGGAGTGGTTAGATTAGACGGCGCGCTTTCCTCAGCACAGAGCCGTCTGACAGCTTATCTCGATAGTGGGGCTTCTGTATTTAACAGCACGCTCTCCAAGAATAACATCTTTAGAGCTTTGCATCTTAATATTTGGTGTGAAGCCGATAAGTGTGTCTAATGATTTGTATGCTTATTAATTTAAAGAGCTATCAATAAAGGATATGTTACGAATTTACAGTCGTAACGTATACCTGCTTATAGACATGGGGTAATGGTGAAGTTAATATTCACACCATGAAATAATAATAATAATAATAATAATAATAATAATAATAATCCTGTAGGAATATTTTAACTGGACTGGCTAACATCGTTCTCGTTGTTACTGTCTCATAAACCACACCTTGACAGCTTAATGAGTTCGACAATGTCCAATAAGTTTATAGAAACTAGGTCATATCGATATAATTGAGATTTAATTTCATAATTATTATTATTGCGTTTATGTGCGAGCATTGCATTATGGCACAGTTTATTGACAGAGGGTTGTCTACAGTCCTTCACAATCAATATTATGATTTTAAAAAAGACTGCGCTGCTTTTAGGGAACTGCTGCACATAGATTTTTTGCCGTCTTACAGTGCAAAGCGAAATACAGCTCTTTAAAATAACCTGGTTTTTATTTTTTAAGGCGAGACACTACAGGTGAATAGGGTAAAAAAAAATTAACTAATAGTTATCACCCTTACTTACCCAGTTGATTGATTACACTGATAAATGCAAACATTTTTTGTATTGCAAGTTTTCTAAAATGTTAAGTTTAAATATGCAAATGACTCATTATTTAATGAAATATGTGTTAATTTGCATAAATTTCTAGTACAAAAATCTAAACACTGGAAGTCAGTTTTAAAATTCTTGTTTAATTTTTTCTTTTTTTGCATATTAGAGTCAAAAGATTTTACAAAGGGAATTTTGGGTATCTCATTTTGTCGCTCCATAATTCAGGAAAGACTTAGAACAGACAGAAAACAACATATTTTGTTTTTACAGTTTTTTGGGGAATAAAATGTTGTATAAAGTCATGCAAATTATATATGAACAAATATATATGAACAAAACCCTCTGTAAAAACCTTCAGTATATAGATAGGAATAAAAATGTAAAGTTTGGTGTGTGTAAGTGCTACTGAAGTGGAGATTTATGGCTTGGTGTAGGAGAAAAAACTCATTTTGAGAAAACGGCCATTAAAAATATGTATTGTAATTGAAATCTATTGACACAAATAGATAAAGTGCTATAAAATAAACACTTAACAGTGTCTTTTGGGTGTTTTCTTTCCACTAGCCTGAAAAAACACTTTATGAAAAACCAAAAAACCCAAAATCTCAAACTTGACAGGTGAATGAAAAAAAACAGTGTTTTGCCTGCAGTGTCTTCCCTTAAACACAATTCATTTACACTTTACACTGAACAATTGTGTGTGTGTGTGTGTGTGTGTGCGTGTATACATTTTTTGCTAAGCATAATTATATTCTGTAGATATCAGAAATTCATATCATAAATGCAGTGTTTGAAGCATGAAAACTCACCGAGCTCTTGAAAGTTGCACATTGCTATTAACATCTACCCTCCATAGATTTCCTGGGTATAATCTGAGACATTAATTAATTTTAACATATATAATGGAACAGGGTAGATTCTTTATTCCGCATTATGTTAATATTCATGTCTTGGGAAGTCCTTGGAGATGCTTTTGTGGTTTGGTGAGCCGTTGTACATGCATCTGGTCTTTTTATATTCATGAAAGCTTCTGTACAACATCCTGGTAGATTCAGGGTAAATAAGTTTGTTTCAGATGAAATATGCTGTTTTACAAAGTTCTTAATTTGAACCTGAATGAATTTGAGCTCAGATTTTGGCACAAGCTTTTTTTTTGCTTTTCAAATAGATTGTTATTAATAATCTCACTATTATTTTGAACTTCAGCCAATGTTTGTTCAGGTGCAAAATGTCTCCTCACCTTAGAGATATAGTCACGTTTTAATAAAGCTAGGCTTTTATCTAGTATTGAATATCACAGGCAGGCAAGTGGCCGTGTGTGTTTGCAAGTGTATCGAGAAGCCAGAACCCTGTAGTGTTTTAATGCACGGTACTCTCGCTGCAGCGTCTCACGCTCCTCGCGGTAGTAGACTTGGCAGCGCACGCCAGATCTCTGGGAGTGATTCCTTGCAAAGCTGGCCCAAATGAAACCATCTTGTTTTAATCAGGGATTCTGGCTGGAGCAGCAGCAGCAGTGAGAGCTGTGAAGCCTTGGCAGCGAGTCGACTGCAGTTTTGTGGCACCCGTACAAAATACACAAATATTTCCTCTGTAATTACGTGTCAAGTTGAACAAGCAATATAGACAGGGGGTGTACGTGTCGGGCACGTTGCAGTGGGACATCCAGGATGGCGAGAGACCCCCGGACTAAATGAGTCTTTCAGATTTTGATAGGTTTCGAATCGGCTTCCAGCGATGTAATGGACCACATTGTAATTGAGACTTCTCAATGGATTGAGTTACATCATGTGGTCTTGACGCTGTCTAATGAAGTGGAGAGGGCCTCCACCAGTTCACGGGATACTTCAAAGCTTGGGTGGATGGCCAAGAGACTAAGTAATTGTGAAATCATTGACTCTCTTTTTTGTGGTTCGTCAATTTTAATGACACTGTGGTGAACAAGCAATGGCATCACAGCTGAAATATGATAAGCTCAATATCCATTTTTTGAGCTCGGAGTGATGGAGTACTTTTCAAAACGCTCTGTTTGCCTTCGGCTCCAATATTCAGACATGTAAAGCTGTGATGTTGAAGTGACTTATTGGGTAACAGAGAAATCAAGGATAGGCTGCACTGATATTTGATTCTTTGAAGAGGAATGCCATCCCTAATTACACTCTTTTTAAATGTAATGGTTATTATTTGTTATGTAGTATATATGGACTGTTCTGAAATGCTATAAATGATCACAACAGAAAAGATAAAACTAAATTGTTTTGAGATCCCTTCATCTCATCTAAACATATATCAATATCATGCTGTGTTTATCCAAGAGTTTTGCATGTGAGTATGTGTGCACATGTGTGCAACACTTTGTGGTGGGGGGAAAAAACCTATTGTTGTTTTATGTTCGTCTCAAGTATATTGTTTATGACAGTTAAGTCCGCCTAGCCTCTCAAGATTGCGTGCTAAGATCACCAGCCAAAAACTTGTCACAGATGCTAACTGATGAATTGGGGAACTGTAGTATTTCATGTCGCTCGGCTGTTAAAGATAAATTTACTTTCATTTTTTCTGTTCATGTATATAAAATAAAATGTTATAATTATTTTAAGATTTTATACGACAATGTATATATTCAACACATTTGTTTTTAAACTTTTATTTATATTTTATTTTATTTCTTTATGTCCACAAAAACCCTATATATTTCACATATATTTTTGATTATTTCAATCATGTGCATTTCTCAAAACAAACAGTATAAAGTTTTAATGTTACTACATAAAAAAGCAAATACCCAGTAGTGAAACATGTCTTTGATGTCATATTTACGGTTATTTTCTGTTATCCATCTGTATTTAAAAGCAAGGAAGCATCTGATAAAATGACTTGAGTTCAGTGAGGTTATCACGCTGCTACCTGCTGTGCTGACTGAATTATTCCAGCCAGTAGGTGGCGCTTTAGCTATACATAATTGATATCCCACTCAGCAGAGAGGAATGTCCTCTAATTCCAGAAAGGAAACTTGTACCAAACGGATCTTGTCAGAGTCATCACAATATTTTGGCAAGTGTGCTATGCAAAACTGGATAGGGGAGAAAATGTTTAACCTTTATGTAAGAAAACAAATAGTTATTATTAGAACATAAACAGATAACATTTCATAAAGATGTTTTTTTCATTTAATATACAGTATGTATGATATTAGTACTGATGGACTAGTGTCCAGTGGTCTTTTATTAGAAGTAGTGTAATTACATTACAATACCAAATATTTTCAATCTCTTTATAATTTTCATGTGCAGTTACAAATATGTTTCATTTTATAAGTAGTTTTAAGGAAATGATTTGAATGCAAGTACAAATTTAAATATTTCCCAGTGCCTCTGTGAATGAATGTTTCCAACATTCTTTTGTTGGAATTCTTGGTAAATTTCATAGCAGTTGAGGTGTGGGTCAAGCGGCGTCTCAAATTTCGTTTCATTTGCACCAGGACAGAGAGACGCCCTTCCCTAATGATAGTCAATATTACAAATGACTTTTAGGACATAGGCATACTGAAACTCGTCTGTCTCTGCTTAAACTTGCCAGAAGGAGACAGGCTTTATTTTCCAGAACAGTCTGCTGATTTGCAACTGAAGAGCACTGTCAATATAAGGAAAAGGTGAGGTTTCAAGGACTCGGACCGTTTACCTGTGTCATCTAGAAGGGTGCAATTGCTTTTCCCCCGCGAGGAGATGAAAACGCTTCTTAGTTTCTAATCTGTAGCCTATCATGTACTATGCTGAAATAAGGCTTTCGGAAATAGATGTATAACTGCAGGAGGTGCATCTCCTCTGTATTAAGCCATTCACATTAAAACAATGTCGAGGTGATATATTTAAATCCGAGTCCTATTATTTTTATTGTTATTTTGCATTTTCTCATTCCCTGCTTCGCATCTTTGGCTGCCAGATGTGTCCCAGGCTGAAGAATTATTCCTCATCCCTTGAGTCAAATAAATGCAATCAATATGAGCATTGCTCTCAGGCCTTGAAATATTACATTAATGTTCCATGTGGTGACATTTTAGCTGGAATTTTCAAATACATCATGAAGGCTCAAATTAATATTTATCAGTGAGAGCCTTTTTTATGATTTGCAAAACAGTATTAGCACTGAACTCGAATTAAACACGTGGTGAGATCACAGTTATTGTAGATTACCTTCAGATGAAAGGATATTTTTAACCTGTATCCCCGAGACCAAACGTGGATGCAGAATACAAAAGATGTCTATTACAATATGCGGTCTTACCCACGCAAAATACAGTTATCTGCCAAGTTTCATCGAGTAAATTACACATGAAAATGTGTTTATTGCATTCTCGGATTGCTCTCTTTTTTTGAGCTCTTACCTGTAATGAATACTGTAAATCAAATAAAGCAAATTGCAGTGTTTAATATTTTGATGCTATATTACATCCTAAGGCTCGTTTAACTTTTTTCATGCATACGGAAACACTTTTAATACAGAGAAGCGCGTCGCTTCATCCGATAGACAAACTTTTTTTGTTTAAAGCTTCCAAAACAATACTGTCAATTTAATAGTATGCATGCAGCACTTCTGGGAATTGCATCTTATCATTTATAGATCTGTTTTAAATTATTCTTGTCATTGAATCCAAATTTATGCCGGCATTGATCTCGAAGGGAAAATATTAAACGATTTGGGGTCGGTGTTTGGTGACCCGCAGGTCAAGGAGAATTTAACATTAGTGTTATTGAGCGTCGCGCGCTCTCACCTGCCGCGGCTCTCGTGCTCCCTTTTGTTTCTGCTCATTTGCATTTTGTGTGCGTGCACGACGAACAGATTACCGGAATGCGATTTGAGACTCAAAGTAATCATGGACTTAGCCTATACCTCTCGAGGACTTTTCAAGTCAGTGTTTTTAGTTGGAAACTATGATATTATTTATCATTTTCCTCTCACATGCTGCTCAAATGTGATACACCACATGACCAACATTTCTTTTTTGTTTTTTTTTTGCTTGCTTAATTGTGTATTCAACCTTTTTTCTTCTCTTAGAAGAAATGCATACATTTTAAGGCAGTTCACCCAAAATTGAATATGCTCACCCTCAGGCCATCCAATATGTACATGAGTTTGTTTCTTCATTAGGATACATTTGGAGAAATTTAGCATTATGTGCTTGCAGTGAATGGGTGCCGTCAGAATGAGAGTTCAAACAGCTGATAAAAACATCACAATAATCCACGTTATCCACACGATTACAGTCCATCAATTAACGTCTTGTGAAGTGAAAATCTTCATGTTTGTAAGAAATGAAGACGTTTTGCCTTTAAACTGTTTATGGCACCTATTCACCGGTCAAATGATGCATCTACCTGCACAGATCTATGGGTACAATAATGAACATGTTACTGTTTACACGCCATCGTTTTCAAAAGTCTCTGTTTTGGTCCGTTTACACTGAAATGCAGCCCCAGAGTTTTCAAACTAAAACGGGGTCTGCAGTGTTTTCAAAAGTCTCTGTTTTAGAGGGTTGAAAACACCGGAATAGTGTAAACGACAGGCATAACCATAGCAAAAGTTATGCGTTTTAAAACGAAAATGCACTAGTGTAAATGTGGCCTAAATTTCTCCCTCAGGCTGTCCAAGATGTACATGAGTGTTTGTTTCTTTATTGGAATAGATTTGGAGAAATTCAGAATCATATCTTTTACTCTCCAATAAACCCGCTGCAGTGAATGGGTGCCGTCAGAATGAGAGTTAAAATATCTGATAAAAGCATAACAAACCTCCACAAGTAATCCACACAACGCCAGTTGATCAGTTATCATCTTGTGAAACAAAAAGCTGTGTGTTTGTAAGAAATTAAGACGTTTTACCTTTAAACAGTGAGTGAACGATACCTTTAAAGGGATAGTTCACCCAAAAATGAAAATTTGCTGAAAATGTACTCACCCTCAGGCCATCCAAGATGTACACGAGTTTGTTTCTTTGCTGGGATAAGTTTGGAGATATTTAGTATTGTATCTTTTACTCACCAATAGACCCTCTGCAGTAAATGGGTGCCTTCAAAATAAGAGTTCATATATCGGATAAAAGCATAACAATCATTCACAAGTAATCCACACAACTCCAGTCCATCAATTAATGTCTTGTGAAGCCAAAAGCTTCATGTTTGTAAGAAATGAAGACATTTTGCCTTTAAACTGTATCCAATAAACCCGCTGCAGTGAATGGGTGCCGTCAGAATGAGAGTTAAAATATCTGATAAAAGCATAACAAACCTCCACAAGTAATCCACACAACGCCAGTTGACCAGTTATCATCTTGTGAAACAAAAAGCTGTGTGTTTGTAAGAAATTAAGACGTTTTACCTTTAAACAGTGAGTGAACAATACCTTTAAAGGGATAGTTCACCCAAAAATGTACATTTGCTGAAAATGTATTCACCCTCAGGCCATCCAAGATGTAAATGAGTTTGTTTCTTCATCAGGATAGATTTAGAGAAATTTAGCATGTCTTTTACTCACCATTAGACCCTCTGTAGTGAATGGGTGCCATCAGAATGAGAGTTAAAATATCGGATAAAAGCATAACGGTCATCCACAAGTTATCCACACAACTCCAGTTCATCAATTATCATCTTGTGATGTGAAAAGCTGTGTGTTTGTAAGAAATGAAGACAATTTACCTTCAAACTGTTTACGGCACCCATTCACTACAGAAGATCCATTGGTCAGCAAGTGATGTCATGCTAAATTTCTCCAAATTTTCAGCAAGTGAACTATTTATTTAAAGGGATAGTTCACCAAAAAATGAAAATTCTGTTATTAATTACTCACCCTCATGTCGTTCCAAACCCGTAAGACCTTTGTTCATCTTTGGAACACAAATGAAGATATTTTTGATGAAATCCGACAGTTTTCTGACCCTGCATAGACTGCAACGCAGCTACCACTTTCAAGGCCCAGGAAGGTAGTAAGGACATAGATAAAATAACCAACCATCCAACCTTAACTAAAAAAAAGTCGTTATTTTTGTTTTCTTTGCAGACATTCACGTAGCTTCATAAAATTAAGGTTGAACCACTGATGTCACATGGACTATTTTATCAATGTCTTTACTACCTTTCTGGGCCTTGAACGTGTCAGTTGCGTTGCTGTCTATGCAGAAAGCTCTCAGATTTCATCAAAGATATCTTAATTTGTGTTCTGAAGGTGAACAAAGGTCTTACGGATTTGGAACGACATGAAGGTGAGTAATTAATGCCAGATTTTTTATTTCTGGGGGAACTGTTTAAATCATAATTCTGCTTTAATTGATCTATTTTTGTTTGTATGCATGAATTGAAAGTCTTTAAAGTAGCCAGTCTGCGAAGAATCCTTTTATGGGTACAAACAGTAGGACATAGTCCTGCATTGCCCACAAGTGAACTTACTATTTTAGGAAATTAAAGATTATACTATCCAACAGCAGTCCCCCAGCCCCTAAAAATGCCAGTCGCCTTTCCCCCTTCACCACCTACTCAGATCTCAGCTGAATGCTGTTCGTGAGCAAGTTTTAATGTCTGGCACTGATCGTGTGATCATGTAAACCGGTAGATATGCTGTTATGAAGCCTAGGACAGTAGAAATGCTGCCAGGGAAAGCGGCTCTGGCATTAGCGTGTGCTATAAAATGAGCTGTTTTCCTGTCATTCGCAGTGCTTGTGTTTGGCCCGGTTGTGGCGGTTCTTGCAGAAGCAGGTGTTACAGCTCGGTGCAGTTCTCCCCTGTGGCCCTGTGATGGAGAACATCTGGAGAGCCTCTGTTCCGCCCCTTCTTTCCTGTTCCCGGTAAGACCAGGCAATGTAGTGAGCAGTATGGTGCATGTCGACACATGGCTCCCAAGTCCCCCCACAGGGTAAAGAGTGCCTCACATCCAAAATTACACACACAGCCTGTGTCACAGGGGGGCCTCAATAGGTTTGATTCTGTGAATATGAAACAGATAATTTGGGTGGTTTAAGCTTCCTTATTTCCTCAGTGAATGACTTTTTTATGAGGCTCAATTCATTAACATTAGTTCATGCATTAGGTATTATAATGTTACAATAATTTTACATTATTATGTTATCAGTTAATGTTTAATGTTATCTTATGCTCAGCAAGGCTGCATTTATTTGATAAAAATACAGTAAAACAGTATTACAACAGTGCAATATATTTACAATTTTCTATTTTTATAAAATATTTATACATTTTATAAAATAGAGTTTTCTATTTTAATAAACCTTAAAATATAATTTATTTCTGTCATGGCAAACCTGAATTTTCAGCAGCCTGTCACAGGCTTATACAGAAATATTTTGTATTATTATCAATCTTGAAAACAGTTATGCTGCTTAATATTTTCGTGGAAAAATATTATTCTTTTTAAGGATTCTTTGAATAGACAGTCAAAAGAACAGCATTTATTTCAAACAATATTTTTGTAACATTCTAAATGTATTTACTGTCACTTTTGATCAATTTAATGCATCATTTCTGAACAGAAATATCAGTTTCATTAAAAAAGAAAAAAATCGTACTGACTTTTTAACATTTTAAACTCTAAATATTAGAAATCAGTTAAAATTACATTAAAAACGTGGAGTAACATTAAAGTAATTCATAACATGAATGATAGTGTATATATGAATTAACAGTATTCTAGATGAACAAATACTGTATAAAAATTGTTGTTCATTGTTAGTTCATGGCACCTAACTAAAGTGAATTAATTGAGTTTTTTCTTTTTTTCCCCCCGATGAACGCAATCAAATTATTAATTATTAATTTGACACATGAATGCTGTTTTTATGTTGTTTACATTTTGGACTAATGGCAAAAGAATGTGTCTGGCTTTTGAACTTTTTGTGTAGCAGGACAAAATTATGATGCTGAATTTTTCATCATTCTATCTTATTTTAAATGTGCATTGAAAATTTGCCAGATACTAAATATTTTGTGTAACGTACATGTCAGATGATCATTAACGTGTTAAAATTCTCTCTCTTCTTGTGGTTACTGTACAAAATCATTTCAACCGTAGTTATATAAAATCATTTAGGTCAGAATTTCTCACTTTGGCATTAAAATCTTGGAAATGAAAAGGAGATGCTGGTCGATGAAAGATTAATTAAGGTCCATGTACAAATGATAGCGCTTTTATCCAAGGTCAAATAGCCCTTGAAGCAATTGAGCTGTTTTCTTCAAGTGCAAAGTGTACCAGTACATGCTCACCTAAATCATGTAATGTCATCACATCATTTAAATGATCCCTGGAAGTGAGATTGCACATTGACTGGAATGAAACATTAAGATCTTGTGAGAAATAATTTTGAGTCGTACTGAAATCACTAGTCTGGAGTCCCAGGCAACTGTGATTCAAAAGTAGTCATAACTGCCGCAGGTCTGCAGTATAAGCGGGCACTGACGGTTTTTCTTCCCAGAAGCCCCTGCAGAAATAACATAGCATACACAGGAATGTTTGAAGCAGAGATTTAATTTTCCTACCACTCTCCATTCGTATAATATATGAAATGAACCTCCAAATTAATTTGCAGGAAGACTCTATAGTAACAATGTAATCTCAGTGTTAGAGCACAGTTGGAAATGGATTTCTGTCTGTTGTAATTTCATAAGATGCATTCTGGGGGGTCACCTTAAAGGGTGTCACCATTTTTTAAAGCCAAAACCATCCCGCATGCTGTCAGCAGAGAGCTCCTTGCAATGCAATCGGGTTTGTGCCATCAATTTGCAAAGTATCACGTCCTGTCGTTTGGAATATCTGTTTTATTGAGTGGTATTGGCACAGATGAGATATTTTATATCCAGATGTCCATAATAAAGTCAGGGTGTCTTCTTACTTATGCTCTGTGTTGTGCTTAGAACTGATCGGAAGTTTACAACTGTTTGCATAGATGAGCAGAACAGAGATATCTCAAGTGCTTTTAGTCTCATTGCTAAATGTGGAAGTTGCATTGAGCACTCTAAAAAAAAATCATGTGTTTATAAGTCTTTTAGACATTCTAATTCATAAAGAGCAACGTACATTTTTTTTTTTTTTTCATTCTCTCAGAAAATTATGTGTCCCCCTGAGGAGCTTTGCTCACGAAACCTATAAATAAAATAGAAATAAATCAGATTCTTGGGGGAACATAATCCGCCAAGAACGCAAAGTTCAATACTTTTGTAAGAGGATGCAAATGTTTTGCGTGAGAGCTGAAAATTTCTTTGGCAGAAATAATTACTTTTGCTTAAGAACACAAATGTTTTGTGAGAAAAATGCAACATTTCTTGTGAGAATGCAATAATTTTGCAAGACAAAGCGAATTTTATTGGCAGAAATCAATACTTTTGCATAAGAACGCAAATGTTTTGTGCGAAAATTAAACTTTGCTTGAATTTTTGAAAAAAAATTCAGTTTCTTGGCTGAACGCAAACCTTTTGTAAGATAACTGAAATGATGTATGATCATTCTGATAATGATATATCTGATATATCTGAAATGAAAATTTCTTGGGTGAATGCAAAACCTCTGCAAGACAATGCAATTTTTATTGGTGGAAATCAATACTTTTGCATAAGAACACAAATGTGTTGTGAGCAAATGTTAAGTTTTTTAGGGGAATGCAAAGCTTCAGCAAGACAGTGCTATTTTTTTGAGGAAATCAATACTTCTGCATAAGAATGCAAATGTTTTGTGAAAAAACAAACGTTTCTTGGGGGAATGCAACACTTTTGCAAGACAACGCAAAGTTTATTCATGGAAATCAATACTTTTGCATAAAAATGCAAATGTTTTGTGAGAATTTCTTGGGGGAATGCAATATTTTTGCAAGACAACACAAATGTTATTGGCGGAAATCAAAACTTTTGCATAAGAATGCAAACGTTGTGGGAGAAAGTGCAAAATTTCTTGACAACGCAAAGTTTATAAGAACATAAATGTGTTGTAAGCAAATGCTATGTTTTTTAGGGGAGTGCAAGACAATGCAATTTTTTTGAGGAATTTATTACTTCTGCATAAGAATGCAAATGTTTTGTGAAAAAATAAAAAAATAAAAATGCTGGAGAATGCAATATTTTTGCAAGACAACACAAATGTTGTTGGCGGAAATCAATGCTTTTGCATAAGAATGCAAACGTTTTAGGAGAAAGTGCAACATTTTTTGACAACGCAAAGTTTATTGGCGGAAAGCAATACTTTTGCATAAGAATGCAAATGTGTTGTGAGAAAATGCTAAATTTCTTGGGGAAGCAATGCTTTTGCAAGACAACAGAAAGTTTATTTGTGGAACTCAACACTTTTGTATAAAAACACAAATGTTTTGTGAGAAAATGCAAAATTTCTTGGGGGAATATAGTAGTTTTGCAAGACAACGCAAAGTTTGTTGGTGGAAATCAATAACTTTACATAAAAACTCTAATGTTTTGTGAGAATATACAAAATTTCTTGAGGGAATGCAATACTTTTGCAGGACAATGCAAATGTTATTGGCGGAAATCAATACTTTTACATAAGAACGCAAAAGTTTTGGGAGAAAATGCTAAATTTCTTGACAAAGCAAAGTTTATTGGCGGAAATCAACTTTTGCATAAGAACTCAAATGTTTTGTGAGAAAATGCTAAATTACTTGGGAGAATGCAATACATTTGCAAGACAACACAAATTTTATTGGCGGAAATTAATATTTTTGCATAAGAACGCAAATGTTTTGTGAAAATGAAACTTTGCTCACAAAACTTAAGTGAAGAAAATAATATGGTGGGAGGAAAAAAAAATAAGTTACTTGGGGGGATACTCAATGCTTTTACAAGAGAACGCAACTATTTTGTGCAAGTATGCAAAGTTTCTTGGCTAAAGCAATAACTTTGCAAGAGAATGCAAATGTTTTTCGAAAAAACGAAACGTTTTGTGTAAACGCATTGAATTCTATTTTTTCTTCCCGACTCATATTATTTCATGGTTTCACAAAAATGTTGCATATTTTCATTTTAACTTCCCAGAGTCTGCTTTTTCCTGTGAATGTGATAACATATTGTAAGTCAATTAGACACTAATCCACTAAAGTCGATCAAGCATGTTAAAAATGGCTGCACAGGTGCAATCAGATCAGCTCCGACCGAGCTTGATTACGCAGTTGGATGTATCAATGTCAGACATCTATGCCTCTTTTTCTGTCTTATATGGGAAGGAAAAAGAAAACTTTGTGACGGCACGTCTGCAAGTATTTCCATCTGTCTTCGTTTCAGCATGGTTTGAGGTAACGGATCACAACAGAAGGAAGCCAATTTTTAGGCATTATCAGATCTATCTTTTAGCAAACATGTCACTTGAGGTTTAAAAAAGTCAGCAACTTTCACATTTCTAAATGAGAGGTTCATCTGACACTGTGTTGCCTCCTCTAACACCTGTCAGGCTATCTGTCACGGGCTGGAGGTCTTCTCCACCGCCATAATATTACCCCTTATACTGCAAATCCACTCAGCATTTGCAGAACTTTTCATACGTCAAATGATCCCACCCAAATGTCCCATAGGACATAACTCAGAGCCTAAATTTAGGCAATATATTAGGAGAACCTTTAACTGGCCCCGACTGGCTTTGCTTTTTTGTTTGCTGGGACATTTAACACTACCGGACAAATTAGCTACTCCTATTGAAGTTCTTCTTTATAGTGAATTTGTCTCTGAAAGTTCTGACATTTACTGGCCGACTTTATTCGACCGACAGTTATAAGGCATCCCTTGTATAACTCGGTATGGTCTTTTAAAAAGGTTAATAGTAATCCGATGTCTTAACTAAATTAAAACGAAGAGGAACTTCCAGTATTCTCTCCGTCATCCTTCTTTCAACGGGAGACTAAAAAGCCACACTTTCCCTCGCCGGTCCTGAGGAAACCTGATCAGGTTGCTTGTTAATTTCATCATTTCAGAGTTTTATGGATTTTCCAGTTGGTGCACTTTTCATAAACATGCTTTTCACCCCACACACCCCCTCCGGCCTCCCCTGTGTATGTCAGCATTTTCTCTGTAGGAAGAATCTGGAGGGCTGAAAGTTTATAAATAAGCCTTCTATCAAGTTCCACAACAGGTGTGACCTCCCTGTGTCCTAAAACTGAACACTTTCAAGGGCTGATATCTGAAAAGAGGGGGTTGGGAGCAGAAGAGAGGGGATTTACTGCTATCTAAAATAGAGACCTTCATCAACCACTGACTATTACCTTCCAAAGCGGTGCATGACTCCTGGCCTTAGTTTGTTTTACGCAAAACACGCTTGCCCTTGCTTCTCCTTACTCACATATCAGGCCTTTAGTCGGCCCATTAAAGTTGGGCACGGTAGAGTGCGGCAACCGTAGTCATGATTAATAAACAGAATTTGCAGAGAAAAGCTCCAGGATCATCGAAACCCTTCTCTCGTAGCGAACGCGCTCTTGCGCTTAAACCATATGTTCCATGACGATATCCAAACCGCCTCCCTACGAGCACTCATATACCTTCCCATCTACGGACTAGAAGAAAATCATTCCCTTTTCTCTTAACAGACTCGTGGAGTGTTCAATAGGAGTCTAATGCCCATGGCAGATGGACAGTAAGTGCTATGAGCAGCTCCTTTAAAGCTCACCACTGACCACATTATGATGTTTGCATCATTTACAGAACAGGCACATATGCTTTTATGTGGTGTACGCTCAAAGCACATGATTTCTCTGCATTCGGATTATATTTTTCCATTTTACTTGGCAAGAAATCGTTTAATATTTCCACTAGAGCATTCGCAAGATGCTTTTCTGCTGTTCGACGAGTCTAGTACCTTGTCTGTCATTGCATTAACAAAGTGGCAAAAGCTACCCTTCGTATGGTAAAAAGGTGTCGAAGGGCTGGTCCCAAGTACACAGTGATTTTTTTTTATACTCAACCTGAAGGGCATCTTCTTTCCCCTTGCAGCAGATCTGTTGCACTCTGAGGGCAGCAAACAGGTGAGGGAGAGAGGGAAGGTTTGTTGGATTATTTTACATTATTTTGATTAATTATTCAGATGCCTCCCATTCTGCCCGTAATGACTTGGTATGCTGTGGTTAGAAGCACTGAGCTGTCATAACTTACCCTGAATGACTGGCATGAACTTGAGCAACTACACACCACATGATACATTTACACAACCTGCAAGCAATTCCAGGACACTTTGAATGAAACGCTTACCACCACTAAATAAAAAATAATGGAAAAAAAGGCAATTGCAAGTTTTCATCTCACATTTCTGACTTTTTTCTGCAATTGCGAGAGTACGTCATTTTTTTTCTCAGATTTGCGTAATACAAACTGGCAATTCTGCCTTTTTTTTTTCCAGAAGTTTGATATATAAACAATTCTGAGAAAAAAAGTCAGTGTTGTGTTTATATCTTGCAATTCTGACTTCATTTCTCAGAATTTTGACTTTATTTCTCGGAATTGCAATGTTATTTCTTAGACTTGTGTTTATATCTTGCAATTCTGACTTCATTTCAGAATTGCGAGATATTAACTCGCAGTTTTGAGAAATTAAGTCAGATTTATACTCAACCTGAAGAATTGCGACATTATTTTTTAGAATTGTTTTATATATATCACAAATATCTTGTAATTCTGACTATTTCTCAAAATTGTGAGTTCATATCTCAGAATAGTGATGTCATTTCTCATTTATCAGAATTGTGAGTTTATATCTCACAAGTTTGACTTTATTTCTCAGAATTGCGAATTTATATCTTGCAATTCTGATATTATTTCTCAGAATTGCGATGTTATTTTTTAAAATTGTTTATATCTTGTAATTCTGACTATTTCTCAGAATTGTGAGTTCGTATCTCAGAATTGTGATGTTAATTCTATTTTTTTAGAATTTTGATTTTATTTCTTAGAGTTGCGAATTTATATCTTGCAATTCTGATGTTATTTCTCACAATTGTGAGTTTATTTCTTGCAATTTTGACTTTCTCAGAATTGCAAATTTATATTTTGCAATTCTGACTATTTCTCAGAATTGTGAATTCATATTTTATAATTCTGACTTTATTTCTCAGATTTGCAAATTTCTATCTTGCAGTTCTGATGTTATTTTTTCAGAATTGTGAGTTTATTTTTCGCAATGTTGACTCAGAATTGCACATATATATCTCGCAATTCTGACTTTATTTCTGAGAATTGCAATGTTATATTAGAATTGTTTATATCTACAAAACTGAGCAAAACTGACTTTATTTCTCATAATTGGAACATTATTTCTTAGAATTGTGAGTTTCTTTCTCGCAATTCTGACTTTATTTCTCAGAATTGTGAGTTTATATCTTGAAATTCTGACTTCATTTCTCAGAATTGAGTTTATTTCCTGCAGTTTTGACTTTTTATCAGAATCACGAATTTATCTTGCAATTCTGACTTTATTTCTCAAAACTGCAACTTTATTTCTCAAAATTGCAACTTTATTTCTCAGAATTGCAACTTTATTTCTCAGATTTGTGAGTTTATATCTTGAAATTCTGACGTAATTTCTCAGAATTGCAACTATTTTTCACAATTGCAATGTCATATTTTACAATTGAGTTTGTATCTTACAATTCTGACTTTATTTCATAGAATTATAAGTTTATTTCTCAGATTTGTGAGTTTATATCTTGAAATTCTGACTGCATTTCTCAGAATTGTGACTATTTTTCAGAATTGCAATGTTATATTTTAAAATTGTGAGTTGATGTCTCGCAATTCTGACTTTATTTCTCAGAATTGTGAGTTTATTTCCAGCAATTTTGACTTTTTCTTAGTATTGCTAATTTATCTCGCAATTCTGACTTTATTTCTCAAAATTGCAACGTTATTTTTCAGAATTGCAACCTTTTTTTAGAATTGTGAGTTTATATCTCGCAACTCTGACAAGCCATGTCGGACATACTATTTTGTAATTTTTTTCAAGAAATTCAAACAAAAAATGCCGTTTTGTGGCTTTAATGTGTCGTGACAGATCGCTGTAGCACCTCAGTTCAAGCAGCATGTGAACCGATCATCTCTTGCTCTTTACTAGTTATAGCATGAAATAAACATGAATGAACATTAAAAGACGTCTTTGTTTCAGCTGTGGAAAGTTGTCAATTCACATCATTTTCAAGTTCAAGTCCACCAACATTAATCCACTCTCCAGTCTGGTTTGTTTGTCGAACAAAAATGGCAGATTCTTCATTTTGATTGGTCAGATCGCCTGTCAATCAAACTCCCTGCGAAGGGTCAATTGAGAGTTTTTTTTTCTCACAATTCTGAAAACAAAAGACACAATTGCCAGTTTTTTCCATGCATTTCTGACTTTGAGATGTAAACTCACAAAAGAAGTCAGGATTGTACGATTTTTTTATTTTTTATTAAATTGTTACTGGCAGAAACAGGCTTCCATAAAAATGTGACGTCTTGTCTTTGAAGCGTATATATATATCTACATGTGTATATGTGTGTATATATATATATATATATATATATATATATATATACATGAATATATAATAGAAAAATATTATGGTTTTATGTTCAACTTTTCTTTTTCCAGGACTGCCCTGCTCTTTGCATCTCTTGCTATAAATAATAACTAAATTAAATTCCCTTCATTCTTAAGATCTTTCTTTCCCAGCATGCTCTTCACATTCCCCATAGTGGCTAAGTGATATTGAGATCCAAGTAAGCAGCACAGGATATTGAGAATCAAGGGTATGTAAACATTTGAACATAATACTTTGATGAACCAAATTATTCTGTCTTGTGCAGTAGGCTTCTTTTTTTGTTAGGATAAACAGTGCATGTAAAGTTATACCCACAACTATGTCTTGCAAACCAATCAGTGAGCAATTATGCATTTAGGCAGACGTGTTTACTAAGTGCATTTAAGCTATACATTGTAGCACTACATGCATTCCCTGAGAAACAAACCCATGATCTTGGAGTTGCCAGCGCTGTGCACTAGCACTTAATGTTTTTTGCTAGTCCCTCTCCATCAGGAAACACATCAGAGCCGTGTCTGTCTAATCTTGGTACTTCCTTTATACAGTAATATTAGCAGTAAATAAATGAAGTTTGCATTTAATTAATTTAAGAGTGCATAATGTTATTTGATTGAAGTGTGCTATGAATTATTACATTGGGAGCACGATGGGAGTTTGATTGGACAAAACTCTGAATGTGGCTAATGATTCAGTGAGGAGATAAACAGCTGAAATAGCTCCACGTCAAATGAGAGATTAGTATACAAGACCAAATGCACGGGGCACAGAGCACCCTTTGTCTCACCCCCTATCGGAGAGTGTCAAAAGCGTATAAATATTTCAGAATGAGGTGTGCGCACGGGCGAAACTCCCCCATCAGGCATCTGCTCTCTGGGTTCTCGGAGGGAGACAGGTGCAGATGCATGAAAGAGGATTTCATTTCTAAAATAGCATTTAGCATTTTCCTTCTTCTGGAGATCCCTGTCTGTGAGAAATTCTCGTGTAATCATACACCACGCTCTCAGAAAACTTTCAAAGTTGATCCTCCGAGACATATGGTGGCTTATCCAAAGGAGAGGATAGCAGGAAAGGGGGTGAAGAGGGATTTATACATTGAGACAAAGAAAAAAGGACACATAAAGTGGCTCATAAAGTAGTTGAATCTGAATTATGGAAACATGGAAAACAGTTTAGAGAGTCCAAAAGCCTAGAAGTGTTTGTATTTGGCATTTCTTACTAATTTAATATGAAATTTACATGGATTTCTTAGTATTTAGTTTGTCCCCTTTAAAACTTATAATCATGTTAACCAGCATGTTTTTCTTGGGCTTCAATGGAGCAGGTCACCACATGAGGGCCACCGAGTTGAGATCACATGACCCTCTGAATCGGTGTTAGTTTAGTATTATTAATACTTTGTTATAGTATTTAATTTTATGTTTTCATTTTTCATTTTAGTTTTAGTTGAAGTTTTAGTTAATTCTGTCATTTAAAATAAAAAAACTATAGTTTTTAATATATGTTTTTTAAATTTCAGTTTTAGTTTGTTTATTTTAGTACATCATGTAAATGGAAATATTACACTGGCAACTAGTTGAAATAAAACAAGTTTAATAATATTTTATTAAACTTGTTTTATTTCAACTAGTTTCCAGTGATTAATTGCGATTAATCGCATCCAAAATAGGTATTTATGTGTGTACTGTGTATATAAATACACACAGATACAGCATACATTTTAAAAATATTTACGTCATTTACATGTATATATTAATATTCATATAATTCATATAATTTAATTTATTGCTAAATGTCAGTATTAGATATTTAATTGTGTATGCTCATTTTCACTTTTTACATTTAGATTACCTTTTGGTCATTTAAAGTATTTTTCTTAAAAAAAACAATAAGAATTTATTAATAGTGTTAAATGTAAAATTTAAAAATAAATCAGTTGTTTATATGCACATTATAATGTTGCAATGCCTCAATTCACTTGCAGTATTTTAAAATAACAGCTTATTTATTTATTTATTTATTTATTTTTTGCCAGTATTTAATTGTAATATTAACATTGCTTATTTCACATAAATTGGTTGTCTGTCATAACATCAAAATAATTAAAAGCTACACACACACACATATGTATGCATTAGGACTGTCAGTCGTTTTTTTAATTTAACTTGATTCATTTTTAATCTAATTAATTACATGATATGTTGATTAATCTAATTAATCTCAAAATAAATTTGACTGTGAAAATACCCACAAAAGATTATTTAAAGCTATTTTTGTGTTAAATGTGAAAGTGTCAGGTAGACATTACAAATTGTATCTTTAGGAAGAAATATTGTATTTGATTCAACAAAAAATCTATTATACATAAGCTATAAAATATAAAAGAAGATAATTTGAGAAACATCTCAGCATTTTTTGTTCATTTAATGAAAGTCATGGTAACCAAAACAGCGTTATTACCAACAGTCTTCAAAACACTTTATTTTATGTTCCACAAAAGAAAGGTTTGAAACGACATGAGGGTGAGTAAATGAAACTTTTTTTGGGGTGAACTATCCTTTTAATGTTGTTGTTATTATTATTATTATTATTATTTTTTTTTATTTATTTTTTTTTTAATGAAATGATACTCTAAATAAGAAACTAAATTTGCCAGCAGGTGGTGGTAAATGTCTTCATGAGTCATTCACTCATTTGATTCGATTTGTTAAATCAGCTCATTCATTCAGGAATGAAGTGAATGGCTCTCTTTATAAATGGGCCTTTGAATCATTGATTCACATGATTCGTTCAAAACATGGATTAATTTAGAAAATAAATACCACTGTGTTGCTCGGAGATGCGCACAAATTCATAGGCTTCAAAGGTAAAATGTTCTCTGCAAAACTGAGCAAAAACAAATAATATAATGTTTAAAATAACACAATGTCAATTTCTTGTTGTATAAAATCACATTTAAGGTCGTGATAGATCGGAACAAAATCAGCACTAGTGTCATATAAATATAAGACAAAACACCATACAGGGACATTTTTTGCTCCAATATTTTGAATTTTAGAACATAACTGCATTTATGGAGTTGTTGCCCTGCAGTATATTTGTGAATGGTCAACTTTTTCATAACTAACTAAGTGTGTGTGTGTGTGTATGTGTGTGTGTGTGTATGTATGTATATATGTATGTATGTGTGTGTGTGTATATATATATATATATATATATATATATATACATACATACATACATACATACATACATATAGCAAAGGTTGCGCTAGACTTCAACATTGTCCATCATTTAAAAAAATCTATATATATAGATTTCCCAATTTTAATAGACTCTCATTTTAATAAACCAATATCGATTCTTAAATCACAATCGATCTCTTGGTCTATGCTGTTTTCAGTTGATGTATGGACAGTACATATAGTGCATCTTCCTTCCAATAAATAGCAATAGGCTAGGCTTTGTGTTACTTTTGATATGAAACAAAGTCTCAGATTTTAAATTCTGTCCATTTCCTTAGGAAATTCAAGCAATAAATACTGTTTTGGCGCGCTTTAATGTGGCATGACAGATCGTTGTTGTTTCTGTGTACTCGTCTGTGCGTAATCAAACACATAGGAAAACATTTGTGATAATTTCATTTTTGTTCTGTATCCCGTGCTCTGCTGACTGGAGCGCACTCGCCACCAACTGGAAAGGAGTAGGAATTACAGAACAAATATATATATGTATATATGTGTATGTGTATGTGTATGTGTATATGTATAGTATATCATATGATTTATAGGTTTAATTGAAGATATCCTAGATTCTTAATGCCTTCACAGACATTTCGACTCTGTATCTTGAAGAGCTTGTCTTGTTTCATAGTCCTCATATGGTGATCTGTTTAGATCCTGTCTCATCTTTTCTTGTTTTGCCAGTCAACATAAAGTTCTGCTCAGTGGCTTGTCTCCTTAACTTAACAAAGCTTAGTGCAACTCGGTTCAAAGATTTAATTGTGTTTTGCAAAGGATGTGCTAGACAGAATGGCAAAGTTACAAGGTCTCTTCCGCTGTTAAGCACCATGAAGAAAACCGCTGTGATATTAAGACTAATATCTTTGACATTGTCTTGTGATGCTTGTGTTAAAAGGCCTGTTTATTTTCATCATTAAAAGAATGTGTTGTCTCCTGAACACGCGGGTCGAGCTAGCACTCCCAGTGAGGCTGTGCGTCTTGTGTGTGTTGTGTTTTTTTTGTTTCTCTTTTTTTTTTTCTAGTTTTTCCATTCCAGTCATCAAATGCCGCTCGCAACATAATGAGAGATGTGGCAATTAATTTTCTTTTAATCAAGGTCGAAATGAAGTAAATTGGTACAGCTCTGCAAGCCCTCATTTTCTATTTTTGCAGTGATGCAAAACAAATACGATAAAATTATGGCCCTCCTCACCTTCAGTAATTAGAAAGCGTGAATGATCAGAGAAGATGATATGTGATATACAGCGTCTGCAACTCTCTCCCCCAGAGATCACATTCCGTCTCTTTTGAAACAGATGACCATGTTTTCCTCCCCGCGCTCGCCGCTCTCCTCTTCCCTTTTTTCCACACTTGAGTTACAGACAGAGAGAGCAGCTCAACGTGACATTGACTGCTGTGTTGTTGTAATGCCTCTCAAATCTTATTAAAGACCACGACTGCAAAAGACCTCGCTGACTCCACACATTTCCATTAACTGTGTTGTTTCAGTATCCTACAAGCTGATTAAGAATTTATTAAAATTAGATTTTAACTCTGCGCCCAGATATCTTATCAGCACCATATGGCTGTATGACGAGCATTGTTGGTAGATAGCATTAATAAACACGGAGCATTGGTCCCTTTTGAAATGGTTCCATTGGTCCCTTTATATCACTGGTTCTTTGTTAGTTTTGGTTCAAAACCCAGAATTTCCGGTTGCAAAGTTGTTTAGCGTACAAAAGTGTGCTATTATTTGCATTTAACAGTAGTTTCTGCTTTCCCAGCTTAATTTGCAGAAGCCATTTGCAGGTCAGTTTCCCTGAAAAATATAAACACTGGGGCACTTTTAGATACTGTAGGGATGCACAATATATCATAATCATATTAGCATAAGAGATTTTGTAACACTTTACAGTTTCTTCACATTAGTTTACATAAACTAACAATGAAAAATACTTCTAAGGCATTTAATAATCTAAGTCAATGTTATTTTCAGCACTTACTAATACATTGTTATTTAAAATTTATAACATAAACTACCAATGAACATTTGTATTTTTATTAACTAATAGGCAACACTTTACAATAAGGTGTCATTTGTTTACAGTAGTTAATGTACTAACTAACATGAACAATGAACAATAGATTTATTACACTATTTATTAGTCTTTGTTAATATTAGTTAATAAAATACATTTGTTCATTGTTTAGGTTAATTCACAGTGCATTAACTAATGTTAACAAACACAACTTGTGATTTTAAAAATGCATTAGTAAATGCTGAAATTAACTAAGATTAATAAATGCTATAGAAGTATTATTCATTCTTAGTTTGTGTTAACTAATGTAGTTAATAATGAACCTGTAAAGTGTTACCAACGTAACATTTTTTTTATATATAACCACTACAGATTAAAAAAATGTTACGTTGGTAACACTTTATAGGTTCATTATATAAAATATTATATGGCCATTGTTAAAAATGTATGCTATGCATGGCTATTTTCCCTATTTTTAGAATTAGATTACCTTTGTAATTTTAATTTTTTGAATGCTTGTAATTAATCGATCAATAAATAAATTAATTAATTAATAGATGGATGGATGGATGACTGTGAATTAAAAATGCACTAAATATTGCTACCATATTGGTTATTTGCTGATATTAAACTTTTTTTTTTTTTTTAATCAATACGTATTCAGTTGTGCATGCTAATTTTCCCTATTTTCTCACACAGGTAATGTTTGCTGTCATCCAACACATTTAAAGCACTAATGATATTTAATAACACTGTTAAATGTGATCTGTAGCAAATTTAAAAATGATTATCCATTTTTCATTTGTACATTACAATGCTGTGATGCCCAAATTCACTTTTAAATGCATTTTAATTGCTCTGTTTGTTTGAGCACCCCATCCAATGATGAGAAATTTGGACTCCATCTTTAGCTGACCAATGGCAGGCAGGTTTAGGGGTTATTATTTTTGCAGTTCTGTTTGGTGACATTAGTGGCACACATTTAACTTTAAGGTACCCCTATTATGCCATTTTGAATATTGCCTTTCATGCAGTGTGTAATGTGAATGCAAACAATCTGCAAAGCTGTAAAGCCAGAAGTGCACGATAAATGAAGTTTGTCTCTGATAGAAAGAATCGACTCTAAACAGCCTTAATGAGTCATTTGTAATTCGAATCCCACTTCAGTAATGCCGTCACGTTGTAACACATTTGCATAATGCTGAACAACTTGACCCCGCCCACAAACTCTCAGTAGACCAATCACAACAAACTGGGTCATCTGACCAATCAGAGCAGAGTTGGCTCTTGGAAAGAAGGGGTTTTGAAAGACTGATTCTTTGAACTGCTTCAAACGAATTGTTTGGGAATTGTTGGAAAATGTTAATAAAAGCATATTTTAAGTAAACGAACGCATTGTTTTGACATTGCATGCATGTAAACCTATTGTGGGAGACTCCCGAAACAATCTGTGACCCTGGACCACAAAACCAGTCGTAAGTAGCACAGGCATATTTTTCGAATAATTATCGATTAAAAAAATATATAAATTTTTCTTTAAAGGGGTCATCGGATGTTGTTTGAACATTAATGTGTGTTGGCAGTGTATGTACAAATCTACCCTATAACGATAAAAAATCCATGCAGTGGTTTTTAATTAATCTGTAAAAGTAATATCCCCTTTTTCAAATCGAGCCGTTCTCAGATGCCTGTCGGTGTGCCGTCACACAGACAAAGGCTGCTCCCACAATAGTTGATTGACATGAGCTCTTACCTTAGACCAGCTGTCACAGTTCAGTAACTTTCCATGTTTTGATTCCAGAGCAGGGATGTAAGTTAGACAAGAATATCTCCGATTGAGCGATTGAGGTGTTGTGTTGCTTGATGTAATAATGAACATAGTGGTCATCATTTACTCCCGACATCTGAGCCGCTGAACATGCAGTAGATTACGTTTGTTTGTGAATGGAATGCACCTCCCGATCTACATATATCTGTCTATGTTCGCGTGAACCATTCGTGATCCAGCTTCACTCACAGCAGAAGTGAGTATAAGCGTTTTTTTTATGAATCTTTGCGATGGCCTTTCCTTATAACGTGGTAGTTAGGAAGTTTAGCGGCTAAACGCGGCTAATGTAAACAAGACCGTCTTTCCACAGAGAGAAGAGAGGGGTGGGGTGAGCAGAGCTCATTTGCATTTAAAGGAACAACCCCTTAGAATGAGATGATTTTTGCAGAGCTGATTTTGGCAAGGTAAAAAGGGTGTTGTTTTACAAAACCATTGAGAATGTTTAATCAAAGTATATTAGAGACTTTTCATTAAGACCCTAAAGAATCATATCAACTTGTGGAAAACGGGCATCTGATGACCCCTTTAGATGCCAAAATTATTAGGATATTAAGTAAAGATCATTTTATATTAAGATATTTTGTAAATTTCTTACTGTTAATATATCAAAACTTAATTTTTGATTAGTAATATGCATTGCTAAGAACTTTATTTGGACAACTTTAAAGGCAATTTTCTTAATATTTAAATTTTTTTGTACCTTCAGATATCACCTTTTTGAAATTGTACCTCAGCCAGATACTGTCCTATTGCCAATGGAAAGCTTTTTTATTTATTTATCTCATTTAAAAAAAAAAAAGACTGCTTTTGTGGTCCAGGGTCTCATATTAAAAACCTAAAAAATGGCATGGAACACTTTAAAATCAAGTATTGGGATTTTTTTTTATTAATTGTGGTGTGGGCAATAATGTTTTATATTTTTTTTTCTACATCTGCCTAATGTGGCTACAATGAATTTAGACCCAAATCCTGTAGAGTCTGATTGGATGCTTGTTGCCAAACATGAAAGATACTAAAAGCATTTTCTCCTCCCTTTAAAGTTAATAAGCCTGTTTATGATGGTATCCTAACTATGCACTATTATATGCTTAGTTTCAGTTTATTATTTGCATATTGTTCACTGTGACCCTATCAGAACAGACCTGCAACCCATTTTTGGGCTGCCATGTACCAGTTGAACCCCTGCTGTAGAGCCTGATTGGATTCACAGCCATTGACGTCAATAACAAAAGCAATGGGAAGTGTTTTATACTCCCTTTTATTAGGTCATGACCAGTTGAGAACCACTGATTTATATTATACTGTAGACGAATGACTGCAGATGCGCTTTTGAGCTCTGAATAAGCATCCTAAGATTATGATTTACGTCTGCACTTAATAATATACATGTTTAGAGAGGTTAAATAATTTGATGAAGCGTTCTCCAATGCACACACTCCAGGGTTTTTGTTTTGATTTGATATTATAATGTGCAGACAAGGCTCCACACTTTCATTTCCTGAGTAAGTGATTAAGGAAGTGACCACCTACCTGTTATTGTGTGCGAGTGGGACAAATAAATGAACAGGGAGAACACATTGTTACACAGAGGGGTTCCCAAACATTAGTGGCAGTAGTTAATGTTTTTATAAGCTTGGTTACTTAAACACCTGTTAGAAGCCCCACATGCTTAATTCTACAGGTACATAGCCTATGTAAAGTATACTGCAGACAAGTGATATTAATAAAACAACCCAAAGGCTGAGAAAGCATTAACTCAAGTCATCAAAGAAGGGATAGAATTATAACAGCTGCCCAGTCAGTTAAACTTCTCTGTTCTCTCCCTCTCTCTATTCGCCCATCAACTTACAAAGCTGCTCCTTATTTACCGAGCACAGGCAGCTGCCAGCACTCCTAACTTCCGGTTGGAAGACAGGCGTCTGCTTCTAGAGGACATTGCTTGTACATATCTTTATCTAATTAAGGTAAATGCCAGTTGCCTGCCCTTCCACGATATGCCAGTGAGTTTCACAGTCGACCTTAATTATGCTCTAACAGGGATCTGTCTGCGGACAGGTATCGAAACAGAGAGAAATGAGACTTTTCCTCTGACAGTAGTATTCAATCATGTAATGGGTTATTCTATGAAGCGGACCTTAACGAGCATATGTGAAGTAACTGGATAAAATGAAATTATAACTAACTAAACTGTAACTAAACTTACTTAACAATCTAACCTGTTTGTTTGTTTGTTTGTTTTCATCTATGCACATTTTGATCTGAACATAAAATTGTAATACATCTTTATTTTTTTCTTAATTTCATGTCTTTAGATAGATAGACAGATAGATATGATTTAGATAGAGATTCAGATAGATATCATGTAGATAGATAGATAGTTTTTTTTTATATTTCTATAGATATGATTTATATTTCTAGATAGATAGATATGTATATTTCTAGATAGATATGATTTAGATAGATGAATAGATAGATAGATAGATAGATATGATCTAGATAGATAGATATCATGTAGATAAATAGATATCATGTAGATAGTTTTTTTATATTTCTATAGATATGATTTATATTGATAGATATGATGTATATTTCTAGATAGATAGATAAATAGATAGATACATTTTTATAGTTCTATAGATGGGTAAATATGATTTATATTTATAGATAGATGATAGATGGATAGATTAATTTTTTATATTTCTATAGATGTATTTTTTTATATTTCTATTGATAGATATTTAATATAGATAGATAGATAGATAGATAGATTTATATTTATATTGCTAGGTATATATTTAATATTTGATAGATAGATAGATAGATAGATAGATTGACATTTTATAGATAGATAGATAGACATTTTTAGATTTATATAGCTAGATATATATTTAATATTTTGATAGATAGATATTTTTTGTATTTATATAGCTAGATATATATTTAATATTTCGATAGATCGATATGATGTAGATAGAAAGATAGAAAGATATTTTTATATTTCTATAGCTAGATATGTATTTAATATTTCAATAGATAGATATGATGTAGATAGATAGATGGATGGATATCTATCTAGAAATAAAAAATTTATATCTCGAAATATATATATAAAAAATGTCTGTCTATCTGTCTGTCTGTCTAGAAATATAAAAAATATACCTAGAGATATATAAAAAATATCTATCTATCTAGAAATACAAACAAAAGAAAATCCATAGGATATATATAAAAAAAATCTGTCTATCTATACATATAAAGAAATCTATCTATTTGTCTGTCTGTTTGTCTGTCTAGAAATACATATACAAATCGATCTATCTAGAAATATATGTGTATTTATACACACTCACACACACACATACTGCCTTAATGATATTTAATAATGATTATTTTGTTATTTATTTTATTTTTACACATTATACATATATGACCTGTATGGTGTTTAAACCGTCATCTCAATTTGTGGTCAAAACTCAAACCTTAGCTCTGTTTATTTTGTCTGCCTGGATGGTGACTGAGGAACAAACAGCCTGAGATTTGCTTGCAACGGTCATATCTGTCACTCCCATTTACATGGCAGCAAACACCTAATATTTTAAGCTTAGTGTCTTCTTTTGGTGTATTATTCATGCAATGCGATTGAGAGGAGACAACGTGTTAAAGCTCATTATGTTAGAGGTGATTATAGTCACCGAATCCAGTGTCAAGGCTTTCTGCTTGCGTAGGGCAAAGGTGTCCTCACATTAAAAATGCTTACATGTCAGCAGGGCCATATGGACAGTGCTTTATCACTTTGTCAATGCAGACGTTAGGAGTGATATTCATCAGTTTGTCAATTTCTATTGTTCTTGCCTGTTTGTGTAAGTGGTTGCGTAGTTAGGTTTGCATGGAATGTACTAAAAGTATTCTCTTTGTTCCAATTATTCATACACCCCTCCCATTCCAGTTAGACAGCAACAGACACCTAATAGAAACACATTTTACCTGCCCTTTTTGATGACAAAATATTCTTGTTTATGTCACGCTAAAAATGTTGCTGCTGGAACTTCCCTAAATCGTTTTCCGCCTTCTAATGGCGATGACCAGTGACTTGAAAGAAAAATTCAACCAAATGTGGACAGAAGGAAACTAATTGCTTTAAGTGGTTCCACCTAGCAGTATGGCTCTTCTAACCTTGTCCTACATTGCGATTAGCTTTTAATGTTTCATAATTAGTGATGGCACTGGAGAAGAAGTCAGAAGGCTAAGGGTTTGTTGGGTCTGCCCTTGAGAGCCGCTCTAATGAATCAATGGATGGCAATAATTGTACTAGTCATTACTGAATCAAGTGATCTGCAGAATAATGTATTGATTTTTGCTCTTTCTTACTACATAATTATTCTGTATCACAGTATTGCACCATCAGGGGAATCGACTGAAGGGCAAGCAGAATCTGTTCGGAATTTTGGAACTGTCTCATTCGCTTATAAAACAGAGAACTGAACATTTTTTTTAAAGAAAGCTTCACATTAATAAGTTGCAAAACAATTTATAAGGCTTTATCAATCACGAGGCTATTCTGCGTGTGCCCTGTTTTTCTGCATGTCCCTTTCATAGTTCTTGCGTTACCTCAGAGAAGTTCTTTTGTGTAACATGATGTTCAAACCCACCATTTAAAAGTGATGAACCCAACAATCTGAACCGCAGAACATGAGCTTTACCTCTGAACATTGTGGGCTTGTGGGGCTATTTCATCATTAAATATGTAGCGTTTGTAACAGTATCCCACAGGCAATAATAGGATGGGGATTTGAACTATGAACATGTCTTTCAATATTTATCAAGCCGCAGATATGAAATATAACTTTATTCCGCTTTAATAGCTAAAAACATGAAAGGTTACCTTGTGTTGCCATTTAAAAATGATTTAAAGTAAACCCCATTTAAAATGCTGGCCAATGTTGATAAAATAATTGGTATTATTTTGTTTTTATACAATTATTCACAAATGTTATCCTTTTTTTTTTTTTTAATGCAGTGTAAGGAAATTGTATATTTAAAAAAACACATTATGTTAAACATAATTTTTTGTAGAAAAAAGCTGAAATCATTTTCTTGTAAAACATACTCCCATAAATTAAAACTTGAAGACTATATTAAATAAATTATAAATAAATAAATAAATCTATCTATCTGTCTATCTATCTGTCTATCTGTCTGTCTGTCTGTCTGTTTGTCTGTCTATCTGTCTATCTATCTGTCTATCTATCTATCTATCTATCTATCTATATATATATATATAAAATGTGTATATATAAATATGTGTATATATATATATGTATGTGTGTGTGTGTGTGTGTGTGTATATATATGTATGTGTATATATATATATATATATATATATATATGTACATATGTATATGTATATATAATATATAATATAATATATATAATTTATGGGGGTATGTTTTACAAGAAAATGTTTTGTAGTTATGTAGTTATTATATATATATATATATATATGATTTCAGCTTTATATATAATATATAAAGCTTTACAATAGATTTTTATATATGTAACTACATATAACTATATATAACTATATATGTTGATTCAGTTAGAAAATGTTTGCAAAAGTTGGTTTTGCAAGATCAAAGCATTGCCTTGTTAGTTGATTATACTATTGATTACCCCTTATTCTTTTTTTTATGTCAAGCAGGGCACATCACAAAACTGCTAATTAGCAATAATCTGTTTGTCAATATTTCACAAGAGTGCAGAATTTAGATAAGGAGAAGTTCAGGTTTGAAATACATTATCACAGCTCTTTTTGTCCTTTGAGGTTATTTCCTGTTATGGCCTTCATGATTCTGCAAAATCTAGCTTTGATAAAATGAGAAATGATAATAAATGATAAAAGTTAATTTCCATAATTTGTAAAATGTCTACATATAAAACTATATAACTTACTAAAAAAGAAATGCTGTAATCAATGGAAATTCCACTTCATTTTAGTTTGTTTAAATGTTAAACAGTTCACATATTGTGTGCACTGAAATATAGTACAACAGAGAGCTTATTTTTAGGATGGAAGAAATTTTATTAAAGCAAGTGTCACTAAGATTGTGAATCCAGAAGGTGACCACAACAATGTCATGTGAATGAACAGAATAAAATGTCCCATATCATTCACTGCAGTGCGCCTCAAATCAATACCACAGTGCAATTAACCTGACAGGGGCGAATATGTGGAATCCACCCCGTATTTTCCAGCTCACTTACTGTGCTAACTGAGATATTCAATTAAGGATTCCTCTTCCCACTCTGAAGCGGCTCTCCAGGGCAGATCTTCCGAGCGACCCGCCCTATGTTAGAAATAGGAAAATCCAATAATAACAACACTAGAAAAAAAATGAAAAAATGAGGCAACTTTGATCACGCATGCTCCCTTGTCATCCACCTTATACACAACATTTGTTCTAAGTTGGAAAGTCGCGGAAAAGCCAGGAAGTAACGTTACAGGTAAGACTGTTGTTTTTGGATGAGCTACAGATCTCACTAGTCAGTTGTAACTATTTGTTTATGACTCCAGTGAGTTTAATAAGCTCAGGTGTTTATGTTAGAACAGATCGCTTGCGTTTAATCCAACGCTTGCGTTTATAATGTAACTAAAGCTTATGTTTGGAATAGAACGCGTCACTTAGTGCAGAACGTGAGAACTGAAACTCTGCGCACCTACAATCACCTACATGCGGGACAGACGCGAGCCGGTTCAGGGAAACCGTGCGCTGTTTTCTGCGTGTCTAAAAGTAGTTCACAACTTTTTGATCGCTTCCGATAAACTGTGACTTGGCTGTCTTCATATGTTCGCTTGTTATACAGTTACTAATCCTTAAAACACTGTTATGATGTGTCGCCTGTATCTCTCGTGTCTTTGACATATACTGTGTATGGATACAGTACAAGCCGTAGTGCTTCTTTTCCTTTGATGTCATTCTAGATGTAAATATCAGTGTGAAACGAAAGACAGTTTGACGTTGGAGGTTTTATGAAAGCTTTAAATACCCACAACGTGATCGGGCACCTAACAGGTGTAAGCCATGAGAGTGCAAAGTGAAAGCACTAGTGAAGTATGTACGGTGTGTGTGTGTGTGTGTGTGTATATACATATAATATATAACATATATAATAAATTAATATCTAACATTGTCTGCAACTGACTTAGCCTATATAGGAATGTAGTTTGTTGTGCCACCTCATTTTTTTGTGATATGTTTGTGTAATGTAAATATATAATAAAGTAATAAATAATGCCAGTACTTTATGACAGGGTTTATAGTCCATTTGTTTTGTTTATATTATTACTGTATGAACTGTTGCTATGGTTACCTGCACACGCACACGCAATCCCTGTATTTAGCGATCTTTCTTGTGGTATAACTTTTTGTTTTTTGTTAATGAAACTTTTGAACAAGTTAAAATATTTAGTTTTCATTCAGTATTAATATTTCTAACAATAGCATCTTTTAGACCCCGCAACGTTTTGTTTTGGTTTCCCGAGGGGTTAAAATCTTAATTGGTTTGTTGCATCACACGTTTGGAACGACACGCTTGTCACAACATCACTGTATTTTTACAGCTAAACTACATTTTTTCGTAAGTTTAATAGAAATAAGTGTAATAGAAATATTACAATAGTTACATGATTAATCATAAAGGAATTGTTAGATATTTTTATTCTGATCAATAAGTTAGCATCTTATAAGACGAGTAGGTCGTTAGAGGACATCAGCTTGTTTTCAATTTTCAAACAAGTTTCAATTGTTCATTCAGTTTGTTTCTGACATAGGGCCAATCTTTATACTACACTGTTCATGTTACACATATAATGCTTAAACTGCTATAGCAATACAAACACCAGTATGTTTACAAAATAATTGTGCATTGTACATAATTAGAATTACTCAGCTTTTAAGTTTAATGAAGACTAATGTAACGTGATCCAGTTATTTATATATACATTCAAGAAAACACTGTAATTGTACAGTATTTTAAAATGATATCATAGCTTCCTTTTGGATTTATTGACTGTAATAATTAATTAGTGTTTACTTCAGCTTGAGCTGTCTAACTTTTTCTGCTGGTGTTAGTTTATAAGGTGTTTTTCATTTTATGATGTTTGTTTGTGCTCTATTTGCTGTGTTGTGTCTGAAAGCAATAGCGTGTAAAAAGATCACTGCCACTTTAAACCCCAGAGTTCGAATATTCTCGCTGGATCTTTCTGCTTTGCTAATTATTGTGTTGTTTTCTGAGCAAATATGTCATATCCATGGCGACCAGGCAGGTTTATTGTCTTTCTCATGCAATGGTTCACATAAGTAATTAATTACTCTCTTTTCTTTCTCCCTCCCTGTCTCCAGTAAGCCAATCAGTTGAGGGGAAGCATCTCGTGTTTAAAATGCCTGTGATATCCAAGAGAAGGTAAACAGAAACCTTGATGTTTAGAATGTAAGTGTTTTTGTGCCCTGAGCGGTTTGTGTGTGATGTGTGCCCACTGTCTGTGTGTTTGCGTATCATACGTTATGGTTTTGATCGTTATGAAAAATTATACATATTTAATAAGTAATTAATGTGTGAGGACAGCCTTTTTTGTGCGTCTGGGTCTCATTCAAATGACAAGGCTTCGTGTCTGATTATTAGAATAATGAATGAATTCAGTGTATTATGAAAAGCTTAAGAAGTCAAATTATTAAAGCTTTTTGAAAAGCATTGAATACATTTGAAATGTTCACAGGTTGCTTGTAATTGGTTATTAATGTGGGAATTGTCAGGGACGAGCTTTGCTTGGGGCCCCGTCCCACAGTGTTGATCTACATCGTGTCTGTGGAATGTGGTGGCATGTGGCTCGTGCCTGGAGACGTGCTTCCATCTGGACAGCCGTCCAGCTCGAACTGTCAGAGCGGTTTTACAGGTGTTGATCAGTCTCAGGACCCGTCTGCCTTGAATATTCTCCATCTCCGCTGTTTGTACTTTAACTTTTGACCGTTGATAAGTTGTGCTGGAGTTTATGCCGTAAATGGTGATTGTGAGACATTATGCAAGAAGCAGAGAGAGCATTTTTGCATAGTTTTTGGGATGTCTTTAAAGGAATAGTTGCTCACCCTTAGGCCCTCCAAGATGTAGATGAGTTTGTTTCTTTGTCAGAACAGATGGAAATTAGCAGAGAATTTGAGATCCTCTGCAGTGAATGGGTGCCGTCAGAATGAGAGTTCAAACAGCTGATACGATTCCAATCCATCAATTAACATATTGTGAAGTGAAAAGCTGTGTGTTTTTAATAAATTTATAATTAAGATTAAATTTAGTCCGTAATAACACTTCCTCAAGTGTTGTTCTCTCACATCAAAATCCACCAATGTATTTATTCAGAATGGTTTTGGACAGTTTTTGCTCATGAAGAGCGCATATTTCTCTCCTGATTAGCAATGTTATGTATAGGGGACTTGTATTTTAGGTTTGAAGTTAAACATGTCTTGATGGATTTGTTTCTTTCAAACACTCAGGTTTTCACTTTACAAGATGTTAACTGATGGACTGGAGTTATTTTGTGGATTACTGTGATGTTTTTATCAGCTTTTTGGACTCTCATTCTGACGGCACCCATTCACTGCAAAGGATCTATTGGTGAGCAAGTGATAAAAAATAAATTTCTAAATTTCTCCAAATCTGTTCAGATGACGAAATTAACGTTACATCTTGGCTGGCCTGAGGATGACTAAATTGTGAGCAAATTAAAATTTTTCTGTAAACTATATTTATGCCTCATAACTTGCTTTAGTCAAAATCAAAGATGTATTTGAGGTTTTACTGCAAGTGTCAAGGAGCTGGTGCTACCTAAAACCCGTCTTTTCTTTTTTTCGTGTCTCTGACCTTGGCTTTGAACCCGTAACCCTTGTGTTAAAATGTACATTCATGATTCTGCGCTATGCTTGACAGCTCTCGAGATGTAATGCAATTGCTTTTTTACACCACCACTTTGTAAATTGCTCTCTGTAATGATTTGGTATCTGTATTCACACTATTGTGATCCTTGTAAAAATTTCCGTTTTCCACACACAGGCGTGCATAGGCCACATGTTTGTTTAATAGTCATTATTATTTTTGTTTTAGTGCACTGGAAATGTCCTCTTTGCATGCTTGATCAACCAGTAGGGAAATCTAATATAATTGAGGTTCAAGGTGAATTGCATCCTGAGCATTTCCCCTTGACAGAAAGAGCATGCATATACTTGAGCAAAAAATAAACAAATCACACTGACAACAGTAATATAGGCTTGATTTTGAAGGCATGGAATAAGTATCGATTTAAGCCTTCACTTCATAGATGAAAATGGCCTTTTTGGTAATTTGTCCTGGGTCCTTTCAATGCAGGAGGAGGCGAGCGAGAGAAACGGTTGGGGGGTGGAGAGAGAGAGATCGAGAGAGAGACAGAGAGAGCTAACAAGACAGAGAAAGGGACATACCGCCCCTTTCCGAGCTCATTATCATTCTTAATAAGTCTTAAGGAAAGAAGGAGCAGTGAGTGTAAATGCAAGGTAATCCTAACACTGGCCAAGGTTACTGGGGACAAAGGCACATGCACACCCCTCCCTGCTGGTTGCACTGGGACATAGAATGAGCCGTACCCCCAGCAGCACTTACACAGCCCTGCTGGATGCTAGAAGTGCATGAACCGATGCTTTCTACACTCCAAAAACATGTTGTCTGGCAACTTGGGCTTCAGCTGTGAACCTTTCTGTTAACTGCTTATACAAATAATTATAACAATTATGTTATATTATATTATAATACATTAAATATTGTTTAAGTACACTGATTCAACATGTCTTCATCAAGTAATGTTAGGATATGTGTGACGTGTATGTGTGACAAAATGTTTTGTCAAATGTTTTTTAATTAAAATTTCATTGAATTAATTCATTGAATTGATAATATTGCAATCGGGGTCAGTAATATTGGGGCAAAATGAAAGTGACTGAAATGCAGTGTTGAGAAGTAACTAGTTGCATGTAACACATTACATAATTTAACTACAGTATATATGTAACTGTAATCCGTTTCAGTTACTGAGATAAAATGTGTAATTAAATTACAGTTACTTATGAAAATGGTAACATGAATATTTTTTATTTTCAGACACATAAACAGTCTGACAGTAATCAGCGTTGAGTACTGCCGTACTGCCAGTTTAGATATTTGAAAATGATTAACAGTTGAAAACATTCATTAGAAATTTAGAAAAGTAATCAAAAAGTTATGCAATATAATCAGTTACATTACTTTAATAAAGAAATTGAAATAGTTACACTACTTATTACATTTTAAATAGAGTAAGTTGTAATCTGTATTACATTTCCAAAGTAACCTTCCCCACTCTGCAGAAATGGCAATGAAAAAAGAAAAATATCTTTAAAAAAAAAGTTTTTGTCTACATAATATGTGTGTATACTGTGTATTATGTATATATAAATACACACACATAAAGTATATGTTTTAAGAATATTTACATATATTTACAATTACAATTGTTATTATATATAAATATTTATATATACATAATAAATATACACAGTACACATATATTATGTAAACAAAAATTTTAATTTTACAAACAGCCCATATATATATATATATATATATATATACTTTATCACTTTGACGGATTACACTGAGGGAGATCTATTGTAATTTGCAGCTGTAATTCCCACTCCTGTCCAGTCATTGGCGAGTGCTCTCCAGTCTGGCAGCAGAGCACGGGATACAGAACAAATACGAAACTGTCACGACTCACGAATGTTTTTTTTCTAGGCATTTCATTACGCACAGGCGAGTAACGTTTTACAGAAGCTACAACGATCTATCACGCCGCATTAAAGAGCACCAAAACGGTATTTATTGCTTGAATTTCCTAATGAAATTGCCAGAAATTAAAATCTGAGACTTTGTTTCATATCATAAGTAACACAAAGCCTAGCCTGTTGCTATTTATTGGAGGAAGGCGCACTATGTACTGTTTATTCATCAACTGAAAACAGCATAGACCAAAAGATCGACTGAGATTTAAGAATCGATATTGGTTTATTAAAATAAGACTATAATTGTGTTATCATAATTAAAATATGAAAATCAAAATGACGGGTAATAATAGATTATGATGGAATTTTTACGACCCTTAAAGTCTAGCACAATCTCTGATATATATGTAACCTTTGATATACAAATATTCTAGCTAGTTATGCTAGTTAATTACTTTAATGTGATTTAATAAAGCAATTTTACATTAGAGGATGGCACTTACAGTGTTTTTATTTGGTTTTAAAAATAGCTTCGTGAATGTAAAAAAAAATCTACCTAATAATCTATTTCAAGGGGAAAATATTGTGACTTCATAAAAATGGTCATTTCTGGCAAATGCAATCCAATATATATAGGTTATTCTTTACTGGAAAATAAAATAAAATAAATAATAAATAAATAAAATCCTTCCAAATCACAAATATGCACCTTTAGATTAAATATTATTCAGATCATGTTGAATTTATTTTTTAGTTGGCATATCACATTTTTGACCCTGGACCACCAAACCAGTCATAAGGGTCAATTTTTCGAAATTGAGATTTATACAACATCTGAAAGCTGAATAAATAAACTTTCCATTGCTGTATGGTTTGTTAGGATAGAACAATATTTGGCCGAGATACAACTATTTCAATATATGGAATCTGAGGGTGCAAAAAAATCAAAATATTGTCCAAATAAAGTTCTTAACAATGCATATTACTAATCAAAAATTAAGTTTTGATATATCTACAGTAGGAATTTTACAAAATATCTTTACTTAATTTCCTGATTTTTGGCATAAAAGAAAAATCAATAATTTTGACCCATACAATGTATTGTTGGCTATTGCTACAAATATACCCCAGCGACATAAGACTGGTTTTGAGGTCCAGGGGCACATATGTTAATACTGCACTGTACAGTATTAAACCAGTTCTTATGTTTGCAGTGTGTACTTGTTTGCTGTCAGGTATTTATTACAGTTCTGAGAGGATTAAATGATTGCATGGACAAAGCTGTGTTTAGCTTACTAGTGAGTTTAGTGCATCATCTGCCTGTCTTGTTTTGAATGCCCCTGGTTTGGAGGTCTTCCTGATCTATTTGTAGACCCTTAAAATCCCTACTTATCATGCAATGCATAAATACTATAATGAACATCAGTCTAAAGCAGTTCTTGATTGACTGAAAAGCTCAGTGTGAACATGCAGCAGCTAAATGAACAAACGCAACACAGTCAGATCTGTTAAGCAGAGCTGCTGGCCTTTGTCTGTTTCTCAGTCTCGCGTTTTCTCAGCTTCCCTCTGTCACCTAAAGATGATTTACCCCCAAACAGATGTTCAGAGTCTCACCGTTTGTTCTATTTTCTGCCCTTTCAAAGGTTATGAATGAAACACAAAGCCTCGGTGCCCTCGGCCCGTAATTGCCCGTGTTTGTGCCACTGTTATTTTCTGGAGGAGAGATGGAAAATGTTGAGAAGGCAGAGCGCTGAACCTCTGGGAGCGCTGGTTGGCGATACGGCAGCGGTCCAGTCCTGCCGGAGCTTCTTTCCTGTTCCAGCGCTCCCCGTAGTCTCAACCCCTCCCCGGTCCTGGTTGGGGTTTGTATGGCAACCTGCTCTCATCGCCCCCTGGGGCAGCCTGGGAGGCAGAGAGCCATCGCCATGGTGATCAGAGCACAGAACCTCCGCAAAGCAGTCCATTGTGACTGGTGCGCGTTGAGGTGAGAGGAACAAAATGTCACAGCAACAGGTTTTTTTCTTTTTGTTGTTTTTGCCTTTAATACCCGTAGGGGTTTGTTTAGCCTTTGATTCATCTGTGCTGCCGTCTGCTAAACGAGTTGTTTGTGATATCTGTTAATTGCCTCTTTTAAGTCATCCGTTTTGGTGCACGGTAGAAGGCAACGGGAGGAAGTGAAAACAAATGAAAACTGAGTTTGCGCTCAACAATCTAGAGCGTATTATCATGAGATGGTTATCACCCCATTAGAAACTTTTTTTTTTGGAATGTGAATTCTGTTTTTGTCTTTTAAAATGACTCAGTCAATAAAAATGTCCTCAAGTTTTCAGGAGTATTAGTCAAGTGTGAATCTTAGATCATAAGGGAATTCCCAGCGCTCACAGGCCAAACTTAGAGTGAGATTCTAGCAAAACTACAGGTTGATTAATTTTACTTGAACTCCCCACTTTAATCTTCTTCTGAATGGATGTTGAAAAAAGTCTTCTTTTTGCACTGAGCTTATGAGATCGGTTGTTCTCCACTAGGGGCAGTAAGAACAAATTAAATCCTGCTGTAGGCTGATGCTGAGAGCCCCTCGCAGAACAGCAAAGTCTTTCAATTACTGAAGGGAAAAAAAAGCTCAAACTTATTTCGTAAAACCTAAAGTACCGCTGAGATTTACCTCAAGCTGAACTGATCTAAGACTTATGCAAAGTGACACAGAAATCTCTTCTTATTTAAAGGGATAGTCCACCCAAAAATGAAACTTCTCTCATAATTTACTCATTATTACATTACTTACCCTTACTAAGGGTTAGTAAATGATGACAGAATTAAAATTTTGCGTTGAGCTCCCTATACTAATTTTTTACATACTGTACTGGTGTACAGTATGAAAAAGGAAAAGGTAAACATGCTGTGTAACCTATACAGAAACAGTCTGAAGTGTTATATGCAAGTATTTACAGTTTTTTTTTCTTTTTTTAATTTAGGGAGTTCTATCTATCTATCTATCTATCTGTCTATCTATCTATCGCATGCTCTTTCCCAATCCTATATTTGGGAAAATATAGGATTTTTTCTATAAAGAAAAATAAAGAATAATAATAATAATAATATATATATATATATACACACACACACACACACACACATTTATCATTACACACACTATATATAATTATAAAAATTCATAGAAATAACTGTATTTGTGTATATGTATATATGTGTGTATATATATATATATATATATATATATATATATAGACCTATAAAACTTGACCCTCCAACACTTGCACTCTCTATTGTATATCTATTCTACTACTTGTTTTCTTTTTATTTAAAAAAAGAAACCGAACCCTCTTTTACAGAATAGCATTTTCTATTCTGTAATTCTAATTCTCTGTTATTTTTCTATTTATTCAACTTGTTTTCTTTATATTTATTTAAAAAAAATGACCCTCTAACACTAGCGTTCTCTTTTCTTCTTCTATTCTATCTAAAAAAGAAACCAAAAACAAACCCTTGTTACATATAATGTTAAATTAACTAAGACTTGTCACATCACTTACATATTGCTCTTTTGTTGGTTTTGATTGCTTCTATTATCTTCATTTGTAAGTCGTGAGTGTGTGTGTATGTGGATATATAGATAGATATAGATAGAATTCTCTTTATTTATTTTTATTTTTATCATCATTATTTATCTTTTTTTTGTGCAATGAAAATCAATTCTAGTAATCTAAGGGAGTACGTGCTCCAAGCACTTCTGTGTCATTGTTAAAGAAGATGTTTCTTCATCTTCCTCTGTGGTGTTGTTTATCATGTGCTGTTGGGGCTTTTAGTTTATGTTAATTGATGCACGTGCAATAGCAGACATACGGTGCGGTGTGACAGGCGGGGCGGGAAGGCCGCGGCCGAGGGACAGGTCAGAAAAAGGGGCTGCAATCAGCGCGTCTGAGCGGGAGGAAGGCGCCTGTTTCTCCTCCTGTAACCTCGAGGAGAATGTGGGTTGCATTCTGTGACAGGTTCAGTGTTGAGTCTGGCCTCTGGGGTGGGAAGGGACCGCTGCTCTCTTGAGGTGCGGAGGGGCTCAAACACCCAGCACAAAGTCTACCACCCCTATGACCTGTGCTGCGCTGAGCCAAAGACTTACACTTACTCTGTTCTTCATTTATCATATGCACTTCATTCCATACATTAGAAGTGGTTTTTTTGTAACATTTAACTAAAGAGTAAACAAACCTATGTTTATCTCATGTTAACATGTTAAAAGTTTAAAATGGCTATCTGAAGTGTCGAGTTGTTTGTTTTTTAAAGTGATTGTGATAAACATTCAAATAGGAGTGTGTGATATTTATCATCTGCGATAATATCGTAATTGTTGTTTTAACAATATGTGAGCAGACAGTATGTCACTCACTTTGCAAAAAATAAACAAAACACATCTTGAAAGTCAAAAAAGCCTATATGCGTAATGAAGCCTATTAGAATGCACTTAAAATACCCCTATAATTCAAGTAGTGAACGTAAAAAATATTGTGTTTTTTGTTTTTTTAAATATTTACAGTTAAGTTACATCACACAAGCAACAGTGCCATTTTCCTAAACTTATGCGCAAGAGTGTGATCGCGAATGTGATATTAAATGTGATATTTCGTTCCTGAATGAATCTATTTTTGAACAACTCATTTGAGTCCATGATTCAATAACCCATTTGTAAATACAGTCGCTTATTTCATTTCTAAATAAGTTTGCCATTTTGAATGAATCATTTGAATGAATGATTCAATGAATCACTCATTAATAGTATCATATTTATTTATCCATGACAGGCCTAAATCAGGCAAGGTACCAGCATAAAAACATACTCGTTATCAAAAAAATCCTAATTAAAAGAGAAATCTTTTTTTGTCAGTATCGCACACCCCTACAGATACGTTCAAATGAAACGGATTATTGAAAAAGAAAAAATGTAGGGCGCAGGGTTATTACTGTTAATTAAAACTAAAAATATGAAATAATATTTTCGCTTCTTGAAAAAAAAAAAAAGAGTTAACTAAAATAAAATTGAATAACATCATCCATGATGAAAATAATTTATTTTATTTTAGCTAGTTTCCAAGGCAGCATTTCTCATTGTCATTTACTTTAATGTGATGTATTAAAATAAATAAAACTATAACATATAATAAAAGCTAAATTGACATTTAAAATTAAAAAAAAAAACACCAAATGTAATATAATAAATATAATACTTGAATAAAAAATAACAAGGTCAAAATCAGTGGTGTGCACAAAGCACAGTGGAAAAGAAATAGTCATATGTTTTCAATATCATTGTAGAAATGTGCGATTAGTGACGATTAATTTATGCATTGAGCAAAAATCCAATAACGGGAGTTACTGAGATAAAGGGAACTGAACATTCCATATAAAATATAACATTGAATCTAAATAATGCATTAATTTAAATATATTTCATGAATCATATACAATTGAGGTCAAAAGTTTACATACACCTTGCAGAATCTGCACAATGTCAGCTACCAAAATAAGAGGGATCATACTTTTTGGTTTAGTGATAGTTGTTTATGAGTCCCTTTTGGGGTAAATTATGCTTATGTTAGTATCTTATGTAGCTTCTGAAGGGCAGTACTAAATGAAAAAAAAATTAGACAAAATATTTAGGCGACATAAAAATGTACACATCTTCATTCTGTTCAAGTTACACCCCTGACTCTTAATGCATCCTTTTTCCTTCTGGAGCATCAGTGAGCATTTGAACCTTCTGTAATAGTTGCATATGAGTCCCTCAGTTGTCCTCAGTGCGAAAAGTTGCATCTCAAAATCATACATTGTTGGAAAGGGTTAAAATACACAAAAATGCTGAAAAACCAAAGAATTTGTGGGATCTGAAGAATTTTTCTGAAGAACGGCAGGCAACTGTTCAAGACATGGATTTTGTATGATCCTCTTATGTTGATAAAATAATTTACATTTTGCAGATTCTGGAAGGTGTGTGTGAACTTTTGAACTCAACTGTATTTTAAAATAAATATTAAAACATAAAATCTATTAAATAAAAATATTTAATAATTTAAATATATTGTGTTTTATGATCTCCTATTTATTTATTTATTTTTTTATTTTTATTTTTTTTTAAAGACGCAGTGATTTTAAAGCTGCTTCTTTCTCAAAAGAGAAAGTGGATTGTCAGCACTGATGTCTCTGTTTTTACTCTCACCTTCAGCGATTGGATACTTGGCCTCTAATGTTACGGAACAACCTTATTGACCGCTTACTTGTCTGTTCCCTTTTCTTCCTTGACAGAGATCTCAGCGGTTGCCGTCTCAATCAGCTCGTGTGGTAATTCCACTTCAAAATTCCACTTGGCTGTCTGAGTAAATAAATTTTTCAGCGTTTATTAGTACACGGCATCGCCAGAAGGAATTCCTCCCTTCTCCTATAGCCACTCCAGTAATTAGCAAATTGATTAGGAGAACTTCAGCACACCTCCTCGGTTCTTATCTCCTCGTTCTAGGACAGTATTGCGGTGCCATGGGACGGTGTAAATATTTTAAGGGGAAACCCTCAGCGAAACTCATTAATGGCTGTGGGGCTCTGCAGCTGTCTCCTGTTGAAGATCCCAGCCAATTTTCTAAACTGTGATTAAAGAAAAGTTTTGTATTATTTAAACATGCCACGTCCTCTGGGTTTGCGGTGCCACCGAGGTCCTCCCTGAGCTTTCGCGCCTGTGTTTTTTCCTCTGCTTTCTCTCCTCCGCTCCCTTCAGATCGATTCGTTTTGATTCACAGGAGCAAAGGAGCTTTGAACGTAGTGGTCATTCTGGGATGCATTTTGCAAAATGTGACAAAGACCTCTCTTTTATGTACGAATCCTAATTAAATTTTTACCCCATCCCTACGCTGCAGACTTGGTAGCAATTTGGCAGCTAATCACATTGAATTTTAAATGGGACTGTTTAAAGATGGCTTCAGATGCTCTCAGGATGGCACACTAGTGCAAATTAAGTCAGAATAGCATGCTGTTTGGAGAGAGGAACAATAAAGCAAAATCCACATCACAATTGTCTTATGCACTTACGTCAACAGACGTCTTACAATATTTGCTTTTCTCTTTTAATTAGTTGAAAGGAACACAGGTAAACAATCAGCTGTTTTTCTTCCTAAATGGAGACAGGAAAACAGCTTTTCTTTTAATTATTCTGCCTGTTACGTTATTCCGTCTTGTCCTTGCGATTTATGTAATTGAGGGAAAATGCGCAATCTAACAAACACTGAGGCTGCTTGATTGGTAAAAGGATTTGGCACACTAGAAACGATTCATCACTTCTAATTTGAGAGTAAAGCCTTGGTGAAATGGCAAACTCTTCTAGAAAAGCTTGTCAACAAATGTGTTTGTGCACAGAAAAAAAATCAGCGAAGAAGCTGTCCTCACACATTTAGTATACATCATTAAGTTCCTTGTAGCCAATCATATTGCCCATTCACCCAGCATTCCAGAACATATTAGTGACATCTCGTTAGCAGAAAACAGATAACTGAGGGAAAAAATTACCAAGCGGGCTTCAATTGTTTTTTTTTTTCAAGTGGAATGACTGGAAAGAGCAATTCTCACGAAATGGGATTTTTGTGCCGGTCTTTCGGTCTATTACATTTTGTTCAAGAGAAGCTTTTTTTTTCTCCACCCCCTTTATAATATGTTCATCATTTGTCTTTCCTTATTTAACTCAATTCTTTTTTACATCAACATTTTTACGACTGGATGAAAGAAAAGAGCAAACAATGAAGCCTTTTATTTAGCACAATGAATGTATGGTGGCTGGATAGGTAGATTTGTTTGATCGATTTATTTCTTAACGGTCATATTACTCTTGCATTGTCGATGCGGTTTATGCAAAAACTTGGGAACCTTAAATTTCATTAGTGTTACGGGAGTGGCATTAAACGCATAAAATGTTGTAGTTTGCACTAACTTGCACAGCACATGATTGTTCCCAGAGGAAACTTTTTTTTTTTATTGTTTAGACGTTGCTCTATCAGAGCTCAGGAGTCTTAATGGAGTTTCAGCTTAAGTTTTGTGGAGGTATTAGTGTCCAATATTTCTTAAAACAAATAAAAATATGAGACAGTGAGCATACTGAGCTGTAAAATGAATGTGGACAGCATAGTTCTGATAATCGTGAAGAGAAATGTTTAAGTAAGACTGAATTCTCTGACTTTTAAAAGCAAATCTTGGCAAAATCCAAGCACAGTTTGAGAAATGAGAGATTACTCTGGTCTTTTTGTTGGTGGAAAAAGTCTTAATTTGCTCTCCATTCCATCTCGTTATCACTAGGAGAAACAATTGAGCAATTAAAGAGATCTCATTTATCATATCTGTGTAAAAAAACACAGAAAATGTGACCTGTATGATATATTTTTGAAGACTGGAAATGACTAGTAACTTTTGAAACTTTATTTTTTCTTATATTAACTGATATTTTGGAAACAGATCGTTTGATTTCAGTTTGAAACTAAAACCTGCGCTACACCTACAGTGCAGGTGGGGAAAAAAAACAAGGCCTAGCAGTTAAAACTTTCTTATAGTATCAATAAGACGTCATCTTGACAATGCCAGCTACTGTTTGACTCTGCTGTGTGATCATTATGGGAAAATTTAAAAAAAGAATGTACAAACACATTTTTGCTGTTTATTTTTGCAACCACACCTCAACATTCTGTACTATTTAACTTGGGTGGAGAAGAATATGGGTGGGGAAGTGAATTTTGTCAACATAAAAACCTCTTCAACTATAGTTAAATGAATAGATAAGGTGGAAAAGTTGATTGCCTGTTGATTGTTAGCTTTAGAGTGAACCATTAGCTTCACGATACGGAAGATGAGTGCAAGTTTTATTGGGGTTTAAACGTCAGAAGCAGCCTCTGCTGTCAGTCTCTTCTAAATCCACATTCCAAACACTCCATGGGTCATCTTGCTCTTTAGCTGATCTATTTTGGGTCTTGTGATAGTGCTATACTGTATGTATGGACACAGACAGGAAAGACACGTGTTTGGCCGTGCTCGAAAATGTGTAGTTCAGTTTCAGCCGGCTGTGCCTCCCACTATCTCTGGAAATTCATTGGTTGCTTTTTAGACTTGATGTCAGTGGCATAACTCACGTTTATTTGTCGTTTTTCTTACCTCACTGTTCTGAATGAGCGCTGTTTTGTTTTAGGGCTGTTGACAAAAAATAAAAAAAAGTGGATGTTCTGAATAGCAGTATCAACAACTTGAACCACATGACATCGATTTGCAAATATTGTTTCAAGGTTTATAGTGCAATGTAAATTAATGAATTGATCAAGATGATGACTGATCGCACCAAAGTGATAACGCAAAGACACACCCCGCGTTAAACATCCTGTCAAGTCAACCAGAGCTCACTGACTCTAGTTCAGATCCTCACGGCATGTTGTTTGTTCACAACAGTTTGATAACTGACGATATTCTCACACAATGCTTGTTATTTGCACATTTAGTCGATTTGCATTAACTTACGCGAATCATTCTCAGAAAATGTTCAATATTTACTCGCCTGTATGCTCTAAACCTGTATGACTTGCGTGGAACTCAAAAGGAGATGTTTTGGACAATATCCAAGCTTCTCTTTCCCATATAGTAAAAGTGAACCACAGATGTTTTGTGATTAAAAACTTACATTTCAGTCTTTTTGACAGCCCTGGTCATCATCCAGCTTTATTTTATGGAAGATAACAGCGTGAACATTTGTCGAAACTTCTGAAAGTCATACAGGTTTTGAACGACATGAGAGTGAGTAAATGATGACAGAATGTAATTTTTGGGTGAAGTGTCCTTCATAATAAATGAGTTTTGCATTTCAGTCTGTAGACCACAAATTATGGCGTTTAAAAGAAAACTTCCATCTGGTCATGCAAATGGTTTTTCACCCTCTAAAACAATACAGAAGAATTGTTTGAAAGGCGGTAGACTTTATCGTTTTTAATAAAAATCCCTGACTTGGTGAAAGTTTAATTAATAAGGGGCTTAAATCTGTGGGAAGAGGAGGGAATAGGGTCTTTAAGGGGTACTTATTTTTCCATCTGGGCTATCCTCCAAAAAAACTAGTCAATTAGTCTCTTAAGCTGCAGAGACAAAAACGTTATTAGTTCTAGCAAAAAGAATAATGGGTTTAGAAGGTTTTGCTTGAGAGGCAGGCAAAACCCCAAGCTGAATCCTGGGTATTCAGATTTTTTTCATTTTCACATAATCGTGAAATACCAAGCAGATTATTATGCATGCAAGTGTGTTTTTTTCCTCTCTAATAAAAGGCAGTTGGGAAGAAGACCTGTCATGGTTAACAGACACAAAATAAAAGTTCCATAATGGGTGCTCAAGTAATCATTCAGTCGGATAACTTCGCAGTATGCCGGCTTTGAAGTTTATGGATTTTTGCTTTGAGAAACACCAAATAACTCCCAAGTAACTCCTTAACTGCCACGCAGGATTGAATACGGCCTGACCATTGTCTGTCAATGTTTGTGCAACCCTTTGTTTGCTTTGTTGGTTAGCTGCCAGTCTATTTAAGGTTTGGGAATTCTTCTGAGATGGGATATTATTGAAGTGTAATTCCAAAATAATTGTCTTCCCTGCACGATAGCTCCATAAATCAACCACACCCTTGCATGTACTTTCAGGATATTTACCTTCTCGCCATCAACTGCCCCCAATGCCAGGCACCGGGTAATCCTTTTGGCACGGTTCCTCATCTGCAAAGTCTGGAAAGTGGAGGGAAAAAAGTGCTTTTTATATTCCACACCCCGCCTAACCGTGATGCATTTCGACAGATTTCAGCAAATAGTCTCAGCCTAGGGCCGCGCTGGGAATTAAATACGTTTAACCTTCAGCTTGGCTGTGGGAGCCTTAAATGATAAAAAGGTAACCGGAGAGCAGAGCTCAGAGACGGCAACCGCCTTGCCTTTGAGACGCTTGAGCGATATTTCTCTCGCCTAGGGTGACGGTATAGATTAGAGGAGGATTGCGTAACTGCGTCAGCGTCCCGAAATGTGTCCGGCTTTCGCGCCATGGGCTTTGTTTTGCTCTCAGGAGCATAGCGAGAGGCGATTGGCTACATAGGATCATCAAAGAAATTAATTGTTTCCCCTCCATGGTAAGAAGGTGCTACTCTTCCAAATCGAGTGCCTGCACTTGGTTATTACACTTTAATGGCTTGCTCGCCAAACTAACCATATATTACTGCGTGTGCAGACTCAGATCAGAGAAGATGAATAGGCTATTAATTAGAGTTGCGCAGAGAGGGCACAGGGGAGAGACTACTCATAGCCCTGCAATCAGTGTCAACGGGGCCCTTCTCTCTACGCGCTAGCCAGGCCATTGCCAGGTCAAACGACTTGATATCAGACTCTCGGAGTGCAAGCCAACAAGGCCAGACGGGCAGAGTGGGTGCGGGTGGGACGGTGCGCCAGGTAGCTTTAAATCGATTGTGCAGCTCCGAGCTTAGTCAACAGCTTTAAAGTTGAAAATTATGGATTAAATATTTGACAAGATTTGCGGCGGAAACGATTGTTTGGCTCGCTCGCCTCAGAATTAGCTTTTTATGGCAATTAATTAAAAGACTCCGTAGGAGACGTTCCATCTTGCACTCGTAGTCGCGGGATAAATAACTCAGGGAGGAGGATATATGTCCCTTTATTAGCTGACATGATCTCGGCAGCATCTGTAGCGGGACGCTGTCTGCGCGCGAGCGACTTTGCGGAGAAGTTGCGCACCATCACTCACGCTGAGTGTTGTCTTTATGGCTTGTTTTGTTAAAATCCTGTTTTTTATTTTTTTACTCCAGGTATCAGAGTTACGGCCTGTCTATGCAAATGAGGCAGTTTTGACAGTTTGTTATTCATGTCATCGCCTTTTTAAACACTTAAGGGGCGTAAATTTGCCGTTGACAGGCTGCTCTGAAATTGCCACTAAATATTATTAAATATTTTAACAAGTTCCTTGTAAATATGTCTTAAATGTTTGAACGATGGGCAGCGAGAAAAATGGCCTTGCATCAACTTATTAGAGGCAATAAACCTGACGTGATTTATGGCGATAGTGGAGCAACTTAGGACATGCAATTTTTTTTCGTTTCGCTTATCCTCGTTTCCTCGTTCGTCCTGATGCGCTCAGTAAACAGCTAAGCGTTGTTTAAAACCCAGTGATTTTTATAAGTCATGGGACATTGGGGTGGGAGATGAGAGAGGCAGCCCATCAGTAAGACAATCACACTGATGGCGTGCCGAACACACTTTTAACATCTTTTGAAGTGCCCTTTATCTTTTACTGTGAAATGCTTTAAATTTTGTGGCGCTGTCCAACGTGAATGATGAGAGTTGTTGAAGACGCCATTGTGTGTTTACGTGTTTGTTATGACTCTGAGTGTTCTGTTGTGATTACCAGTATGAAATCACTTTAATATAATAGAGCACTGCCTGAGATTAGAGGGATGTGGTTGAGTTATATGTCCTCTGTAACAAAACTTTAAGTCTTGCCATGGAATTTTCATGGCTTTCTCATCAACATGTCTGCTGCTGAACTACGTGATTTTGGGGCAAGATTAGTTGCTGTAGTAGTTAATGTTTACTGGGGTTCTCTTCAGATGTCTGTCACGAAGGCAGTCAAATGAATCAGAGGCAGTCCGTTCTGACTGAGAAAAACAGTACAAGCTAATAATTAAAGTAGGTCTGTCAAACGATTAATCGCGATTAATCGCATCCAAAATAAAAGTTTTTGCTTACATAATATATGTGTGTATACTGTCTATATTTATTATGTATATATAAATACACACACACATGCAATACGTATTTTGAAAATATTTACATGTACTTACATATATTTGTATTCATAAAATTTATATATATATTTTTTTTTTATATATATTTTTTCTTAAACATATACATACATGTGTGTGGTGTATTTATGTACACATAATAAATATACATAGTACACACAGATATATTATGTACACAAAAACTTTTATTTTCGATGCGATTAATCATTTGCCAGCACTAATTTAAAGATACTGAAAAGTGCCAGTGTTTTTTTTTTTTTAGTTTAAATGCTCACCGAGGCTGCATTTATTAGATCAAAAATACAGTGAAACAGTAATATTGTGAAATGTTACTGCAATTTCAAATAAGTGCTTTCTATTTTAATATAATTTAAAATGTTACTTATTGCTTTGTTGGCAAATCATCATTGCTCCAGTCTTCAGTGTCACATGATTATTCTAATATACTGACTTTGTGTTCAAGAAAGTTAGAATAATGTTAAAAACTGTTGTCAGACCATCATTTACTTAAAAAACAGAAATGTATTACAGTATAAATATATTTACTGTCACTTTTGTTCAATTTAATACATCCTTTTATTAGTTGCAATCTATTTACAAGTAATGTATATGTATATAAATAAGTATATAAGTGAAATTGTTTTAAATATTGTCCCATACTTTCTCTTTTAAGAGTGTGCAGTTGTGAAGTGAAGCTGGAGATTGTTAGTTGTTAGTTATTCTTTGAAATTTAGCTTGAAATCATCTTGTTCAGCCCACATGTTCAGTCAGGGCCTCCTTACCGCCGCAGCTCTGGGGCCTTTACTTAATCGTCACATCATGCCACTAATTTGTCTTATTAAAAAGTCCAATAAGCTTCCAGATTCTTAAAATAGCTTAGATGATGACACAATAATGGAAGCGGGTGCATGGTTTGTGGTCATTACCAAATATTACAAGCTGGAAACTGGTAGAGGAGGAATTGAGTGGGACTTATGTCTGCTATAGCGCTTAAGTGGCCATGTGTTGCTCACTCAAAGTCACACAGATATGGTCCAGTGGGAGAATGGTTTCAATTTTCCTTCTCTTTGAATTGAATCCGGCTCGAAAACGACTTAATGTGATACCTCAGGATAAAACATTGATTGAAAATATACATTGTTTTTTTTTAAAGGATTTGTTAACTTTCAGAATAAAATGTTCCTAATAATTTACCCACCGCTTATGTTATTCATGTTCATGTCTGTCTTTCTTCAGTCGAAAAGAAATTAAGGTTTCTGAGAAAAACATTCCAGGATTTTTCTCCATATAGTGGACTTCAAAGGTGGCCAACGGGTTGAAGGTTCAAATTGCACATACACGATCCTAGCCGAGGAATAGGGTCTCTAGCTAAACAATCAGTCATTTTCTAAAAAAAAAAAAATAAAAAATAATAATAATAAAATAAATAAAAATGTCAACTTCATGCATTGCGCAATCGTGTTGGAAAGGTCACGTATGGCGTCGGTGGATGTACCGACCCATTGTTTACAAAGCGAACGCGCAAAAAAAGTCAACCACCCTTTACAAAAAAAGGTAAAACAATGTTGGGATTTTGAAATTGGAGTAGAAAATAAGATGGGTTTTTTTCGCCATACCTTTTTGAACTGGAATACACAGGCAAAGAACTAACCACACTTAACCTTTCCAGTGTGACTACGTAATGCGTAAAGTCGTAGACACGCATTGTAGAGCTAGTGCAAGATGATAAGACCCTTATTCCTTGGCTGGGATCATGTAGAGCCCTTTGAAGCTGCATTGAAACCGCAATTTGGACCTTCAACCTGTTGGCTCTCCCATTCAAGTCCACTATATTGTGAAAATATAGTAATATTTTCCTCCAAAACTTTAATTTCTTTTCGACGGAAGAAAGAGTGACAATGAACATCTTGGATGACATAGGAGTAAATTCTCAAGAAATAATTCTTATGTTGAAAGTGAGCTAATCCCTTTAAGGAACACAATGAACAATTGTTTGATCCTTCAGTGAGACCCAAAAGACCGAATATTGAAAAGTTAAACATTTCAACCTTTTTTTTCCCAGTTAAAGCCAATATTTACAGATAATGAGAAATTAACAGGTAATTGTGCCCTATATGTGTTTAGCATAACCAATATTTGTTCATTTTCATTATATTTGTATTTACACACTATTATTGGAATATGAAAATCTGTTTCCACCACAGAACTAATTCCATGAAAATGTCGACCTTACCATGAAAAAATAAAGTTTTTTACCAAAGGTTTTCACTATACTGATAGCACAGATGTCAACATTTGAGGTCTTTCTTAAAGTTTTTAAGGCATTTTTTTTTTTATTTTTAGTGCATGATTTTCCATAGTCTAGTAAGTGCTATTTTCAGGCTTGTCACATCCATAACTGTACATATTCCTCAAAAATAGACACATCCAAATTAAAATAAATTAACAATTATATGTTCTGTGAAGAGCCATCGCTTTTCTATTTGTTGTGTATTATTGCGTCTGGTTTGTGTATTTTAATTTGCAGAAAACCTACAGTATGTAGTCTCTCAAAAACGGTGTCCTTTTTTGTCACATCTATAACGCACGCATAATTTTCTGATGTTTGAAATCTGAACAGATGGGTATATTGGTAATACATACATTCTCTAAGCATTTATATGTCACATCCATAACACATAATGTCATATCCATAATGCAGGATTTGCCCTGTAGTGACTTTATAAATAGCAATTCTGAGAAGAAAAGTCAGAATAGTGAGATATAAACTTGGAACTGTGAGGAAAAATAATCTGAATTGTAAAATGAAAAGTCACAATTACCCTTTTATTTTTTATTCTGTGAGATGTAAACTCAGAAAAGTCAGAAATGTGAGAATAAAGTCCTAATTCTGGATTTATGTCTCTCAATTCTGACTTTTTAAAATTTGTGAGAAATTAAGTCTGAATTATGAGATTAAAAAGTTGCAATTACCTTTTTAAATGTTTTTTATTTTGTGGTGGAATGTATTGCATTCTGCAAAAAGTCAGATTATGTCACTTGAAATGCAAAAAACATGTAATAATACTAAAATATATGCAAAATAGAAGCATTTTCATTCGTGGTCTCAAGCTTTTGGACCCCACTGTATCCCATCAACATCTAGCACATAATGCGACCGTCCCTCTCCAGCACAGAGCATTTGTTTTGCCAATATTTTTCCATGTGACATTGATCTAAAGCTGATTCCATGGCATTAACAGTGTGGTTGTCTGACTGGTTGGTCCCATAGGGTGGCAGCTGTATTTCCTGTACCGACCCCCTCTATGTGCGCAGCCATCCAGTGCTGTCCAGGCGCATCAGTCTTTCCAGCCGCAGTGAGGTGACGGCTGCCTTGTCAGCAGAGCGCATCTTCTCACTCCAAGCCCTCTTCAAGTTTTTTGCCGGCTTGGCAGAATACGAGTGTCCCTCGTCTTCCTGGCTGTAACCTTGCCACCAGCTTGTGTCCCTGGTCTACAGACCTAAACAGTGATGACTCAAGCCACACCAAGTGCACCTCGGGGGTAGAAAATAAGAAATGAGGGGGTGGGAGGGAGGATGAGTTTAATGTTGGTTTAGGGTGGGCTTCGGGACGCAGGACTAAAAGCTCGGGCAGCTCTCGCCTCGGCTCATTTGATTAGCCTGTCTCATGCACAGGAAGTGCTGAAAGGCGCTGGCGATTGTATCGCTGCGAGCGCCGCTGTCCGTAGATCTGGAGACAGCTGCCGGTCCTTCCGCCCAAATGCCAAAGTGGTCTTCAATTCAGTTAGCGCAGCGCTGCCGTATCTCTCTGCAAACTCCCCCCTGAGGTCCTGATTAGCAGGGTTAAGCATGAGGGGCCTTGTGTTGGTATTTCTGTGATCGCTCGTGTGCTCCGCACATGAATTTTTTAAACCATTTATTTTCCTGACACCACCATATGGTGCTGCAACTTGTGTGTGTCTTCAGTTGCAGTTGCACTGGGCCTTGATCATGTTACAACTTCACTTTGTTTTTACATCAAGCACTTGGTGGGTTTTTATAATATTTTGAACTTGACTGAGAACCTTGATTGCAATTTTTCTGAACTAAACTGTTGTGTTTTAGTATTATTCATATATTTATGTTTTTTTAGTATTATTTTTATAGATTTTATTGTATATTTTGAATTAGCATTTTCAGTTTGTAATTTTAGTTTGAGGTTCCAGTAATTATATGTGCTTTTGCCTTTTTGGTTTGTTTTGTTTTACATTCTCTTTAGCTTTAATTTGTTTTTTATTTGTTTTACTAACCACACAGCCTGTTTTGCAGGATTATTATAGTTGGCTAAAACTGAAACTAAAAACAAAACCATAAAAAACATGTTTGGAAATAAACTAGCTGAAATAAAATATTTAAATAAAAAACTTATATAAATGAACTTTTTATAAAAATGACAAAAACACACAAAAAATAACTAAAATTTTTAACTAAAATTAATATGTAAATTATATGAGCCAACTTGCCCTGACCTGAAATTATATAGACTTTGTTCCTTATTTTCTTAAATAAAATGACATTAAACAAATTTGTGTTAAAATAGATGAAAATGGATAAGAAAACCAAGCAATATGAGGCGTTTATACAGTATATTTTTACAATATTTTGAACTTGATTTTTTTTTTTCTGAACTAAGCAGTTGTAAATTTTAAGTAAAATTTAAGTAAAAAGTAAGTATTTTATACTATTATAGATTTTATTATATAATTTAAATGAACGTTTTCTTTTATTATATAATTTAAATGAACTTTACATTTACTTTTACATATATTACAATTTTCAATTTTAATTTTCAGTATTTTTTTTTTGTTTTGTTTTAAATTGTCATTAGCTTTAATGATTTTTACAATTTTATGTTATTATATATATATATATATATATATATATATATATATATATATATAACATTTAATTTTTAATTATATTTTATTAATAAAATATATATAGATTTATTTTTAATATAAAATATATAGATTTATTTTTATTGTTATTCTCAAGTGACCACTCATTAATTAATGTGGCAAATCACTGCATTGCTTAGCAACTGTTATCTACAGTTAGGCGGTATTCCGTTTATTAATTTTAATACGTCTTATTTATTAAACATTGGTGTTTTTATATCGTTTTGCTGTTACTGCCGTTTTTAAAAAGTGTCAATTCACTCAAAGCTATACGTTACAGTGTTACCACATATAAGGGGCTTTTAGAACAAGAACACACCTTACCTGTGGTAAAATCACTAATGCATGGTTTCAAGTGGCTTATTGCTTTAATATAAACACGAAAGAGCAACCACATATACATTTACAAAGAGCGACATCAATTTTGCACCATTGGTTGAGTGAGTGCAGAAGATCTCTCTCTACGTGAATCCGATGGGAGGGGGACAAGGCGAATGGCTTGGGAAGGCCCTGGAAAAATGGGGTCCTGATCTTCTCAGAAATGCCACAATAAATCGCAGCGCCTCCCTATGCATGGATGATTAAATGTGCTCCTAAACTGCCCTGATTTGTGGGGGCACCTTGCCGATTTTATTTGCCACTGTTAACATTTTCATTCCTGCATTATGCATGCCACTCCGGGACCAGGAAGTGCTACAAACAAATGGCCTGAGGGATGTGCATAAACAGGAGCTGCCTCCAGAGCAAAAACTGCCAGAGAGACGGAGAAACAGAGAAAACAAAACATCATTCTTTTTGTGCTCCGCAACCATACGGTACAGTACAGACCGCTGGCCGAGCTCCTCCAGGGCAGGGCTTTTAGTGTTAAAGGGGGCACTTGCTGTGATATTTTGCCTTGACAATCTATTTGAATATCAATGGTCACACCAAATGCCTGCATTCAAGAATCGGACCTTAACCAATTTTCTCATTCTCTGAATCACAAATCCTACATTTATTTTTTGTCTCTGATACCTCAGCACTGAAACTTAAGAAAATAAACTTTTAAATGTACAATTATGTACTATTGGGTCAATAGTATCAGTGTTACAAGCTCTCAAGCTCTTTGGACTATTTAAGGTAATTCACCTTTGTTCTTGAGTCATTTCAGTGTTACTTTACCCTTGTGTCTGATATCATTGTCCTGTTGAAATATGAACGTTCTCCCAAGCGTTAATTTTTTAGCAGACTGTAACAGCTTCTGTTGTATTTTGCAATATATATTGTTCTCAGTCATCTCAGTCTCTGCTGTAACCCCACAGCACTGCCTTTCAGATTTGGTGTTTGTTAAGGTTTTCTTGCATTAAATTTATACAGTAAACAAATGTTATATCGCTCATTTTAAAACTTTTGGTATCATCTGACCAAATGTGACTTCTAACACTTTTGAATGCCAAACTATTTAGCCATCTTTTGATTTTGAAGTAGCGTTCACATTCCAATAACTGAACTGAACTGAACTGAATTGAGTTGAATCATGGCCCATTGAAACAAAAAAATTTACATTAATAAATAAAACTATATATATACAGTGGAAGTCAAATGTTTACATACACCTTGCAGAATCTGCAAATTTTACCAAAATAAGAGGGATCCTACAAAATGCATGTTATTTTTTATTTAGTACTGACCTGAATAATATATTTTACAGAAAAAAAAACATTTACATATCGTCCACAAGACAAACTAGTAGTTGAATTTATAAAATTACCCTGTTCAAAAGTTTACATACACCTGATTGTAAATACTTTTATGTTGTTGCCTGAATGATCCACAGCTGTATTTTTTATTTATTTGTTTGTGATGGTTGTTCATGAGTCCCTTGTTTGAACTGAACAGTTAAACTGCCCACTGTTCTTCAGAAAAATCCCACAAATTCTTTGGTTTTTCAGCATTTTAGTGTATTTGAACCCTTTCCAACAATGACTGCATGATTTTGAGATCCATCTTTTCACACTGAGGACAACTGAGGGTCTCATATGCAACTATTACAGAAAGTTTAAACACTCACTGATGCTCTAGAAGGAAACACAATGCATTAAGAGCTGGGGGGTGAAAACTTTTTGAATTTGAAGATCAGGGTAAAGTTCACTTATTTTGTCTTCTGGGAGACATGACAGTATCTTCTGTAGCATCTGAATGGCAGTACTAAATAAAAAAAAAAAGATATTTAGGCAAAATAAGAAAAATCTTTATTCTGTTCACAAGTTTACACCCCTGGCTCTTAATGCATTGTTTTTCCTTCTGGATGTAAAACTTAAGCAAAAATTAAAATGAAAACTATATGAGCCATTTTGCCCTGACCTGAAATTGTATAGCCCTTTTGAAAACTAGCCCCAGACTTCCTTATTTTACTTACATAAAATTACATTAAACAAATTTGTGTTGCACGCATAACAAATATAAAGATAAATACTTTACAATTAACAAAAATTCTTATTTTTATTTCAGTACAGAATTTGTAGGTAACAAAACATAGAACATAGAAAACATTATATGTGAAAATATATTATTTGTTTTAACGAAACGGCCTAAACAGAGACACAAGGACATTATGTCTGTTTTGCAATCATTTGTTTTTTTTTTTTTATGATTTTATAGGCTCAGTCCCCTTATAAATGTAGCTGATAATTAACTAGCATTTTCACAAGCACTGAAAACTTATTTTCTCTTTCACAATGCGAACAGACATCTGTTTACTCGCATAAAAAATTTGTAATGCCACTTCTCTCGCTGGTTGATGAGTCCTCCACTCGCTCTGAGGCAGCACTGTGTTGGATGTGTATGTGTGTGTGTGTGTTTGTTTGGTATGGGATTGATGTTTAGGAGAGCATGTCAGCTCTTTTAGCATCACAGAGCAGTCAGTGGCTTGTCAGCTCTCCCTCCCTCACTGCATCCTGACAATGCAAATCTATGCAAATGACGTCTCACTGTTGGACAGTTCTCCGCAGGCCCGCGCTGCATGAATGGGTTACTCATTTGAAAGAAAACTACTTCTAAATGGTGCCGATGATTTAAGCGAAAGAACAGAATAAAGTACAATATTAGCTGATTGCTTCGTAATCTCTCAGGTACCGTTCCGAGGATATAAATTTGATAAATTTGCTGTTTGATATTCAGGTGGGAACTGCTGGTTACACATAATGGACGCAGTAACGCAGAGGTACTTGTGCCGTCTCCTGATACGACGTGAAGGTACTCCGGCACACCTTCCGCAGTCCCTTTATCTCTTCGTGTTGAGAGAGCTCTCTTTTGGTTAACATAATGTGACTCTTGCACAGAGCGTTGAGACAGGCCTGATATTGTTTTTTTATGACTTGACCTTTGAGTTATTATTTTCCCCTTTGATGAATAATTGTTGTCTCAGTCTCAACGAATGAGCTGATCTCTGTGTTCTGTGTGGATGCTGTCTGAGTCTCATCTTGGTGTGTGAGGGATCAAGAATGCACTCTAGGACTTTATTCAGTTTTGCAAGAAGTACGAGAAAGTACAGTGTTTATAGAACTTAAAAAAATAATTTACAAGATTATTTTAAGATTATTTTGATTATGTTTGTCCAATGCTGGATGGTAACTATATACATGGAATCTGGGTCAGATTCCAAAAGTGCTTGTAGTTAGAGTATATTACATTTTAAAATGTTCATAATCAGATTACAGTTACTTTTTTATGGATTACATGATTACATATTATTCACACAATGGCAGTAAATTATTCATAATTTTTTTTTTTATTCCGTGATCCTTTTTTTTTAGATTTCTAAAAATCCTACTATATGTCATAGCATTTAGCTTTGACTGTATTCACAATCAGTGTTGGGGAAATTTACTTTTAAAAGTAATGCATTACAATATTGAGTTACTCCCTAAAAAAGTAACTAATTATGTTACTTTTTATGGAAAGTAATGGATTACTTTACTTTTGCATTACTTTTTAAATCTTGGCAGGGCTTGCTTATTTGTTTTTAATATAAAAAAAAGTTCTATTTTTGGCAAATGTAAAAGCCTTTTCACACCAAAAGACGCAGGCTTTGAGAAAAGTAAATTCACATCTGTACAGTAGACCGCAGAAGAAAAAAATGTTAGCTCATTAGCTTATTAGTATGGTTGAATTGGATCATTGAAGGTTGGCAGCAAAGACATCGGTTAATAAAACGGGATTAAATGCATAAAGAATATTTGTATTATTGCAGGTTTACGTCATATTCTGAGTTGAATTTCACTGTTTTTATTTATTTTGAGGAATACTGAATCTGTTTTTTGTAAGTGAGATGAATTAATGCATGTTCACATTTATTCTAGAACTAACATCTTAGTCCTGATTTCTCTCAACGGACGGGACGGGAGAGCTTTTAATCAATAAATGGGGGGAAAGTAACTGACGTTACATATTTGAAGAAAGTATATCATATTTTCTTGTCAATTTAAAAGTAAAGCGTTACTTTACTAGTTACTTGCGTTACTTGTAATGTTACCCCCAACACTGTTCACAATATAGAGTGGTCATGTAAGAAATTTGCAAACCTTACTTATGAATTTGGCTTAAGAAAGCACCTCTCACGCAATTAGACCACTTATAAAACAAATAATAATGCAAGTTACTAAACACCGGTGATGGTAATATTTCAAATAATTTAACAACAGTTCAATGTCCTTTAATGGTCACATTGACATGCCATTAAACAAATTTTTAAATAATATGTTTTACATTTTTATGATTTATTTTTTTATTAGCTTTTTATCAACTCACAAACTTACTGTCGTTCTTACATTCAACCCAGTTTGGAAAACCCTGGTTTAAAGGAGAAGTCCACTTCCAGAACAAAAAATGACAGATAATGTACTCACCCCCTTGTCATCCAAGATGTTCATGTCTTTCTTTCTTCAGCTGTAAAGAAATTGTTTTTTGAGGGAAACATTTCAGGATTTTTCTCCATTTAATGGACCTGGTGCCCCGATTTTGAACTTCCAAAATGCAGTTTAAATGCGGCTTCAGACGATCCCAAATTCGGCTGTAAATGATCCCAACCGAGGCAGAAGGGTCTCATCTAGCGTAATGATCGATTATTTTCATTTAAAAAAATACAATTTAAATACTTTTTAATCTTAAAATCTTGTCTAGCTCTCCTTGAACTCTGTGTATTATGGTTCAAGATAGTTAGGGTATGCCGAAAAACTCCAATCGTATTTTTTCCCTCGACTTCAAAAAATCATTTCAAAATCATCCTACATCGCTGCAGAAGCACTGACCCAGTCTTTGCAAAGAAGATCAAACACCCTTAACAAAAAAGGTAAAGACGATTTTGAAGTTGAGGGAGAACATGAGATGGGAATTTTTCAACATACCCTAACTGTCATGAACTGGAAAAAAAAACATTTCAGGCAGAGCGAGACAAGACGAGCATTTCATGTTAAAAAGTGTATAAATTGTATTATTTTTATGAAAATAACCAATTGTTTCGCTAGATAAGACTCTTCTTCCTTGGCTGGGATTGTTTAAAACCGCATTTGGGATCGTTTGAAGCTGCATTTAAACTACATTATGGAAGTTCAAAATCGGGGCATCATAGCAGTCCATTATATGAAGAAAAATCCTGAAATGTTTCCCTCAGAAAACATAGTTTCTTTACAGCTGAAGAAAGAAAGACATGAACATCTTGGATGACAAGGGGTGAGTATATTATCTGTCAATTTTCGTTCTGGAAGTGGACTTCTCCTTTAATGTAATGTTTAATGCATTTTAAAAATGTAATTATTTTTTCCCTTTTTCCTTGCTTTTTTTATATCAACATGTTATGTTTAATGATAAGTTTAAAACAAGTTAGAAAAAAAGTAATCTGTAATCAGTAACTGACTACAATTTGTAAGTAATGTACTCAGCTCTGTGTGTATCTTTAGTTTTCTGAAGTTTAACTTGAAATAGGTCCAATATAAAGTTATTAAATTGCTCATGTTATGAGATTCATTTCAAGTTTATTCAAGTTTGTAAATCCGCAAACGTTCAAACAATGCAAGCATATTAATTATTCATATCCCAGTGCATGCTGGTGCACGCTTTTCTAAGCTTAATTAATATAAAACTTGCGTTAATTCACCTTTTCTATTCTTTTATTAGTTTTATGTGAAAAAGCACTGAGATACAATAAATTGGGGAAAAAAAAATTGGTTTTGAAACCATTTTCACTCAGAAATTGCTAGCAGTTTTCACAAATGATACAAAAAATGGCTAGAACTCATTTAATTAAACAAGTAATTTTAAATAAAAAAGAGTGAAATAGGATTGTCAAAAGGTACCGGGCTCGGTACTTTCAGTACTGAAATTTTAAAAACGTCCATTTCCCGCTCACATTTGAGTGCTGTTGAGCCGATTTTTAATTTAATTTAATTTTTGATTGGCCATAGTGCCAACAGCGCTCAAATGTGAGGAGAATTGCAAGTTTATATCTCACAATTCTAAATTGCGAGAAAAAAGTCAGAATTGTGAGATAAAAATAGTTTTTTTTGTTCAGTGGTGTAAATGGGCTTCCATAGGAAAATATGAAAAATGAATACTATTTATTTTTTAAAGATTACTTTTTAATGATTTTAAAATTAGAAAGAAAGGAGATTATGTAAAGTATGAATTTTTTTCAAATGTGACGTTTTTTATTTTTATTTTTTTTTTTAAATTTCAGTATCGAAAGTACCGAACCCGGTACCTTTGGACCACACTACATAGAAATAATATTTTTTTTTTCTAAAACATAGTATTTTATTTTATTTTAACAGTGTACTTGCATTTCTGAGAGTTGTAAGAACCTCAGAGTCATAAGTAGAGTAGTAATTAATAAAAAAAAACAAACAAAAACAAATAAAACTAATCGGGTAAATAATAGCTTATTTTTGAGCATTTCTTTTCTTTAATCATTTTTTACAGTGTAATGTGAAAAGGAAAATTGTGAGAAGGCTGGAAATATGCTTTTGTCATGCAAATCATTTTGTTTTGTGGAAAATGATCAATAATTCTTAAAAGAATAATTCTTGAATGTTGTCATATGGAAACCTGGCGATTCCATATGTCTGTTTACTGGCAAATTTCAGCTTGTCTACTGATTTGTTATGTATTGATTTGAGCAAATGCTCAATATGTTTTATAATTTGTGATAATCACATGCGTAATTGTATTTATTGTCATATAAAAAGGAAATCGAAAGCATATGGGATCTTGGCTGTGGATGTTTTTTTTCTTCTAAATGTGAGGCGAAATGGCTGTGAGCCTTGAAGATATATTAGATGTGAGAGATATTGGCGTTTATGCTGATTTGGGATGAAACAGAAGGGTTCGTGGGATCGCCGCGTTATCAGTGTAGGTGGAATATTTTAAAGTGTAGAAGTCATAACCTTTCACTCTTCCTTCCTCTCACATATTAAATCACCGACTGTGGCAACGACAGAGCTGAAATGATGAAATATAGACTCACTGTTATGGCTGTTGTTTTTCTAATGGCGCTCTCTGCATAGAAATTCTCACTCCTTCTGCTTGGCGTGTTGATAAAGCATTTCTAGGAGAAGGCAGCAAATATTTAAGGTATCTGCGAGCGTGATGCACATCTGTCTAACAGCCCCGGGGCCAGACCCAGCACACAACAAGGCAACAAATGCTGATCCTGGCCTTCTCTGCAGCAAAATAAAATATGGCTCAAGTTTTCATTAAGGTGCTATTGATTAGCTTTTCCTTGCAATGAGTTATGGGCGACATTAAATAAAAAGGAAAATATTTTTATGACTTTTCACAGGCCATTCCAGAACCAGCATGCTTCTCACTCGCCAGCCCGACAGGCGTTTTGTTTTCAGATCAGATTGTTGTGGCTAGGAAAGCTCTGGGTATTTTTTAGTTTATTTATTTATTTATTTTTTAATGAAAATGAGTGCTAAGAGTTTGCACCATGCATTCTTATGCATTCACCACAAATAAAAGGAAATGACACAATTATCGATGAGCTTATCTAGATATATTCCATAATAGTTTATTAACATTATAAAATGTATTTTTGTAATACCTCTGTAATCCCTATTTATCCCCTGAATTTGTCCATCTCGACTCAGTGGGCTTCACAGACTGATGGGAAATGTGTACATCCTTGGTTGGCACAATCGTTTGCTGACTGTCATCGTAACAGTAAAGGGAAAAGCGAAACGTTAAAAGAATATAAAAAAATCATTAAAAGAGACTGTCAAATGTTGGAGATGTCTCTGTGTGGATTTATGTTCAGCCTGCTTCAGAACATATCCTACAGTCTTTTGTTTTTACTTTGTCATCAAAGGAGCGTGATATTTCTTTCTTTTTCAAATTTAGCCTGGAGTTCACTTTTCCACACATTTTTATTTCCCTCTGTAGGTGTATCAGATTCCATGCGGTGCAGTTTGGACCTATAAGGGGACGTTTAAAGAATAAAAGCCTAGGTGCGGCAGCGCAGGGATTTCTAAAAAGATGAAAGGCGTGTGGTTATCAAAGATCTTTATCCTTCCTGCTGCTTGAAATGAGACTGACAAACAACTGTATTCTAAAATTACACAGTGATAAATGACTGTACATAGGCAGCCTATAGATTTCAAATAGCTTTTGCTAAACAAGACTGAAACAAAATTGAAAGTAAACTCATTCCGCTGTGCAGTTGTTGTTGTTTTGTTAGCAAAATCACCAGCTTTAGCTCTCTTAGCTATTTGAAAATGTGCTTCTATAAAATAGAATAAAATTTGATAATTATTGTTATAATTTGTTCATTTAAAATACTTTCCCAGCTAACTGACTATAAGACATTTGTAGGTTAATTTCCCGGACAGATGTGTATATTGTAACTCTGATGCACTATTAAAATATTGCTATATTTCAGCATCCCAACCAATCCCACACAGCAACGTTAGCTTAACCAATGGTGTGAGTTTTGGGTGGGGCTATCAGTTTACTGACCAATGACTGACAAAAGCCTGTTTGACAGCTCTTTTTTTGGCACTGTTGACAGAAATTGCACACTTAATATTTAAAGAGATAGTTATAAATTCAAACCCTCATGTTGATTTATGATTTTACTGTCTTTAAGCAATTTTGGACTTGACTGACTTTCATTTGTTGTGTTTTACAGAAGAAAAAAAAAGTCATAGGTTTGGAATGACATGAAGGAGAGTAAATAATAACAGGATATTCAGTCTTGGGTGATCTATCCTGTTAATCTCAACTTTAAAATCACAAAGTATCATTTGCTTGTTAAGCAACGTATGAGTGTGTCAAGATATAAAAATGTTTGTGTTTGTGTCATAGCTGACGTGGTTTGCCGGCGGTGTGGCAGAAGAGAAAAAAAAAACTGGCATGCATCCTAACTTTGCTGTGTACCTAGGGAATATAGCATTGTTTGTCTCAGGCACAGTTTTATTAGAATAATTATATCTGTCATGTCAGAAAATGTTGTGGAAGAAAAAAAACCCCTCAGTGGATTACATGGGCCTTTCCTGGCGTGACCTGAACTGAGTTCATTTATTTAATTCTCTCATCTAGATTGATTGGCCTCAGTGCGCACAAACAAGTGATGAGGATTCAACTGGACATTTGTGAAATTCTGGGACAGAAAGCATTTCTTGCGTGTCCGTGTACTCGGCAAGGGGAGATGGGCCCTGCAGGCTTTGAAACATGAGGCTTCAGAGATAACATTTCACGTCCAATAGTGCTGCCTAACCATGCAGCCCACATGAAATAAGCCCTTGGTCTCCGTTTTGGCTTTCATTTTCAGCATTTTATGTTGACAGACTCTTGAAAATGAGCTGAAAATAGATCTAAAAGTGCACATTCCGGATCTTTTTTGTCCATTCATTGAAAGCTCTTTTCACTGGATGCACATTCCTGAACGTTTAAAGGTGTGTTTTTTATTTATAAACCATGAATTCTGAACATACAGTTGTAACTTACAGTTTCCTGCAGGACTTGTTTTTCTAGCTAAATCACAACAAAAAATACAAAAGACTTAAATAAGCACAGTTGAAGCACTTGTGTTGTGCCAAATATGCAGTTAAAAAAAACAAAATAAAATCTATGATAAAAGAAGAAGAAGATATCAAAGTTGGATTTAAGATTTGGATTCTGTGGAAGCCCGTTTCTGCCACTAAATTAAAAAAGAATTGTAGAAAATAAATGTGACTTTTTAACTCACAATTATGACTTTTTTTTCTCAAAATTGTGGTACAAACATGCAATTTTTTTTTTCCCTTACAGTTGTGAGTTAAGTCTGAATTGCAAGATATAAATGCAAGATATAAAGGGGGATGTAAACTTTTGACCTCAACTGTAAAAAGTCAGAACCGTGACACATAAACTCGCAATTCTGAGATAATAAGTCAGAACTGTGTTTATATCTTGCAATTCTGACTTTATTTCTCAGAATTGAGAGTTTATATGTCACGATTCTGACTTTATACAGTTGAGGTCAAAAGTTTACATCCCCCTTTCAGAATCTGCAAAATGTTAATTCTACCAAAATAAGAGGGATCATACAAAATGCATGTGATTTACATCCCCTTGATTCTTAACAGCATGTTCTTACCTGAATGATCCACAGCTTTATTTTTTTTAATTTTTTATTTTTTTGTGATAGAGTGTTTTGTTTTTCATGAGTCCCTTGTTTGTCTGAACATTTGAACTGCCTGCTGTTTTTCAGAAATATCCTTTAGGTCCCACAAATTCTTTAGTAGCATTTTTGTGTATTTTAACCCTTTCCAACAATGACTGTATGGTTTTGAAATCCTTTTTTACACACTGAGGACAACTGAGGGACTCATATGCAACTATTACTGATGCTCCAGAAGGAAACACAACACATTAAGAGCCAGGGGGATGAAAACTTATGAACAGAATGGAGATGTGTACATTTTTGCCTAAATATTTAGTACTGCCCTTCGGAGGCTACAGAAGATAGTTACATGTTTCCCAGAAGAAAAAATAAGTTTAATTTACCCTGATCTTCAAATTGAAAAAGTTTTCACCCCTGGCGTTTCCTTCTGAAGCTTCAGCGAGTGTTTGAACCTTCTGTAATAGTTGCATATGAGTCCCTCAGTTGTCCTCAGTATGAAAAGATGGATCTCAAAATCATACAGTCATTGTTGGAAAGGATTCAAATACACAAAAATGCTGAAAAATCAAATAACTTGTGGGACCTGAAGGATTTTTTCTGAAGAACACAGGGCAGTTTAACTGTTCAGGATAAACAAGGGATTCATGCACAACTATCACTCTTATTGTTTATATCAACTATAAACTCACAATTGGGAGAAAAAAGTCAGAATTGCGAGATACAAGCTCATACTTGCGAGGAAAATGTCTGAATTTATATTTTGCAATTCTGAGAATTGCAAGTTTATATCTCACAGTTCTAAATTGCGAGAAAAAAAAGTCAGAATTGTGAGATAAAAAAGTTTTTCTTTTCAGTGGCTTCCATAGGAAAATATGAAGAAAAAATACAATTTATTTTTTAAAGATTACTTTTTAATGATTTTAAAATTAGAAAGAAAGAAGATTATGTAAAGTAAGACATTTTTTTTAAAGCAACTAAACCAAATAATCAACTTTTCTCTTTTCTCAAAACTAAAAAAATAGCAGCATGTTTCACTAATATTTTAGTTTTTTCAGCTTCTCTTCATCTAATAAGATGAGAAGTGAACTGGCTTAATACCACTATAAGTTTAACTTACAAGTAAGTTTAACGTCCATTTGTATTGCACCTCTTTTTCACCAGTGAATTTGTGATTTTACTAGATTTTATCAATTTGTAGTATGTAAAGTTGCCATTGGAGTATTTACACTTTATTTTATAAGTCTTGTGGAAAATGTACTCACTTTGTAGACTTGCAAGTAGTTTTATTAGTATTATTTTATTATGCTAAGCCTGAGGTAAAACCAGGTGTTTTGTTCCGATTTGTTTTTCCACAGATCAAATGGAAAAATGCCATACTCCTGTAACAACCTATAAATATATCTCCAAGTTTTTTTGCCAGATCAAGCCTTAAAATGTGGTTTTATTGCAGAATCTTGTTGTTGTGAGACATAGCTTCTAGTTTACGTTTCAGTTAATAATAGTTCTGCACACACAGCTGTGACACAAATTAGCACTTTGGGCAAAAGATCAGTTGGCTCGGTTTCCGTAAGCACCAGTGTATCGCCAGGGCATGAGAGGCAGAAACACACACACACAGACACGTGTACAATTTTAAGGCTGGGCGTGCATGTTTATGACCACGTATTGGGAGACAGATCTCTTGTTCTCTTGGTGTGGGTCACACGGTGAATAATTGGCAGAAGGTGTTAGGGGTGTTACTCGCGCTGTTCACTGTGAACTCGTTTCCTGCAAAGGCCACTGGGCGAAGAGAGAGAGAAAGATCCACGCTCATCCGGGTCATCTCCGCCACTGTTCCCTTGAGGGCCACACATAAGATATCAATTAGCCAATCAGGGCCATGCCAGGAGCATTTTGCTCGGAGATTTGTTGGGAGAGTGAAATGGATGTTGAGGCTTAGGGCTGTGATAACAGCACCAGCACAACTGGAGGACAACAGTTCAAACCAGTTCCTTCTCATTACTAGTGGAATTTCCTCTGCCCTGATTGAAGTTTCAGCATATTGTTACCACGTTCTTTCATTCTGAAATGCTTCTGTAGTGTAGTTTAAAGGATTAGTTCACATAACAAAGACTATTCTGTCATCATTTGCCTCATGTTGTTTCAACCCACATGTGAACTTCTCTTTAAACCCTTTAACTCAAAATTGGACAGTTTTTGATGCTCTTTTTTAGTTGCAGTGATTCAAGCTCTCAAGCTTTTAAAGGCATCATAAAAGTATCAAAGAATTGTCCATGTGCTGTAATCCAAATCTTCTGAACTCAAACAATGGATTGGTATGTGGAAAAGACAGAAATTTCAGTTGTTGTTCACTAAAAACGTTGACATGATTTGTAAGCTTTGCTTATGGTAACAATGACTGATGAATGAATTGTTGTTTTTTTTTTTTTTTAAATCAAAATCTTTCAATGATTTGATTCAGTTCACAAAAACAGTCTGAATGATTTATTAATAAATCGATTTCTCAAGTACAACTGATGACTTTAATTTCAGTATGTTCATCAAAGCTATTGTACAGCTTCAGTCTTGGAATATAATGCACAGATTGTACTTTTAAGATGGTTTAATGGTCATTTTTGACATTTAACACTCCCAGTTCTCATTTACTTTTAGTATATTGGAAAGGTTGGCCAGGATATTCTTCAGAACTTCACATTTGAAGAAAGAAGGTCGTACCATTTTGAAACGGTGTTGACTAAATGAAAATTTTATTTTTATTTTTAGGTGAACTGTCCCTTTAAGAACTTGTGTCATAGAAACTGTGCTTTACACTTAGCCGAACTATGACCAGAACTTCAAAGTCACTTGATTTACTGGAAAGACCGTTTCTGTCATCATTTAACCCCAGGATTGTTTCAGAAGTGACTTCCAGAAATGTAATGATTTATATGGTGACCTCAATTACGATCAGTCGCATGAGTTGGCAGAAGAGTTTTGACTGGGTTTTTTTTGAAGTCAGATCCGAACATCATGAATTCGTTTAATAAAAAATGTGATATTGATATTCTATTTTTAATCAAAAAGCATAGAACGGAATGCAGCTATAATCAAAGTGACGCCATTTAGCTCCTCTCTGCTAACTTAATGGAATCTTCCTAATGTTTACTGGGAAGCATCAATCATGCAAAAATCTATTGTAGCATTAGCCTTGAAAGAACAGTAATAATAAAAATGTTATAATGGCCTCAGCTTCCTTACTATAAATCATGCTGGTGTGTTTGTGCGTGCGTAAGTTTCTATGTATGTGAATTGGGTATTAACTTCGTAAAATATGCCATTTCAGTCTTTTCAGTCCATTGAGGACTCAAAGGATATTGATATAATATTGACCAATGCTCGTCGTTTGCGGCTCATGTTTCTTTTTAACCTTTTGTGTCAGCTGAGCGGAGTGTATGACAGCGTGTATTTCTGTTTGACTGCATCGGTTCCGGCACCTTTGGCCGTGACTCACAGCGGGTTTCTGCTCGATAGCCACTCAACATTGTGTTGTAAATCAACTGCAAATGCATAAAAACCGTGTCAAGAGGGAGATTTACTGTAACACTGAAAATCCTTTTAAACAAATATTAAAATAAGGCAAAAAGCCGTCTGAAAGTCGTTTAAGAGGTCATTGCACCTCAGTTTAGAGGCGTGCGGAGAGAGCTGACAATGCATGTGAATATACATTGGTATTAGCATTTGATTGATGACACAATGCATGCATGCGGCTTTCATTAAGTGTATTGGGGGGGTGGGGGGTGTCCACAACATACAGTGCCAACACAAGTCATTCTTAGCTGCTTGACAAGCTACAGGACACTTGGGGAAAATTCACATTTATGTGGTATTTCAGCACAAAAACTGAATCCTATTTGCTGAAAACTCATGATCCGGTTTACACTGGTATACTGCTGCACAGTGCATATTAAGCCATCTTCTAAAAACTGGCCTGCAAGATGAGGAATTGTGCCGTGCAAATTGCACACACTGCTCATTTTTGGTTGTGTTTGTGCCGTTACCTCATTTGCATAATTCTTTTAATGAATTAAGGGTTAAAACAATGGAGACAGCACATGCAAATAAACGGCGTCATCCTGATAGACAGCACAATTGGGATTTGTGGCATGGCAGATAGTTAAAATGCACCAAATTCAGCCGTGATGCTCATATGAATGACGCATGTTTAACTCTGAAACATGTAACAATTTTTATTTCATAATTCATAATGTTTTTTTTTAAGAATTTACCATGGATTTCCATGATTTCATTATTTTGTATGTGTATTTTTTGTTGTATTACATTTGCATTGTTTTATTTTCCTAATTCACGCCAATTGAATAGCAAATCAAAGCTGTTTTGTATATTTGCCATAGTATTGGTATATGTTACCATCACTATACTGTAGCATAACCACATTACTCTTTTGTACAAAAAAATTATCACATGCATATCAAGGTTATTATTAACTAAAACTTAAAACATAGAACAGTTTTGCTACTTGAAATAAAATATACTATCATAAAATATAAAAAACTTAAACTTTTGTAACTGTTGTATAATTATTTTACAACTATTTTATAATAAATTATTAGCTAGCTGCCAAGGAAACATTTATCATTTATATTACACTCGCCCTCCAATCTCATTTTCTCCTCCAACGTTGAAATAGTTCTACATCGCTGCAGAAGTACCGACCCAGTGTTTACAAAGTGAAAATGCAAAGAAGGTCAAAAGTCCTTTACAAAAAAAAGTAAAACAGCGATGTAGGACGATTTGGAGAAAATGAACTGGGAGTTTTCCGACGTACCCTGTATTGCATAACTGTATTGGCCCAAATTACACGCTAGACAAGACACGCATTTAAGGTTAAAAATAAAAATAACCAATCGTTTTGCTAGATAAGACCCTTATTCTTTGGCTGGGATCGTGTAGAGCCCTTTGAAGCTGCAGTTAAACTGCATTTTGGAAGTTCAAACTCGGGGGCACCATAGAAGTCCACTATATCGAGAACAATCCTGAAATGTTTTCCTCAAGAAACATAATTTCTTTACATCTGAAGAAAGACAGACATGTACATCTAAGATGACAAGAGGGTGAGTATATTATCTGTAAATTTGTGTTCTGGAAGTGAACTTCTCCTTTAAATAACTAAAACTAAATTATCTCAAAGAAAAAACAAAACAAAACCTACACTCTAAAAAAATACTGGGTTGTTTCAGCACAACTTCTGGTCAAATATGGACAACTGTTGGGTTAAATTTACAATACATTTTTTTGATGCAAAAGTTGGGTTAGTCCATATTTGCCACAAAGTTGGATTGAGACAACCCAGCATTTTTTTTTTTAGTGTGTATAGTCTTATTTAAAAAACAAACAAACAACAAAAAAAAAATCTAAAAAATGGCAAAGCACAACAAAATTCTTAAAACCTTAACTAAAATTAACAACAAAATTTATAAATAAATTCTAAGGCAAAAATGTGTAAATAAATAATGATAATAATAATAAAAAAAAAAAATATATATATATATTGTGTATGTACGGTATAAACGCACTATATATAGTTTTTTATGAATAATGACGTATATTGATATATGCACTCACACAAAATACTACAGGAGGTTAAGAATAAAGGTCTTAGTCCGAGGAGCGTGCTGACCAGTGAGAGGGGCGTCTGTTGTCTGCATAGACTCTCAGTCAGCCTTGTATCCACTTCACAGTAGAGAGAGCCTGAGGAAACCTCTCCATTACACAGCTAAAAGCTAAACGTTCAGCGCTGCTCCCACACAGTGGGAGGAGAAGATAATACTCTGAAAGTCAGGGGAGAAAAAACGCTGAAATTAATAAAGCTTTTTAGTCAGCATAATAAGTCATTTTGAACTCAACTGAAGAGAGCAACAAAACAAATAATATTTTGGGGAGAGAATACATGTATTTTAATGCCTTCAAGCAAAACTAATTAAAGACGACACCTCATTTACATAAATAAGCATTATAATTTGCATGGAGGCACCAGGGAATATGCGCAGAAAAGAAAGCAATATTTTGCAGTCTGCTAATTTCATTTTATTTAGGATTTAAGCTTAATAAAGATTCATTTTGGAGGGGAAGGGAATAATCAAAGGGGTGTGAACTATCTCCAAAGATGCAGCAGCCCCTATTCAAAGGGGCCTTTCAGAGTCAGCAGAAGACTCCTAATCAGGAGTGGCACTTCCTGGCTCCACTCCAGCACCAACTCCTTGAAAGGTAAAAAATTTTAGAGCCCAATTTATTAGTATGCAGTTCCGGCATCGGTGGCTGAATTAATGGTGCTGACTGATAATGACTGTAATCGTGGCACAAATGGGGTGTTGAAATAGCAAACAACGGCCACAAGGCATGTAATGGAGCTTTTATTAATTACTCAAGCCCCGGCTCCAGCTAGAGCTCCAGGATTTACAGTGGCACCGCCAGCCGGTGGGCAAAGGTGGGCCAGGTGGAATCCTGCCGTGACACAGTCAGAATCAGCGTCCGTTCGGGAGCGCGGGGCTGGGGAAAGGCGCTCTCGCTCGCTCGTGCTCGCTTTTAAAGTGCCTTATAATGCAGGACAGATTCTGCGGGATGCAATGCTACATTAACGTGGCACTTTTAGGCTCCAAGCAGCCATCATGCTCGCATCCATGGGCTTGGTAATACTAGTGATTATAAAGCATTAAATGCATTTACATAGTATAATAATAGTATATAAAATAATACACTCTTAAAAATAAAGGTGCTTCAAAAGGTTCTTCACAGCGATGCCATACCATTTTAGGTTCCACAAAGAACCATTCAGTCAAAGGTTCTTTGAAGAACCATCTCTTTTTTACCTTTTTATGACAAAACAGAAAGGTTCTTCAGATGTTAAAGGTTCTTTATGGAACCATTTAGACAAAAAATGTTCTTCTATGGCATTGTGAAGCACCTTTATTTTTAAGAGTGTAGGAAACTAAACTTCAAGGAAACTAAATCCAGAATTATCTGAGGACAAGTTACACCCAATGCCAGTAAACCAATATCTAACATACAGTTTACTCCAGGAGGAAACACATGAAATATATACATCCTTCAGAATCTAATACACTGAAATAGAAATCTTTCATAACAATGTAGGTCTTAACAATCATTTTTTATCAATTTAACATATCCTTGCTGAGTAAAAGTATTGATTTCTTTAAAAAAAAAAAGGAAAAATCATGCTGACCCCAAACTTTTGAAAGGGAGTGTATATTGTTACAAAAAAATTATATTTTGAATAAATGCTGTTTTGAACTTTTTATTCATCAGAGAATCTTGTCAAAATAACACAGTTTTGTATTTTCATGTGTTTCCTCCTTAAATTGTATGTTACATATTAGCTAATCTATGTTGGGTGTAACTTGTTCTCAGGGAATTTTGGCGTTAGTTTCCTCGAAGAAATAGTTAGAGATGGATTTGAAATATGCGATGAGTCACATGTTTCCCAGTGATACCAGGATTAGCCGACGGACATCTTTATTTCACACAATACAATATGACCCAAATAAAACGTTGCATATTATAGAGATGACCTGTACAGTAGATGCATATGTTAACAAAATCATAGCAGAAGAGTTGAGAAAAGGGCCAAGTGTTGCAAAGCCGCAGTCACTTACGAGATGTCCTAATATTTTAGCCTATATTGTTCTCAGCAGTAAAAGCTTGCATTGTACGGCAGGCGAGACTGTTCACATGTCAACCCATCAACAAGAGAGGGTTGATTAAAAATGCTCTTTATTACCCACCGATTCCTTAATGGAGGATAGACTTTAAAAATGGAAGAAACAATTAGAGTTTTACTGCTTTGTGGGCACTGCTGATTTCTATAAATCACACCAAGGGTGTAAATTTCCCAATAAAAGACAGCGGCACTCCTCGCATGCGTAATCAACAAGTACACAAGCACATTCACACCCTATTCGGAGCACATTTGTCTTTTGAGGTACACTACACACAGTTTGAAAGGGAACACAACAAACTCTAAACGGCCTAGGATAGAGTACAAAACAATGTGTGTGTGTGTTTTTTTAATAAAACAAATACATAACAGAGACTTTTTAAAATGAATGGATAGTGAAAGGGAGTGCAGAACCTTAAGTTTGACTGTCATCCACCGTAGGTCATATTGTTACTCATAATAATTCTTTTTAGATGTATAGTTTTCTATCTATAGATCAGTTCTGAAATTTTACCAAGCTAAATGAAGTTTAAAAACTTCGGTGAACATTACTTAAACATCAGTCAAACTAAGCATAAAAATATATAGACAATATTTGCTAAATAAAAAAAGAAGTGCAAATATATAAATTAAATTCCATAAATAAAAAAAAAAACGCCGTTGAAATTTTTTATTTTAAGATACATTAGGGTGAGAATAATTCAACGATTGTTTGCAAACTGCACACCTGAATGTGTTTTTTAATTATTTTTACATTAAAACAAGTTAATAATTAAGAACCCATTTAAATGACAATGAGTTTATGCCAATTTGGTATGATTTTAGATTTTAAGCTAGGCTAATTTTATGTTAGTAGTTTATCAAACACAGGATTTCTGCTTCTATTGCTTTGAAATGTTTGGAAAATGATAGACCAAATTGTACTCCTCCTTTGGAAGCTTGTTTATGTAGTTTGTTTGTTAGGGTCTTGGTCAAGATTACACGCTAATTAGTTTTACCACTTGGGTAGCTTGTAAAAACACTCATTGGTAATGTGTTGTAGAGTGTAAAATTAGAATATTTTTGTTGGAAAAAAAAACAAAACAAAAAACTGATATTCGTCCTTTTTTGTGTTTCCTCTCTCTCCTTCAACCCTCCCAACCCCCCTCCATGTCGCACCAAAAAGCACATACACCCACACAGACTCACTACAAAGAGAGCAGCTGGGTTTTATTCCAGAGAATAAAAGCAATAATGGTTGGAAGCCTTTGAAATCATTAATAGATAAAAAGAACGAATGATCACGTTACATCTGGAGCAAGAATAAAGCTTGATCCCTTCTCCTCTCAGATCCGCCGTTCAGAAAAGATTTAGTTGAAACCAACTTGTTTGTTGCGGATGTGCGATGGGTATGAATGACTCAATCAACATTGCAGAACGTTCACAAAACGGTAGTCACGTGTGTGTGTGTGTGTGTGTGTGTGTTTGTGTGTGTTCAAGAGCAACGATAATTGATGTAAGTCAGGGAGGTACCTGGTATAAATAGTGTGGTTTGGGGAAAAATCCAGCTCTTCTAGTTCAGACTTTGATTTGAATGCATGTGACCTAACCCTAAGTTTTGTAAATAGGTTATGCTGTGTTGTGTTGTTATCACACACGGGAACGTAGAGAAATTTTATGTAACAGTTCAGATCTTTTTTTTTTTTTATCATGAAGCCCATGTCAACACTCCTGTACCAATGTGTTTAAACCTGCATTTCTCTCTTTCCGCAATGTGCAGAAAATTGCACAGGTGGAGACAGGTGGTGTATTGTTAGGAAAATTATTAATTTGGATTTGATAATGAGAAGTTGGCATGTTACACATTCCCTCCCTGTATTGCTGTGATTAAGTCATGCAGCTGTAGTCACAGGTTGTTATTTGCATGCACAGATCAGCAGATATCCCAAAAATTCATTCTTTCATTTTGAGGGATGAACGGACTCTGTCATTAACTTTCCTTATTCCTGACGCAGTGTCTTATCTTTGTTATTAATGGTTGTGTTGTGTTTTCCAGCCCTTTCCTTATTGAACTAAAATGCCTTTTTTTGTTGTTTTTTTGCCACCCTCTTTTCGTCAACCTGTGTAAAGATAAACGTTGTTTCATTGTTTTATTGAACATTGACAAACCTAGATAAGGTTTTCCTGTATAACAGGTGACCACGGATCTAAACACGACGGTTACCTGGCAATGCAAACATACACTCTTTATTCTTTTCATATGCCAGGGCCTTCAAATACCCTGAAGTTCACAATACATGCTTGATCCCCCCCATCTGGAGATAAATATCCAGATCAATGCAGTGACAGAATTTATTCAGTGTGAATCTCTGTGAATCATAGCTACGGTAATACGCATATTGCGTAAATGAATCATCGTTCATTTATTTAATATCGAGACATCAGTAAGAACGATTGGTTTCTCTTGTGCCTTTTTGGGTGTGTGCTTTCGTCTTTTCTTTTCTTTTTTTTTTGTTTTGTTTGTGAGATCATGCTTAAAAAATGTAGTGAAAAACATTTCGTGTCACGACAGGTCATCCTGTCCTCAAGCATAATGAAGTGAATATTTTTATGTCAAACATCGCACTCTCAAAAGCATGCAATAAAACTTCCTGTCATGTCATTGTTTCTGCTTTCTGGATCCACAGGAACAAGATATAAACTTGACAACTGTATCTTTCTGTCACAAAATGTGATCATTTTATTTGTTTTAATTTTTTTTTTGGATAAATTAATTGTTTTATTATTGTAGGTTTTGTTAAACCCTCCCTTCTTTTTAAGGAAGGTTAAATCAATATTTAACACTACAATTTCACAATGTTTTATTATACTACCATTCAAATGTATTTTAGGCTCACAAAAATATGCTGTATAGTAATAAAACAGAATAAAACAGCAATATAATAATAATATAACATATTATATAATATAATAACAGGTAACACTTTAGTATAGGGAACATTCTAACTATTAACTAGTTGTTTATTAGCATACCAATTCAAAACATTTTGGCTTTTTATTAATACTTATAAAGCACATATTCTGCATGACCATATTCTATATCCCTAATCCTACCCAATACCCAAATTTAACAACTACTTTACTAACTACTAATAATCTGCATATTAGTAGTTTATTGAGGCATACTTAATGATTTGTTAATAGCAAGAATTGGACCTTAAAATAAAGTGTGACAATATAATATAATATAATATAATATAATATAATATGATATAATATGATAAAAAATGTTTCTTATTATTGTTACATTTATTCCAGTGATGGCAATGCTGAATTGCATTTTACATGATGTCACATGATCTTTCAGAAATCATTTTAATATGCTGATTTGATGCACAAGAAACATATTCTAATATTATCATTGAAAACAATTGTGCTGCTTTATATATTTGTGGAAACCCTGATACATTTTTGTTAGGATTTTTTTTTAATTAAAAAATTGCATGCATGCATTTTAATGCATTCTTGTTGAATTAAAGTAATCATTTCTTTAAAAAAAAAAAAAAACCTTACTGATGCCAATCTTTTGAACTCTAATGTGCGTCACTGCATTATGCTCATATTATTATATATATATATATTATCATATATACAAAAGGAGGAGAGGGGTAAATACATCAATAACGTTATATCATGTAGTATTTATGTGTGGTAGTAGGATATTTGATGTAATACTATTGATTTGAGTACAGTAGGTTTAGTTTGTGAGTGTGGGGGTATACGCCTCATATCACACAGAAACAGTCAAAGAGAGAGAGAGAGAGAGAGAAATATATATATATATATATATATATATATAATTGTGTCTGTGTTTGAACACTTCCTGTTGAATTCAGGTGTGTACAGTATGTGTTACATGTTTCTGAGTCTACATTTACCTACATTTATGCCAGGGTCAGGAGATTATAAAAGGACTATAATCTATCCACCCTTTCCTGGCACTCTAAATCAAGTTCATTCTCCATTTGGGCCATCTTCCAAGATGGTTTTAGAAAGGAATAATTTGAGGACCTGATTAATCAACTTCGTCAGTGTGTAAGGCCAAAGGTCTTAGCAATGATGTCATTCCACAACAGCCACATGGACAGTTGGAATATGTAGCCGATAGGACATTTGAATGTTAATACGCAATCAGTTGATAATATTAAAACAAACATATTGTCATCAGTGGTGCTCTTATCATTTAGGCTGAAGTCCGTTTTGACTTTGTTTCTGTGTGATCTGAGGCGTAGTGAAGGCCCCATCCACAGTATACATCACAATAAGCTAATTAGCAATATAATTAGCATTGTAATTACCAGCTGCAATAATTACTTTTATTTATTATGTTTTTAGTGTATTTATCTGGTCTAAAAAAATCATCTGGTTATTAGTCTGTTCTTTAATTTGGAATTTCAAGCCTTTAATTCCGTTGTTTTCGCCCCTTATCTAAAACAAAAAAGCTTATTGAAGTGCATCAGTGTTTTAGGGTAAATAAAAATAACTCATATATATGGTAACCTATCTGTTTTATATCTGTTTAGGTATATGACAGACTTCACCTGGTATAAAAAATATTTAACATACAAGATGCTGAAATCTACTTATTTCCTTTTTATCACTCACTCTTATGAAATCTGTTTTTCAGAGACTACGCACTCCGCTTGTGTTTTACCCACAAACCCTTGTTTCTCTTGAAAGGATAGCATGCATAAATACACAATCTAATAAGAGCACAAGATGGATGATAATGCCTTTTTATTAACTTACGGAGTGGTTTGTTTGGGCAAATTGAAAGTCGTATTTTTCTCTCTAAACATCTAATTGGAGTTTTGACAGGTTTTACAGTGAAATGAAAGTAGTTACTGTGCTGCGGAAACAGCGTTGTTTATAAATTTCTGAGTGCGATACAAGCCACTGACAGCGCTGGTATAAAAAGATGCATTAAAAACGGTCACACAACCCGAATGTTGATTTGTCAAAGTGGCGAGGGGAGGCGTTTTTTAAAAGTTCATCAAAATCTTTGTTTGTGTTTCTGGTTTATGGTTTGGTGGTAAAATATGCACCCATAACTGTGTCTCTTTGTCCTTACAGGCGTCAGCAGACAGCTATGTAAGAGTCTAGCGTGAACGTGCAAGCTAACTTTTGGCAAGTGACCCACAGGACCGAGTCAAAACTGGAGCACTCAATATATCTTCAAGGTCAGTGTCACAATGTACCATAATGCATCTGTAGTATATTAATAACTATTTTAGTGGTCAGTTACCTGATAAACACTCATATCAGGCATCTACTGGCTGATGTTGTTTGTTTTTTATGCAAATTATGGAGGTAAACAATGACTTGATTCATAAGTGCATGGTTTGATGTTGTACCAGCACATACTATGGTTAGTTAAGCTGGATTTCCGGTGGTTAGTGAATAGGATGAAGGTTTTGGTGCTGAAATACCTCATGCTAAAGTAGCGTAACTGTTCAGTACGCTCTCCTTGCTGTGTTATGTCAGTGAAGCATATGAAGACACGACTATGTTTGGAATTGCCTCAGTTCGCCCAAAGCACTAATGCTAACCGCAGCTCGTGTGGTAGTAGTGACTCTAAGCAATATTGAAGTCACACCTCTGGTTCACGAAACAACTTAATTGAGTCACACACACGGAGAAGCCCAGCCATGTCATAATACCCAGAGGCCTTGATTAATTAAGCCCTAAAAGCCCAGGAGCGCTCAACGTTCACCAGGTGTCTGTTCATCTGCCACTAGTTCCGCTTCTCAACCCATAAATACAATCCTGAGACATAAATGCATCTATATCTAGTAATAAAACATATAGGAACCAGTTAATCATCCAGGCTTAAATGTATTGCATTTTTAATATACTGAAGTTAATATTTAATAAATTAAATAGTTTTAGTCATTGTTTTTGTATTTTGCTTTGTATATCCTTTCGATTTGGTTAATTTAGTAAGCAAAAACTGTTCTTGTGTAAACAGTTCTTGAAATAAGAGCTCTGTTGTAATGGAATTGTGTAAACTGTTTGTACTTCAGTCACAAAGATCATATTTCTAGCATGACTTGCTCATTCTGACTAGCGTTTAGCTTAGCTCAAGTTAACTTTTGCGATTTTGTTATATTATTATGTTTATGTTCTGTATATGTGTGATGCATTTAGATGAGTTAATTAACCTGCTAGCGAAGCACTTCATTAAACCAGTGTTCATTCACTGTTTACCTTCAGTTCACATATCAGAATCCCCAGAATGTTATTGAATATGATTGAATCATTTGAAACAATCATATATTTTATAGATTGTTCTTTTCATAAAGCATTGTTAGTACGTGGTTAATGTTTTTTTTCTTGGCAATTTCTTGTTAGCGGTTTTAATTAAAATCTTTTATTCTTGTTCTGATGTGCACCTTTTGGTTGTTTCCGGGAAAAAAAAAGATCACACTTTAGTTTTTTAAGGACCAACTCTCACAATTAACTAGTTGCTAATTAGCATGCATATTACTAGCTTATTGGCTGTGTATTTGTACTTACAAAACAAATATTAATGCTTCATTCTGCGTAACCATATTTTAGATCCCTGACAAATTAAGAGTTAAATGAGGCAAATATCAGGGTTAAAAGTTAGTTAATAGTGAGAATTGCTCCCCAAACTAAAGTGTGACCAAAAATTCATTTTTGCTTCATTTTCAATGTAGATGAGACCAAAAAGTGCAAATCATGATGATAATGAAATCTTGTTAATGACACAGTTGGGTAACTGATCACATGTTATCTGAATTATGTAACCAGATTCCAAAAATTAATTTCATTACATTTTAAAATACTTGATTTTAAAAGACTGATTGCATGATTACATAGTATTCACATAATATCAATACATTTTTTAATAATTTATTGATTCTTCTTAATTCCTCCTTAAACAAATATTTCTTTTTTTAGTAAGTGTTTTATTTTGATTAATGATTTATTTTAATGTTATATTTTATGATTTATTTCATTATTACCTTTCATTAAACTCACATACCCCCTGCAGTTTCTTTACAAACCCCAGTTTGGGAAACCTTGACTTAATGTTTAATGCACTTCATGTTGTTAATTACAGCAAGTGGAGTATATTTTCTTACTTTTTGTATTTTTACAGTTGAAGTCAAATGTTTACATACACCTTGCAGAATCTGCAAAATGTTAATTATTTTACCAAAAAAGAGGGATCATACAAAATGCAGGTTCTTTTTTTTTATTTAGTGCTAACCTGAAAAAGATATTTCACATAAAAGACATTTACGGATAGTCCAGAAGAGAAAATAATAGTTGAATGTATAAAAATGACCCAGTCCAAAGGTTTACATACACTTGATTCTTAATACTGTGTTATTGTGTTACCTAAAAGATCCACAGCTGTTTTTTTTGTTTGTTTGTTTTTTGTTTAGCGATAGTTGTTTATGAGTCCCTTGTTTGTCCTGAACAGTAAAATCTTTCAGGTCCCACAAATTTGGTGTTTTTTCAGCATTTTTGTTTATTTGAACCCTGTCCAATAATGGCTGTATGATTATAACATCCATCTTTTCACACTGAGGATTAAGAGCTTGAGGGTGAAAACTTTTGGAATTTTAATATCAGGGTAAATTTCACTTATTTTGTCTCCTGGGAAACATGTATAACTATCTTCTTTAGCTTCTTAAAGGCAGTACTAAATGAAAAAATATGATATTTAGGCAAAATAAAAAAAAAAATGGACACATCTTCATTCTGTTCAAAAGTTTACACCCCTGGCTCCTAATGCATCGTCTGGAGCATCAGTGAGCATTTGAACTTTCTGTAATAGTTGCATGTGAGTCCCTCAGTTGTCCTCAGTGTGAGAAAATGGATCTTAAAATCATGCGGTCATTGTTGGAAAGGGTTCAAATACACAAAAATGCTGAATTTGTGGGACCTGAAGGATTTTTCTGAAGAACAGTGGGCAGTTTAACTGTTCAGGACATGAACAGTTATCGCTAAACAAACAAACAAACAAACAAAAACACAGATGTGGATCTTCCAAGTAACCAAACTGTATTAAGAATCAAGTGTGTGTAAACTTTGAACAAGGTCATTTTTATAAATTCAACTATTATTTTCTCCTGTGGATATCTTATTCAGGTCAGTACTAAATAAAAAATAAAATGCATTTTGTATGGTCCCTCTTATTTTGGTAAAATAATGAACATTTTGCAGATTCTAATGAAAACTTTTGATATTAGTGTAGTAGTAGATTATCATGTTTAAATCAATGTGATAAAGGAGTTCATTCAGGCCAAAAGTAATCTAAAAGTAGTCTGATTATATTTCCTAAAATGTGTAATGTAATGGATTACGTTACTAACTACAATTTTGTTCATGTAATTTGGAATCAGTAACAGACTACAATTTGTAAGTAATCTACCCAGCTGTAACTGTTGACTAAAATATGATGAGAGAAAAATAAATAAATAACAGCGCAGATCAACAATGTTTTTGAAGAAAAATGTAGAAAGAAAATGTTTCAGATAACCCAAATATAGTCAGTAACATCTGGTATTCAGATATGTGAGCAGAAGCTGAGCAATATATGAAGCACTTCGTTAACGAACGTTTTTGTCAGTAATTTTGTTAATGAGATTAGCATGGCAGAAAAAAAACAGCATATAAGGACATTGTTTGCCAGTATTTCTGTCCTTCTGGGCATCTCACTGGTCCAGCAGGTGTTGTACGCCTTAACTAGTCATTGAGGAGTCATCACCTAAACCAGTGCTTACAGCCTCCCAATTCCCTCTAATCCAAAACAAGCAGATTTAGCCAGCTCTCTAGACCGCTCTCCACAAAACAAACACACCGGCCCCCTGCAGACTGCACCGATGCCCTCCTCCCTCCCTTCGCACCCCTACTGCTCGATGCTCGGTTAGCCAGGCTAAGTGAATAGGGAGAGGCAGGTCTCCACGGGTAACGGCTGCCATGGAGGCACCTGGCAGGAGAGCGAGAAGGATGCTGCGAGAGCCAGCAGGCGCACGCAGATGAGCAGGGAGATTTGGGGGCCGCGCTCTGCGTCTTTATCCCGCTCCCCTGCCGTTCAGGGGGTGGTCACCCCCGCCAGAGGGTGCGTCTGCCAAGAACTGAAGAATGTTAGCCCTGCGGCTCTGTGAGTGGGAATGAGCAGAAAATTGAAGTTAACAAGCATGCCGTATGCTAAGTGGTGACGAGAGTCCCCGAGCTTTCCGTTAGGGCCCCGGTCCAGCTTCCATTCTCCTCGTAGAGTCGCTGCCAGCATCCGTTGGCTCTGACTGCAGGCTGGAGGTGACCGGCATTATGCGTCTGTAGGCAAATTAAGACATCATGATCTCCTGTATACAAGATTCCTGTAATGCAGGAATTGAGTGCTATAGCAAAAGAAATTATATTTGACCTGATTTGTGTATCTGAGTTTGCAGTATGTATTGATTGTGAGGTAAAAAAAAAGATCATGTACAGTGAAATAATGACAAGGCATAATGCAACCAATGTAGTTTGATTCATAAATTAATGACTCTTGTGAACTGGTTGCTTTTAGTGAATCCAAAACATACAGTGCGGACAGTGTAGTCCAATTCATGAACAAATTACTTTTGTAAACACAATTCTTTTTAGTGAATCAGAACATACAGCACTAACAGTCTAGACTGATTCACAAACAAATTACTTTTATGGACCGATTCTTTTTAGTGAATCAGAGCATACAGCTCTAACAGTGTTAAATGATTCACAAACAAATGACTTTTATGAACCGATTCTTTTTAGTGAGTCAAAACATACCACACTGACAATGTAGACTGATTCACAACAAATTACTTTTATGAACCAATTCTTTTTAGTGAATCAAAACATACAGCACTAACAGTGTAGACTGATTCACAAACATATGACTTTTATGAACCGATTCTTTTTAGTGCATCAAAACATACCACACTGACCGTGTAGACTGATTCACAAACAAATTACTTTTATGAACCAATTATTTTTAGTGAATCAAAACATACCACACTGACAGTGTGGACTGATTCACAAACAAGTGACTTTTATGTACCTGTTCTTTTTAGTGTATCAAAACATACAACACTAACAGTGTAGACTGATTCACAAACAAATGACTTTTATGAACCGATTCTTTTTAGTGAATCAGAGCATACAGCTCTAACAGTGTAGACTGATTCACAAACAAATGACTTTTATGAAACAGTTCTTTTTAGTGAATCAAAACATACAGCACTAGCAGTGTGGGCGATTCAAAAACAAATTACTTTATGGATGATTCTTTTGTATCAAACATACAGCACTAACAGACTGATTGTGACTGATAGTGCATCAAAACATACCACACTGACCGTGTAGACTGATTCACAAACAAATGACTTTTATGAACCAATTATTTTTAGTGAATCAAAACATACCACACTGACAGTGTAGACTGATTCACAAACAAGTGACTTTTATGTACCTGTTCTTTTTAGTGTATCAAAACATACCACACTGACCGTGTAGACTGATTCACAAACAAATGACTTTTATGAACCAATTATTTTTAGTGAATCAAAACATACCACACTGACAGTGTAGACTGATTCACAAACAAATGACTTTTATGAACCAATTATTTTTAGTGAATCAAAACATACCACACTGACAGTGTAGACTGATTCACAAACAAGTGACTTTTATGTACCTGTTCTTCTTTAGTGTATCAAAACATACAACACTTACAGTGTAGACTGATTCACAAACAAGTGACTTTTATGTACCTGTCCTTTTTAGTGAATGAAAACATACGACACTGACACTGTAGGTTGATTCACAAACAAGTGACTTTTATGAACCAATTATTTTTAGTGAATCAAAACATACCACACTGACATTGTAGACTGATCCACAAACATATGACTTTTATGAACCCGATTCTTTTTAGTGAATCAAAACATACCACACTGACATTGTAGACTGATCCACAAACAAATGACTTTTATGAACCAATTATTTTAGTGAATCAAACATACAGCTATAACAGTGTAGACTGATTCACAAACATATGACTTTTATGAACCGATTCTTTTAGTGAATCAAAACATACCACACTGACATTGTAGACTGATCCACAAACAAATGACTTTTATGAACCAATTATTTTAGTGAATCAAAACATACAGCTATAACAGTGTAGACTGATTCACAAACAAATGACTTTTATGAACCAATCATTTTTAGTGAATCAAAACTTGCAGCTGTAACATTGTAGACTGATTCACAAACATATGACTTTTATGAACCGATTCTTTTTAGTGAATCAAAACATACCACACTGACAGTGTAGACTGATTCACAAACAAATGACTTTTATGAACCAATTATTTTTAGTGAATCAAAACATACCACACTGACCGTGTAGACTGATTCACAAACAAGTGACTTTTATGTGCCTGTTCTTTTTAGTGTATCAAAACGTACAACACTAACAGTGTAGACTGATTCACAAACTAATGACTTTTATGAACCAATTCTTTTTAGTGAATGAAAACATACGACACTGACACTGTAGACTGATTCACAAACAAATGACTTTTATGAGCCAATTTTTTTAGTGAATCAAAACATTCAGCACTAACTGTGTAGAATGATTCACAAAAAATGACTTTTATGAATCGGTTGTTTTTAGCGAATCAGAAACATACAGCATAACTAGCGTAGTCTGATTCACAAACTAGTGACTCTTATAAACCGTTCGTGACCAGTTTGGTCAGATTCATGAACTTATGAACCATTTTTTAGTAACTCAAAATATACAGCATGATCAGTGATCAGAGTTTCCGCTTTGAAACCGTCTGAAACGCTCACTACCCTATATAATGCTGAGCAGTAGCAGATATTTAACATTTAGCAGCAGCATTTCTTCCATGTGTAAGCAAAATGGATGCTATAACTTAAAAATACCCAAATGAATTATCTGAATTGAATCAAACTGAATCAAATTAAATCGCAAATTGAATTGAATCGAAAACCCAACCCAATTATTTTGAAATTAAAGACTCAAAAGACACACATGTGTTTCCACATTCTGTTTAGTGTACTTTGACAGTGAATACGTAGGTATTGTACTTTTTTTTGGAATATGAAACAATTGAAATACAAGGATTTTATCTTGCACCTCTTCCAAGCATTGTTCTTTTGGGAACAATTACCTTACTTTTGCACAATGGCCTGATATCCTGTTTTTCGGCCAAGGATATTATGCAGGACCACCGCGGTTGCGGTCAGTCACATGCGACGCACGCATCCTCCTGTAGCGGGCCGCCCCACCTCCTCTCCTTTATGCTGCAGTGTGCAGCCCAAGGGAGCGCTGTGCTCTATGTGTATAATAAGGGTAGCTGATATAATGAAGGTCATTGTAATCAGAGCTAATGTGCCAGGGAGTCGAGACACTTCGGCTTTATTTGAGGGTTAGGCCCAGCACCGCTGGCCCGGGGGGAGGAGGCTGATAGTGTTATCAGAACTAACCTGCCGCTAATAACGACACGCTCCTCTGTTCGTGTCAGCATCAGCCTGAACTTTCCCTGATATCTACAGTATAGAAGTAGGGAAGCGGATTGAGCTACTGAACGCTTCACATCTTACTTAAATCCCCTCCCCGGGTGTTTCAAGGTGCGCTGTTTTTCCCCTCTGTTTATTTTCAAACAGCAGAAGGAACGTGCCTGGTCTGCTTGGTGTGCACTTAAAGGGATAGTTCATCTTAAAATCAAAACTCTCTTGTTATTTACTCATTTACTTCACATTACAGTTTTGGAAACAACATAAGGGTGAGTAAATGATGAGAGAATTTCCTTTTTTGAGTGAACTGGTCTATTGTTGTTTGGACTGTGAGGAAGTGCTGTTAATGCTCATTTGTTTTGAGCTGAACGATGGAGAGTAAGCTATTAAATAAGAGCCCACTCTAGAAAGTGATGGTATTTTTGCCCTTTTTCCTTTCCTCAGTGTTCTAACTGAAGTTAAATGATGGTGTCCCACAGCGTGGTATCATGGTCTGAATGGACCCCTAGGTGAATGATATATGGGATTTCTTTTGTCATTGAAATCTAGGCTGTATGGATATCAGAATGCTCTTTGTGCACTTAACTCATATGCTCTTGCAGTACAAGTCTTTGAACTTATGCAGATATATTTTTATAGAACAATGTACATTTGCATGCATTCCCTTTGTGCAGTCATTTCATTTAAAAAAATCTTTTGTTAGGTTATACCAGTAAATGTCATTTTTAAGGGTCAGATGAGGTTGATAAAATCTGCACATTTTTCCATTTTTATACAGTTTTCAACATTAATGATGGCAGAAGCCAACTGTGAGTTTTAATGGAGTGTTCAACATTTATGTTATAATAATGAAATATATCTAGAATGATATATAATAATTCAAATTATTATGTGTATGATTTCTATTAATATTTTTTTATATTTAATTATTTAGTAAAAGAAATAGTTAAATATTTATTCAAATAAGCTTCTTTGTGATGGAAAATGTTGAAAATGTTGATAGATAGATAGATAGATAGATAATTGTAATAATAGTAATAATTAAATATTTTTAATAATATTATATATAAGTGTGTATGCGCACATGTGTATATATATATTTTTTATAATAATGTAATTTTTTGTTAATATTCATTATTTATTAATTCTTTTTATTTTTTAACATTATTTGTTTTATCAAATTTTATTTGTTTATATTTTTAAATAAGCTTCTTTGTGATGTGAACTGTGAAAATTTGACTAGATATATGTCTTAAATAGATTTTAATAATAATAATAATATATGTATATGTAATTTATAAATAATAAATAATTTTAATAAAAATATATTTATATTATTTAACTGCTTTATCATAATGATTTAATATTCATTATTTATTCAGTTTTTTTTACTTTTTTATTTTATCAAGTTTTTGATTATTTTTTTAAAATAAGCTTCTTTGTAATTGGAACTGCGAAAAGGTTGACATAGATAGATTTTAATAATAATAATAATCATAATAATAATAATATGTATAAATGTAAAAAAAACTTTTTTTTTTTTCAAATTTTTTTATACATTTAAATGTATTATTTTTATTGATTTGTTCATAATGATTTAATATTCATTATTTATTAAAGAATTTTATTTTTTAACATTATTTTATCAAATTTTATTTAATTTTTTATTAAAATAAGCTTCTTTGTGGTGGGACCTGTGAGAATGTTGGCAGGGCCAGCAGAAAAAAAAATCTTTATTGTTGATCCTTGAGTTTATTTGAAAGCTTTTTGAAATGTTCAATGAGCGCATTACTGTCTTCCAATCTTTTATTCCTCAGTGCTCCTACAAGAACATCAAACTGTACATTCGCCATGAACTCATGCGTCTTCAAAAAACAGGGGATTTCCTGCTGACAAGGCTCATAAAAAAGGATGAAAAAGAGATTGGCAGAGGCCCTAGTCTTCCACTTTTCATATTTCCCTTTTAAAAAGTGGCGCTCTGGTTCTGTGAGAGACATCAAAGAGGCTGAAGGAGGGCCAGGGAGCCTCTATTCACTTTTCCACCTCCATAAAAGCTTCCCATATCTAACCCCTAGTGACTGGCTGGCCCTATCATTCAAATGTCCCAGCACTCTTTGTGGCTTCCCCAGGACCACAGTGAAATGATCTCTTTTGTTGCGCATCATTAGTTCCATCTGTTGTGAGAGCCTGGCTGTCTGTTCCGAGGGCAGGCCGACGTGATGGTGGCCGGGGGCGACGCGAAAGGGCCGCGTCCCCGCGACTCGTGTCCCGACCTCGTCCTCCTCCTCCTGGAACATTGATGCTCCCTTTCTTTCCCTCCCTCTCTCTCTCCTCACAGATGACACTCTGTCTGTCACTGCTTATTTATTTATGCATCCGAGGAAGGCGAAGCATCTTGCGCACATTTTATTAAAACTGGGCTTTTTGCTCCCCACTGAAACAAAAACCTAAGTGTGTTTGGAATGAGAGATGGAGACTGACTTACATACGATGATGTCATGGGAACAAAAAATCTTTTTAATAAAACTAATGCAAAATAGAGTTTCATAGCCATTAAAGAATATTTATAGCCACTGGCCAGTGAGTTTTCATATGCATGGTAGTATATTAGACGAGAGAGAGAAAAAAAACAAAAAAAAAATGTTATTCCTCTGAAGCTCGTGGGCGGATGCAAAGTGAAAAGAGATACAAATATTGTCCGTGTTTTCACAACACTGTATTAAAGTGGCTTTGGCTTGTGAATATTCATGAGGATAATGAAGTATCAACATAAAGCTGGACAGCAAAATTGTACTCCAAAGTCAAGAGGCAAACGTCTCAATTATTTGGTACATAACTAAAGGCTTATGCAAATGTGCAGTAAAAACAAAATTAAAACGGCTTTATTCATATTAATGAATTCAACATCTGTTTAATCTAATTTCATGCTGTGTATGGGGAAAAAAAAGAACCATTTTAGGTCCATAAACTCTGTCCGTTTTGTGTTCGTATAGGTGGTCACCGGCGTCTTCCAGTTTGGATTTTTCTTGCATCATGGTGTCTGTGATGCACCAAACAGATGTAACATTTTCTCTTGGCAAGGAAATATTTTATTCATGATTTACATGAATGATAAATCTCGTGAAAGTCTTAGTGCTGATGGGCATACGCAATTTAACATCTGTCTTCCTCAGAATAATTAATAGAGCAGCAGAACACAGGGGACTGAGGACTCTTCTTCTTGTTCACTTTCTGTAATTATTGTCAAAAACAAAGCAAGCCTAGATTTGCATCTTGCAGTCGACTCACTGTTCTCTTGCCGAACAAAACAACGTTTAAAGAAGTGGTTTCCAGATTTACTCAACTTGGAACTTTTGTTTAAACATTCTGTTCTGAGGTGAAAGTGATACTTTAAAACAACAGTTTTATTGTTCTCCTTTTTTATTTTTTTTTAACCCTCAGGGGTTGTGTTTAAGAACTTGAAGAAAACATTTAGGAATCATTTTTACATTAATTTTAGGCGAACTGATTATTTATATTACATATGCTTAGTCCTCTATAAAAAGAATTAAATATAATAGTATTACATTTATTTGTAATGTAATATTTATTATCATATTAAATGTCTTTAAATTAGAGCTAGAGATTTTGAAAATGACATTTATGAATCAGATTTATACTTCATGACATTTGCTAATATAGAAAAAAAATTCAAATATATAAAGTAAAATTTAAATATATATTATAAAACTATGTTATGCATATATGTGACCCTGGACCACAAAACCAGTTATAAGTGTCAGTTTTTCAAAATTGAGATTTATACATCATCTGAAAGCTGAATAAATAAGCTTTCCATTGATGTATGGTTTGTTAGGATAAGACGATATTTGAAAATCTGGAATCTGAGGGTGCAAAAAAAATCAAAATACTGAGAAAAATCGCCTTTAAAGTTGTCCAAATGAAGTTCTTAGCAATGCATATGGCCAATCAAAAATGAAGTTCTGATATATTTATGGTAAGAAATGTACTAAATATCTTCATGAAACATGATCTTTACTTAATATCCTAATGATTTTTGGCATAAAAGAAAAATCGATAATTTTGACCCATACAATGTATTTTTGGCTATTGCTACAAATATACCCATGCTACTTAAGACTGGTTTTGTGGTCCAAGGTCACATATAATATAAATATAATTTCAAATTTCAAATATGTTTGGGTTTCCATTAGGACACATTTTTCAGGGACCCACAATGTAAAATATTGTAGTAGTTGTAGTAAGTAAATTTTTCTGCGACCCCAAACATAAAAGAGTACAGTCTGTCTCTGTAGAACAGAAGGGTTAAAAGAAACCCCGGTGATGGCTTTAACCGTTTAAAGTAATGCGGTTTGTTGAGGCTGCTACCACACCCGTTCTCTCTGAACACGGTCCCTGGTGTTTGAACAGGATTGGCTGAGGTCCATATGGCTGCGAGTTCAGCTCTCTCAGTGCTGTTTCGCGATGACGGGCCCGAGGCCGCTCTCTTTTGAAGTGAGCTGTGAGTCGGCTAGGCCGATGGTGTCGTAGCTCAACGGTTTGGGTCCAAGCAGCGAGCCGCAGAGGTCATCCGATATGACCTGACCTCATATGTAACACTTTGGTCTAAAAGTGAGCTAATCCTTTCCTGTGGGATCAATGTAACGTCTGGCTAATGCTCACAGAGTCGAAATAGAGTGAATCGAAAGACGCGGTCTGCGAGCTGGTTTCAGGCCTCGACTCTATTGGATAAATGACTCTGTTGCTATCGCCCTGAGTGACACCCCGTTGCCCGAGAGCCAAAGTGCTGTATTTGTTGGAGCCATTATGAAATAAAAACCTAGCGAAAAAGGGCCACTATTTGGTTTGAATTGATTCCCTGAAAACTCCAGCAGTGAATATGCTTTCATTTTGATGGTATTACCACAGACAAAGTGTGTTGTGTCAGTTCCACCTCTCCATTACTTTGTCCATTAGGGTGAAACTGGCTGATTTTATTTCTCACACTCTATTTTCTGTGATAAAATGGAAATTCAAAAGCTTATTAAGTTCTGAGTGACATCTATATCGGGGCGCGAACGGGAAAGTAAGTCGACTATATCTAGTTTCAGTTCATTTTTGCTCAATTTCCCTCTCGTGATCAAATATTTCACTTTTCAGGAGGGTCCTAATGGGAGTGTCAGGTTCTAGTGGGCTCGCCTTCCTCTTTCCCTCCCATTACCAGCCATATGGCTGTTTCAAATTTCTACCTGTCAACAGCCAAAGAGCAGGTCTCAATTTTAACTGATTTCTTTCCCGCCGCAAGAACTTTAGCACTGAGTGAAAGCACTTCCAGCACAAAATGGGATGTTTAAACGCCCATATCAATTTATTCTGGAAAGGTAGAATTTATGCTAAGACAGACTGTCTGCCTGATTCAGTTCCTGTCTTGTGTGCGTAATTTATACACGTACAGTATACCATCCTGTTGACTAGAAATCGTTTTCTTCAGTTACTCAGACTGTTTAAATATGTCTACGCTTCATAAAACCCAAGCTGTGGCCGTCTCATACACCAAAGTAGGAAAAATATCAGCTTTAAAGGGATGGTTCACACAAAAATAAAAAACTGTCATTAATTTCTCACCCTCGTGTCATTCCAAACCCGTAAGATCTTCATTCATCTTCATTACACAAATTAATAATTGAACTAATAATAATTAATAATTTAAGAGCTTTCCGACCCCACGCAGGCAGAAACGCAACTGACACATTCAAGGCCCAGAAAGGTAGTAAGGACAATATTAAAATAGTCCATGTGACATCAGTTGTTCAACAGTAATTTTATGAAGTTACGGGAATACTTTTTGTACGTGAAGAAAACAAAAACAATGTGTTTATTCAACAATTTCTCCTTTTCCATGTCAGTCCTCGATACATGTTCCCAAGTGGTTCACGTGTGTCAAAAGTATTCTCGTAGCTTTGTAATACTACAATTGAACCACTGATGTCACATGGACTGTTTTAACGTGAACGTGTCAGTTGCATTGCTGTCTATGTAGGGTCAGAAAGCTCTCGGATTTCATCAGCAATATCTTAATTTGTGTCCTGAAGATGAACGGTCTGACGGGTTTGGAATGACACGAGGGTGAGCAATTAATGACAGAATTTACCCATAAATTAAAAATGTGTCATTATTTCTGTACTGTCAAACATTTGAAGATCTAATAAAATGTTTTTTGTTCTTTATCAATCAATACTTTTGGTCCATTTTCTATTGGAGTACAGGCATTGACTAAAAGTCCTGAAATTGAAAAATCTGTCATCATTCATGTTGAAATAAAAAGAACATTGGACCCCATTGACTTTAAATTCATGGGCATAAAACACTCTATTCTGTGTTCCACATTGAAGCGCCAGTTTATCAAAAAATTACTGTTATTTTCTGAAATGTACTCACCATCAGGTAACCCAAGATGTAGATGAGTTTATTTATTCATTAGAACATATTTGGAGAAATTTAGCATAACTTGTTCACCAATGGATCCTCTCCAGTGAATGGGAATGGGAAGAGTTCAAACTCGTATGTGACCCTGGACCACAAAACCAGTCTTAAGTAGCACAGGTATATTTGTAGCAATAGCCAACAATACATTGTATGGGTCAAAATTAGAATTTTAAGTAAAGATCATATTCCATGAAGATATCTTGTAGATTTCCTACCGTAAATATATCCAAACTTAATTTTTTGATTAGTAATATTGCTAAGAACTTCATTTGGACAACTTTAAATGCAATTTTCTCAATATTTAGATTTTTTTTTGCACCCTTAGATTCCTGATTTTCAAATAGTTGTATCTCGGCCAAATATTGCCCTGTCATAGCAAACCATGCATCAGTGGAAAGCTTATTTACTCAGCTCATATGGTGTATAAATCTCAATTTCAAAAAATTTACCCCTGTAACTGGTTTTGTTGTCCAATGACACATATACATCTTGGATAGCCTGAGGGTGAGTAGATGTCCTGCAAATGTTCATTTTTAGATATACTGTTCCCTGAAGTCATACAGGTTTGAAATAACATGAGAATGAATAAACAAAATTTTCTTTTTTCAAATGAAAAATCCCTGTAAGTGTCCTTGATTACTTGCAGAACAAACACGAGCGTAGATGCTCAGAGCTGGCCGTTTCCAAAATCTCAAAAACTACTGTATGGGCATACATAAATTGGGCATACACTGGGCATACACTGTCTTGCTACTAAAACTATTTCCTCTAAGGTTTTCCTCTGGGAGTCTGTATTATTTTGGGTTTTTATTTAATCTTGTTGGGAGGGTCTGGATTTTTTTATGGAGTGAGGCATACAGCAGGCAAAATGAAAGGGTATATTTATTTAAACTGCAAACATCTGCTTAATATAGTGTATATGGCAGGTCATGCCAGTTTAAGCCCCTGCCCACATAGGCGTGTTGAGACTTTGGCTTTTTTTTAACAGGTTTTGCATTAACTGATCATTCAAAATCAGGCAGTTGAGGTCAAAAGTTTACATACACCTTGCAGAATCTGCAAAATGTTAATTATTTTAGAGGGATCATACAAAATGCATGTTATTTTTTTTATTTAGTACTGACCTGAATAAGATATTTCACATAATAGATGTTTACATATACTCCACAAGAGTATAAAAACGACCCCGTTCAAAAGTTTACATACACTTGATTCTCAATACTGTGTTGCTACCTGAATGATCCACAGCTGTGTTTCTTTGTTTAGTGATGGTTGTTTATGAGTCCTTTGTTTGTCCTGAACCGTGACATAACTCCCCCGCTGTTCAGGTCCCACAAATTCTTTGGTTTTTCTAGTATTTTTTGTATTTGAACCCTTTCCAATAATGACTGTATGATTTTGAGATCCATCTTTTCACACTGAGGACAAGTGAGGGACTCATACGCAACTATTACAGAAAGTTCAAACGCTCACTGATGCTTCTGCAAACTGTAAATCAGTGTTATAGAGAGACTTACATATGGCTGAGATATGTAGATGAAACATGCACTAGAAAAGGGGTCTTACGGTGGGCTTCTTTACCTTCTGACCATCATGTTGCCTCTCGTCAAGTCCATTATTATATAACAGATCCAAGCGAAACCAAGAAACGATGTATCAGTATGAAGAGCTGCATTTGGAATCCCTCTTTAATGATTTACTGCACTTGCTTTTCATTTTGCACTAAAGATGTTTAATGTTTTCTTTATGCCTTGATCAACTGCAGTTTGTTTGTGCAAAGAGTAATAACTGTTGTGTTAATGTTTCTTTTTTTTTTCATTTGTATGATTTATTTACTCATAAAAGGCCAAATGTTTGTGTGCACACTGACATTTCACTGAACCCACTTTTCCTTCAAAGCCTAAGTTTTTTTCCCCTTTTTTTTTTTCGCACCATCATATGAAGATAATTGTACTTGGGCCAAGAGCGTATTGGACCATTAAACCACTGCCTCTCCCAGTAAAGCAATTCTCTTTTGTGTAAATGCATTGGAATTACTTTCAGGGGGCGTTGCAGAAGGAATATGTGAAAGGCTACTTATTCTCCTAATGATTCTTTGTCCTTTTAAAAGTCATCAGGCACATTTATAAGTGGATATGTACAAGGGAAGAGTTGCCCCTGGAGACTGAGGTCATCTCTACCTCCTTGTCCAAGGCCAGGAAGTAAGTTTGCGTGAATGGACCTCTGCCAGCAGAGGTTGGTCGTATTGGTAATGTAGGCTGTCCATCTGCATCCTGGCACATGGGCCGTAATGACTGAGGTGAGAAGAAGAGAGCGGCAAGCTAACACAATAGAGATGGAGAGCCGTGTGCAGCGTTGTGTAAGCGTATTTTGATGGAAATGTTTCATAATGCAGTCTGGCAAAATAATTTTCATGGGAGTGTCCCACAGAATCATAATCCTGCTTTGGTCATTTTCAAAAGCGCTTTATTATGGTATGTCTTCTGTGGCTTTTGCAAATGTTGCCTCAGAAAATGACTAAGAGGAGAAAAATGCATGTAAATGCTGTTAAAACTAGATCAAATCAGCAGATTTCGGTTTTCTAATAGCAACAAAATATATTTGGCCTAAAAAGGATTTATTTTTCTTAAAAATATTTAAGAATGAAAAAAATGTTATAAATAGATTATTTGAACCGTTTAAATCTAAATCTGGAGTCTCACATATGTGGCTTGAAGTTAAATTTTTGACGTTTTCTATCCGCGTGGCTGGTTCCAATTATGTATTTAGTTTGGTTTTCTCCCTTTGAGTTCATGACATCTTTCACACAGATCTTTTTGTGTGCTCAACACTTCAAAAACCTTCAAAATCACTCAGACTTTGCTGAAACTTTCATAATTAAACACAGAAAAACAGGGTGATATGTATGATATACTAATACAGAGTGATATGTACTGTTAGAGCGGCAGCAATTTTTATATATAAAAAAATAATAATTTAAAGCTAGTTATATTTTTAAATGTTTTAAAGTGTAAATCACTTTAAAGACTTAATTTGATGCAGTTCGGAATTATCAGCGGAATAAAAAAAGCAGAAAATGCATCAGAAGACATAAAATACTTTTCAAGGACTGATCGAGAGACACGTGGAGTTCATTAAATTTTGCTGACATTTTAGCGGCTAAATGGCAGATAGTTACAGTCTCTGGGGGCTGCAGGCTTTTTCATATCCTTCCCCCAATGTCACTCCCCCAGCTCACCGTAACAGAAGGAAAACAGAGAAGGAAAGAAAAAAAGAGTGTGAAGATAAGAGTGTTCATTGGGATTTTTCTCCCAGCTGTGGTTTGAGCAGTTGCGTGTGTTGTTTTTGTGGTTTGAGCGACGTCGGACACAACAGGCGGCAATGAAAATTGTAGGTGAATAGGTCTATTTGAGTTGAAAATTCAAGGAGAAAGGAATCCATCTGGATGATGAATAATTTAGATGGCTCAAGTTGGTTCCTGTTGCTGTTGTGTTTGTGCTCTCTCTCTCTTTCTCTCTCTCCTCCTCTGCAGACACAGCCCCCAGCCTTGACTCTGGAGGCTTGTTCTTGATGCTCTGAGGTTACACATGCCACTGTATGTGTGGGATTGGGCCACTAAACAACACAAGCTTTCATACACAAAATCGGCCACATGGAATTTTGTTCACTCAGGAGTGTCAGGCCTAATTCTTAACATTTGGGTTTGCCTTGAACCCTCCTGTCTTACTCAATATGTATGAGATTACATGTAGAGCAAGTTTTTTTTCTTACTGTAAAGTGGCAACAGAAACCATAAATGTGGTGTCCAAAACTATGAGACCACTTAAAGGGACAAAAAAATTCAATTTAAATAAAATGAAGAAGACTTTATGACTACATACTACTATGATTCTGCACTGTTATGCAAAATTGATATTAAATTAAAGACATGCAAAAAAGATAGAATTGTTTCGACTTGTGGTTTTAGACCCTGCTGTATATGATGGATATGTTTTCATACCATATGTTAACATCCATTAGTGATCATTTAGGAGGGAGAGAAACATCTTTGTACTTTTTTTTTTAAATAATAAATTTAAATATAATTTTAATTCTAATAATACTTCATCATTATTGTAACATTACAATGTAGTAAAGCTAATTTAATGTAATAAATGTAATCATTTACATTAATAATAATTAATGTAAATGATTAACAATAAATATGCTTTAACTAATAATAATAATAATAATAACTCATAACTACATTATTATAACATTACATTGTAAAATATAAAAGAGATCAACTAATTTAATGAAATATAATAATTTACATTAATAATAATGTTAATGATTATAATACATACACTTACTAAATAATAATAATAAATATACTTCAATAAATAATAATATAATAATAACTAATAATAAACAATAATAATAAATAATAACATCATTATTAACATTACAGTGTAAAATATGAAATAAATAAAGGAAATTAATTTAATGAAATATGATACATGTATTAATTTAGACTAATATGTATGCTAATAATATACTTAATTGTTTAAATGGATAATAATTATTATAAATAATTTAAAAATACTTCATTATTATAACATTACAATATAAAATATAACATGATTTAATGTAAGAAATGTAATCATTTACATAAATAATAATTCATATACTTTATTAAAAAAGAACTGTCATTAACATAAATTAATAAATTAACATCATTATTAACGTAAAATCTAAAAGAATTTTAAATTGAATAAAATGTTATTAATTTATACTAATATGTACGCTAATAATATTAATTATTTAAAAAAATAATTATTATAAATATATATTCTAAATAATAATAATAATAATAATAATAATAATAATACTTCATGATTATATTGTTAAAATATAGAATATAAAAGAGACAAATAATTTAATTTAATGTAAGAAATGTAATAATTTACTTATTAATAATAAGTATATAATAACAATAATAATAATAAGTGTAATATATAATAATATATCAATAATAATAATATATTTTACAAAATAATAACTCATTAACATTACAATGTAAATTGTAAAAGAAATAAAGGAATTGTATTTAATTAAATGTGATAAATGTATTAATTTATACTAATGTGTATGCTAATAATATACTTAATTCTAAAAAATAATAATATTAAATATTCTAAATAATAATAATATTAATACTTTACATCGCTGACATACTACTAATATTACTACATACTTGTTATGTATGTTATTATTTATGAACTACATATTTATGATTCTATACTAATTGATATTAAAATGAGACAAATGCAAAAAATTAGACGCATTTTGACTAGTGGTCTCAGACGTTGTAGACCTGGCTATATGACGGATATGTTTTCATACCATATGTTAACATCTATTAGTAATCATTTAGAAGAGAGGGGAAAAAAAACATCTTTATGCTTTTCCAGGAGTGACAGAAGTAAAGAAGTTCATCAACCTGGAAAAGATCAAAATGCTAATTAGAAAACACACACACACACGTAAACGTCGGCGTGTTTGTGCCGCAGCGGCGGCGTGTAAAGGAGCTTACGGCATTTCTCTTTTAAGAGGAGCTGAATGAGATGGGGGTGTTGGGAGGGTTGATGTGACAGGCCCGTGGAATCCCAACCTCTCTCTCCTGGCGCCTCGCACTAATCAACCCCTGTAATTTATGCAAAAAATATGATTTATATTTAATTTCACTACACTTGCATTGTTAATTTGAGATGTAATTAATGCGTCGCCACGGCAACTAATTTCTCAATGCCGTAAATTATCGCCGCCTTTTCATCAAAATTCAGTTACTTTGGCTCCTGTGTGCAATGTACTGATGCAATTAGGTTACCAGGGCAACCCAAAAGTGTTCATTTTCTTTTGTATAATTGCAATGAGGCAGAAGTTTTTATAACCGAGAGTCATGTTGAGGTTTTTAGGGAACAAAGAGCACGTACACATTATAGCACCTCTACAAAAGGGATGTGGTATAACAAATATGCCCTCTGCCATTTTTCCCCCCTGCTCTTTCTCTCTCGCACACACACACACACACGTGCACGTAGCGTATAATCCAATGCGTTGACTTTACATCTATATCTGATTAAGTTTTCCCCTTTGGGCTGTGTCTCTTTTTCTCCAAGTGAGGCAATCTGTTTGTCAGATGTGCGTGGATCTCGGCTGGCCTGCATGTATATCAGGCGCATATCTCTAGCACATCTTCTCCACCCCTCATCCTTTTGTTCCTGGCTGGAATATTTTAATGAAGTGGATCTAATTTGCTCTCAAGACTGAGGCCACCAGCACGCCTCGCACGGAGCATGCCCGCTGGTGAGGAGTAAATGGGCACGAGTCTCGTGCCAGTCTGGCCTGTCTCCTGTGCCCACTCATGCCTGCAGCCTCTAACCCCCCTCCCTCCATTCTCCACAGAGACTAAATACCAGCTCATTGGCTTCTAAGCTCTGGTTAACTGAAAAGGTAATGCCGTTTTTTAAGCAGGCATTTTGAGTCTTTTTAGCTTTGATTGTTATACAGGCCGATATCACACTGCAAAAAAAGACTAAAATCATCCTTAAAACAAGATGAATTTACTTGGCAAATGTGCATAAAGTAAGAGTTTTCATCCGTTAGTATCTTGCCCGACTAGAGCGGTGCTATACATTTCCGGTCTCTGGTTTCTAGTCAAATTAACATATTTTTCGAGCCAATAATATAACGTTAAACCTACGCACATTTTTATATGTAGTTATATTTAAAAGTTTCAATTCAGTCTGTTTAAACATGGATTTCTATGGAGACTGGAATACAAAAGCCCCCAAAGGAAAGTTAGAATCCTTTATGGCGCCGCTCATCAGTTGGATATTTTGAAAAAAAAAAAAAAAAAGTTGGATATTTTAAATTTTAATTTATTTTTTATTTTTTGCTAAATATATTCCTGCGTATATGTTTAAATATATAACGAAATCATCCTTAAAACAAGATTAATTTATTTTACAAACGTGCAAAAATATTTTTTAGAGAATATATTTTTAATTATTTTACATTTGTTTCAAAATATATTTCTTCTTATATTTTTAAATATAGACTAAAATCAGTCTTTAAACAAGATGAATTTACTTAACTAATGAGCATAAAATAAGTTTTTAGAGAATATATTTTGAATTGTTTTTAAATATATAATGAAATCATCCTTAAAACAAGATTAATTTATTTTACAAACGTAAATATATTTTGAATTATTTTTAGTTTTTTTCAAAATATATTCCTGATTTTTTAAATATAGACTAAAATCATCCTTAAAACAAGATGAATTTACTTGACTAATAAGCATAAAATAAGGGTTTTTAGAGAACATATTTTGAATTCTGTTTATTTTTTTAAATATATTCCTGCTTATGTTTAAATATAGACTAAAATCATCCTTAAAACAAGATGAATTTACTTGACTAATAAGCATAAAATAAGGGTTTTTAGAGAATATATTTAGAATTATTTTTATTTCTTCAAAATATATTCCTGCTTATATGATTGAATGTATACTAAAATCACTCTTCTGTAAAATCACTCTTCTGTAAAATCCTCAACTGTTATAGAAGCAAATCACACAGCAAAATAAATAAATAAATTTAGAGAATATATCTCAAATTCATTTTTTCTTATGCCACTAATACATGCTTAAGTTCTTGTTTTAAAGTATAAATCTTTGGTTTTTTAAAAACTAATTAAAAAACGCATCTGGTTATTTCTTATTTGTAAATGTCACACTGCAAAAATTAAACAATAAAATAAAATAGAATAAAGCAGAAAATAAAATAAAATAATGTAATAAAATAATATAATAATAATAATAAAATATGTCCCTTAAAACAAGATGAATATAACTGACCATTTTTTTCTTACAGTATATTTATTTATTTTAATTTTATTTTTATTTTAGAATTTATTTTGGCTTCTTTTATTACATTTTTAAAAAGTTTGATCTGTTATTATTATTGTTGTTATTATAACTTTCCTAAAAGTTACTATTATGTACAATTTAGGTAGCTATATGTATCTTTAAAATACTAAAATTTAACCTTTATGGGTGAATAAGGTAGAAGGGTGTACTTTCCAAAGAGGTACCGCCCAGGTGATGTTGTTTGTACCTTTTTTTTTTCTCTTGAGAGTATATTATTTCTTTCAAACACTGATTTTTGGCAGCGTATCCGCATGTTCAGACGCAGCTGTATGGCTCCGAAGCCGTGCTGGCTGAGAACCAACAGGCAGACCAACTCTACTTTTCTTAACCTCATAATTAGCTCTGGTTTCCCTCTCTTTCCTCCACATTCTCAACAAGCTCTGTCAGCGTTGTTTATCCAGCTAAACCAAAGTTAACATTGTTTTAGTAAAGGATAAATACTGTATTGGTATTAGCATATTTTCCCATTAAACCTGTGTGTACACATCCTCTAGTTGGTTTTTAACCTGATCACAAGAACATATTCTCTTTACAAGATCTTTATTTTCCTTTCGCTGAATCTCCCGAAGCATCGAACGCAGCTGTCAAGAGTAACCCTGGCATGTACTTAACACCCTTGATATTTCTGTTCTGTTTGATTCTGTGTGATTTTACCAAGGGATTGACTTGCCGTATCCATGTCTCAAAGTGAGCAGGGATTGGAAAGGGGGGGTTAAAGACGTCTTCCCCTGCCCCATTGTTCCTGCTGACAGCAAACAAGCGATTACCATCATTCACAGAGACAGCGTATTGCAAAGGAAAGAGCTGATGGCCTCCCAGGACCCCCCTTGAAAAACGCGGCCCCTTTAAAAGCATGTTCCTTACCACACCGGTGACACGTTAGATTTCCAGCGTGACCGATCTCATGCTGTATCTTTACTACTGAAGCCTGGTACTGAGAGATGAGCGAGCCGAGGAGATCTGTTCTTGTTTGAATGAAGTGGCTACAGCGTAATTACTGCTGCTACGTTTTGCTCTTTGATCAAATGCTGTTGTTCTTTATGCCTGACATTCTCTCCATATGTGTCAAAACATGCAAGAGCCTCTTGCTGCACATTACTCATGAGATTTAGCAGGGTTTTTACTTTAGTTTGGATTGTTTCAAAGGACTATCGATGCAGTTTCATGTTAGAGACCGGTCACTTTTTCAGAGCATAGGCAAGGTCACCTGAATATTCGACAGACACACTTATACTACGCATATGCTTGGATCATTTTATTTCATTAACTGGTTCGAAAAGTCTAGTAATCTGCCTATATGTCTGGAGTTTGCAACAGAAATAGAGTATTTATTTATTTATTTATTTTTTCCCAGATGCGATACACTGTTGATTTGAGACTTTTTAAAACTGATTTGCATCAATTATATTAAAAGAATATATCATCATAAATGAAAATTATGGTAGTATTTGTTCACACTGCTGTTACAGTCCTTTCTTGACTTTATTTTACATGTGAAACACCAAAGGAGAAGTTTAGCCGATTGTTCTAGCTGCTCTTTTCCATGCAATAAAAATGAAAGGGGACTAGAGCGGTCAAGCTCCAAAAAGTCCAGTAGAGTATCATAAAAGTGGTCCATATGACTTGTTTAATGTTTTCTGAAGCCATTCAGACTGAAAACTATGGAAGCCTATTTCCGCCACTAAATAAAAAAATGGTTATTGTGACTTTTTATCTCACAATTCTGACTTTTTTTCCTCAGAATTCTGAGATACAAACCTGCAATCCTGACTTTTTTTTCTCTCACAGTTGTGTGATATAAACTCACAATTCCGAGATAAAAGTTGCACTTCCTGACTTTTTCTTGCAAATTGTGAGTTATGACGTCAGAATTGCGATATAAACTCTTAATTGCAAGTTATAAAGTCGGAACTGTGTGATATAAACTCACAGTTGCAAGTTATAAAGTCAGAATTGTGAGATATACACTCACAATTCTGACCTTTTTTCTCAGAATTGTTATATACTCACAATTCCGACTTTTTTCTCTCAAATGCGAGTTTATATCTTGCAATTCAACCTTTTTTCACGCAATTCTGGCTTTTTTCAAAATTGTGAAATATGTACTCACAATTGCGAATTATAAAGTCCGATTTTGAAGGGGTAAAAAAAGACTAATATGTTCTCAGAATTGCGAGTTTTTATCATCAGAATTGAGAGTTTTTATCTCACAATTCTACTTTTTTCTCAGAACTGAGATATAAATCTGCAGTTCTGCATTTTTATTTTTTCTGAGAATTGTTATATAAACTCGCAATTATGAAGTCAGAATTACATGATATAAACTCACAGTTGTGAGAAAAATGTCAGAATTGCGAGTTTATTTCTCAGAATTGCCACTTAATTTTATACTCGGATTTCTGACTTAATATCTCACAGTTGTGAGTTTATATAACGCAATTCTGACTTCATTTCTCAGAACTGCAAGTTTATATCTCACAATTCTGCCTTTTTATTTCACAGTTAACTTTTTTCTCAGAATTAAGATTTAAACTTGCAAGTCTGCCTTTTTATCTCAAAATGTATTTTTTTTTTCTGAGAATTACGTTATAAAAACTCACAATTGCGAGTTATGAAGTCAGAATTGCGTGATATAAACTCGCAATTGCGTGTTATAAAGTCAGAATTGCGAGTTTATTTCGTAGAACTGCAACTTTATTTTAAACTTGCAATTCTGACTTTATATCTGGCAATTGTGAGTTTATATCACGCAATTCTGCCTTCATTTTTCAGAACTGCAAGTTTTTCTCTCACAATTCTACCTTTTTATTTCACAATGAACTTTTTTCTCAGAATTGAGATATAAATGTGCAATTCTGCCTTTTTATCTCAAAATGTATTTTTTTCGGAGAATTGTGTGATATTAACTCGCAGTTGTGAGTTATGAAGTCAGAATTACGTGATAAAAACTCACAATTGTGAGTGCAATTCTGACTTTATATCTTGCAATTGTGAGTTTATATTACGCAATTCTGACTTAATTACTTAGAACTGCAAATTTATATCTCACAATTCTGACTTTATAACTCACAATTGTGAGTTTATGTCTTACAATTCTGAGGAATTGCAAGTTTGTATCACGCAATGCTGAGAAAAAAGCCTTGAAAATGTTCTTTGTGTAAAAAAGAGCAGATTTTGACATTCTGCTAAATATCTTTTTACATTCAGCAGAAGAAAGAATGTCAGATGGGCTTCAAAAGACATGAAGAGGGTGAGTAAATGCTGAGAGAATTTTCATTTTTGTCTGATCTGTTCCATTGAGAAATAATGTGCGTTTGAAGAACGTTAGTTTTTGTGAAATATGTAATGGAAACACACCTATGAAAACTGGATTATACTTGTTTACTTACTGGAGTCTGAAGCAGTATTTGCTTTTGTCACATTTATTCCCATTTTACCAGCGCAAGGGGCCCAGGAAGACGAGTTACCAAGGAACACAAAATTTTAATTAGTGTATTTTAATCATTCAGGCTTTTCAAGCTAATCCACAGACCCCAGAGAATTCCCAAGATGCAGCTCTGTGCTGCTTTACCATTTATTGTTGAGTCTATTATAATTACTGTTAGCAGGTGGGGGCTGGGAGGCCTTTATTATGTTTTTCCATCTTTATTATAATTACTTAAAAAAAAATTAAAGGATGCTGTTTCATTAAGTTTAGAGAGGATGCCATTTCAACCCTTCTTTTCTCCCTTCATCTCATTGCTCTTCCTGCCTCTGCGTTCGCCGTAATTCTCTGATATTTATACATCGCACAGCTTTATACCAAACACATATAAACACAATAAAAAAGCAAAAGCAGAAGGAAGAAAGATGCACTTAATGAAATGCTTTTCTAGGGGTGCTTTGTAAAATCCATCTAATGCTCGGAAAACTCGACATGCATGCATCCTCTAAAATCCAATTGTTTCAGCTCGTAATTGGAGCTCAATCAGAATACGCAGGCAGACGCTAGAATATATTTTCTTCATTTTCCCACTCAGCAGTGAATAAAGATAAGAAGTCACGAGTGAGTTTTTAAGCCCTGAGCTTTGGGTGTTCTACAGGGATTTTTGGATCTTCCTGAACTGTATTTTATGCGGTTGCAGTTATCGGCAGTATTGTTTGATGAAAGTCTTCTCACAGCCGAGAAGTAAAATTCAGAGGGTGTTTTTTCTTGGGCCGCTCTGTTGGAGTGCTGTCCTCATTGGAAGTGTTTCATGGCAAATGATGTGAACAAACAGCTCTCGTGTGTGAAGTGTCCCTCTTTACTCTTTTCCCTCTCTCTGTTCCGTCCCCTTCCCTCTTCCCATTACACAGACTCAATCCTAAACTGCATGTGTACACAGAAATACTGAACTTAACATGCCAAACATTTACCATTGTAATTATTCATTCTGATATGCTAGTTGTATTTTCCAACTTCAATTCCAGTGCTCTCAAGGACAGGATAGAATGGTATAATGTAAGTAGAAGGTTTAGGATGATATTCAGTGAGGATGGCTGGTTGTCAGTTAATTCAGTTTATATGCTGTTATCACTATGATTGTGTCTGATTAGATTTCAGATGGCAAACATTCTATCAATGGAAGTCAGTGGGAGATTTTTAAAACTGAATGTTAAAGGGACAGTTTATTCAAAAATAAACATTCTATCATCATCAAAATATCTAAACTCTTTCTCCATACAGTTTTCTATTTTTAAGTATTTAAGAAAAAATTAATTGATTGGCAAAACTGATTTTGGTGCTCAAGAAATATTTGTTGAAAACAGTTGTGCTGTTTAATATTTTTGTGGAAATCATGACAGGTGTTTTTTCCTAATTCTTTGACAAATTTACATGTATTTGAAATAGAAACTCTCTGTTAAAAAAAAAAAAAGTTTTTACTGTCACTTTTGATCAATGTAGTGCATCTTTGCTAAATAAAATTAATATCTTTTGAAATATAGTGCACAGGTCATATGGACCTCTTCCCTTTTTCCGTCTTTCTTCCTTCCTTCCTTTCTTTCTTTTTCTTTTTTTCTTTCTTCCTTCCTTCCTTCCTTTCTTTCTTTTTCTTTCCTTCTTTTTTCTTTCTTTCTTTCTTTCTTTCTTCCTTCCTTCCTTCCTTTCCTTTTTTCCATCTTTCTTTCTTTCTTCCTTTCTTCCTTTTTCGTTCTTCCTTCCTTCCCTCCTTTCTTTCTATCTTTCCTTTTTTCTTTCTTCCTTCTTTCCTTCCTTTCTTTCTTCTTTCTTTCGTTCTTTCTTTCTTCCTTCCTTCCTTGCTTTTTTTCTTTCTTTCTTTCTTAATGCTTTTATGGAGCTATATTGTGCTTTTTGCAACTTAAAGATGAGTAAATGGTATTTATTTATTATTTATGTATTTCATGACATTTACTTTACAAATTGTCCTAAAACATCGATGTAACAACAGCAAACAAGGCAAACTACAAAATACATTAAAGTACTCAAAATAAGTAACTAATCAACACATGTACAGTCATATTTATTTATTTATTTATTTATTTTGGTGTACTGTCTTTACATTTATGTTAAATTAAACATACATATTATGGTTACATTGACCATATGAATGATTCATTAAAGACTAATTTCGTGGAAGTGAATCACAAGTAAACGACTGTGGTCTGTCATTGAATCCGAGCAGTGAAATGTGATTGGTTGGAAGTTTCTTTTTCAGATGACTAATGTAGATCTACTGCCTCATGTTTTGAATTCTTGCATGTCCAATGTGTATTTAGCACCAAATCATGGGGCTATTCTTGGGCCCCTCTGAAAGCCAGCAGAAAGCGCTAGCAGCGGCACGCTGCTGAGACTGGCAGTTTTTTTGTATTTTCGTGGAAAATTCCACATCTCCCTACGAGCTGCGTTTCATAAGCAGAAATACGTTTCAGGACAGATCCTGGGAAAAATTAATTAATGGACCTTTGCGGTGAGCAAAAGGCCAGCACAAGGCAATTATAGTGTCTTTGTGAAGTGTCAGGATTTTGGAATTATAAAATCACACTGGATTGGCAGCAGTAATTATGCCGGAAAGAAGAGCTCACCTTTACTGATATTTAACAATTTACAGCTTAATTTGTAGACCTCAGCTTTCCTTTTTACCCTAAAGCCTGTAATGATTTTGTAGGGGTTTAGCATGCCTCAATCGATTCTGTCTTTGGATCATTTGTGTTTAAACTATGAATCTAATGGCATACTTGCTGTTGCAGTCATTTACACACTAGCATCCAATCTGTCTCTCGAGTGAGTTATTCATTACAAGACTTGCCTCTCTTTAAATTAATATGACTACATTAATAGTCCACAAGAGAGTCCACAGAGAATCTGCAAAAAAACACAATAAAGCTCATTTTTAACAGAAAACCATGGAAATGGGGGTCTTCCGTATTCAAAAAAGCCACCTGTCTTATGTGGTTTGTCTGAGCCCAGTAATGGACAGATGATTTAGACGGGGCCTGTTTTGGGTGGGGATGTTCAGACAACAGTCTGTTTGTGTTTGACGTGAGCTTTATTACATGAATTGTGTGGTAGGCTTATCTCCTGTTTTCATAGATTATGACCAAAGAAGGTTTTACAGACTTCAGTCTTCACAGAGAATATTGTTAACTACAGCAGTTGTTACTCCAAAGTTGAGCTGGTGAAAGAGGAGTTAAACACAGACTAAACTCTAGTGTAATCTAGCGTCTGATTTTAACTAATTTTCTTTTACTTCTATTTCTATTATATAATTCTATTTTATTATTTAAGATGTCATAGAGTCATTCATTTAGTTAATATTCTGGCTTAAAATCTGTTATTTGTTAAATCTTGCAATTTTTACAATCTTATAGAGCTGTATTTAGCTAGTTAGTTAGTATCCGGGTTAGAATCTGTTATTTGTTAAATCTGATCATCGTTATAGTTCTATAGAGCTGTATTTATTCTATAGAGCGGTTAGTTAGTTAGTTAGTTAGTTGGTATCCTGGGTTAAAATCTGCTATTTGTTCAATCTTGTCATTATGTTTCTGTAGAGCTGTATTTAGTTAGTATTCTGTCTCAGCGGTACAGCTAAATACAGCGGTATTTAGTAGTTAGTTAGTTAGTTAATCTGTTATTTGTTAAATCTTGTCATTCTACAGTTCTATAGAGCTATATTTATTCTATAGTGCTGTTAGCTAGTTAGTTATTTAGTTAGTATTCAGGCTCAGAATTGTTATGATTGTTATGATTCTATAAAGCTGTATTTAGTTAGTATTCTGTCTCAGAATCTGTTATTTGTTAAATCTTGTAATTTTTGCAGTTCTATACATCGGTATTTATTCTATAGAGCTGTTAGTTAGTTAGTTAGTTAGTTAGTTAGTTAGTTAATTAGTTAGTTAGTATCCCAGGTTAGAATCTGTTATTTGTTAAATCTTGTCATTGTTATGATTCTATAGAGCTGTAATTAGCTAGTTAGTATTCTGTCTCAGAATTTGTTAAATCTTTGTTAAATCTTGATAAAATTTGGGAAAATTTAGTTGTTAGTTAGTTAGTTAGTATTCCAACTCAGAATCTGTTATTTGTTAAATCTTGTCATTTTTACAATTTTGTAGAGCTGTATTTATTCTACAGAGCTGTTAGTTAGTTAGTTAGTTAGTTAGTTCATTATTTAATTAGTTAGTTAGTATCCAGGTTAGAATCTGTTACTTGTTAAATCATGTCATTGTTACGATTCTATAGAGCTGTATTTAGTTAGTTAGTATTCTGTCTCAGAATCTGTTATTTGGTAAATATTGTAATTTTGCAATTTTATGCAGCTGTATTTAGTTGTTAGTTAGTTAGTTAGTTAGTTAGTTAGTTTTCTGACTCAGAATCTGTTATTTGTCAAATCTTGTAAACAATTGTAAACAGTCCTATAGAGCTGTAGTTAGTTAGTATTCCAGCTCAGAAACGGTTATTTGTTAATTCTTGTAATTTTTGCAATCCTGTAGAGCTGTACTTAATTGGTTAGTTAGTCAGTTAGTATTCCGGCTCAGAATCTGTTATTTGTTAAATCTTGTCATTTTCACAATTCTATGGAGATATATTCAGATTCTGTCTCAGAATCTGTTATTTGTTAATTCTTGTAATCTTTAGAATCCTACAGAGCTGTAGTTAGTTAGTATTCTGTCTCAGAATCTGTTATTTGTTAAATCTTGTAATTTATTCAGTCTATAGAGCTGTGCGGTTTATTTATTTATTTTGTTTGTTTGTTAATAATGTGGTCTGTTTATTTTGGAAATTTTAATTTCAAATTCTGTCTCGAAATCTATAATTTAAGTTGTCAAAGAGCTATGTATTTTTTTATTTGTTTGTTTGCTTAAACATTGAATTGGCTTTGTTGGCAATCACGGTGGATCAACAATATGCACAAGACCTTTATACAAGGTCAGTTACAGAGGCACAATTGTTTCTGACCTCAAAGTGTGTTCTATTGATTCATTGATCCTCGACTTCCAAAAAAGAATCCTTACACCTGAAGTAACCTTAAATTAGACTTTACCGGATCTCAGACTGATTTTCAGCAGTAAAAGAGCTGTTTCACTGTACTGTGGCATCATCCCACTCAGGGGGGAAAAAAAAAAAAAAAAGCTTTTGCAAGGAAAACACAAGTCTATTTTTCCTGTCTTGGTTATTGTGTTGAACATTTAGTGCTTACCATAATGCACTGTTCCATAAGTAAGGAATATGGTATAACAATTAGTACATTAGTGCCAAGTCTCATACACTACAGTGTGATTTGTGATGTTGATGTTTTTCTGTGGCACCTCAGGGAAGTGCAGAAAAACATGCAATTAGCATCGGTCTCAGCACAGGAGGGGCTGTGCTACATGGAAATGCAGAGAGTGGCATATCTTGAACAGGGACTGAAATCTGTCATAGGAAGATGTTTGTCAGCATCAGAGGCTCTCTGGAGACCTCAGACCCAGGTGTGACACCTAACAGGGACATTTCAATGTGAACAATTCCATCACCATGCTATTAACATTATTGCTTATTAAGCCTACAAAGGATGCTAAAAATAGCCATTCAAAGTCAAAATCATATTAGAATTTGTTGTTTACTTTCTTAATACAATCATGTTCCTATTCTTATTGTTCTTTACAAAAATTGTAATCTTTAATGTATTTGCCTAAATCAAACAGTGCATTGTTAAAAATATATGTGAGCATTTTCCTGCTATGAGAGATTTTCCTAATATGAGAGTTTTCCTGCTGACTGTAAACCAACAAGGTCTGAAAAAATCCCCCGTGAATGACCTGTTTTTGCATCAACACTGACCCTAGCTCAGTTACGCTCTGAACTCTGTTTGAAAGGTTAATGTAGAAATCTGGAGCGAATTAACTTAAAATTACTTACAATGATCTTAAAATCCTGTGCTGGTTTTGTTGTGGCTGTAAATTAATTTCAACAGGGAGCTTTGGAGCCCTTAAAGAGACAGGGGCCAAAAAAATAACAGAAAACCCAAGAAGAAAATGAATGAGTGGAAGAGTGGGCCGCGTAATGCTTCTGGCTAAGCCAGTCCATGTCTTAAATGAAGAGAAAAAGAAATTAGGCTTAACTGAAAACATATGGTATTGCGCTGGGGAAGAGGTCTGCTTAAGAGGATCGTGGCAGGGTAATAAAGAGAGACAGGAAAAGGGCACGTGTGGCGGTTTGGGTGCAGGATGGGGATTTTTTTTTTTCTTTCAGGGCAGTGATACAGACTGAGCTCCTTTAAAGGGCCAGCAGTGCAAAGTGAACCGTCTTAATCACGGTGCTCATCATTGAACATTCAACCGCACACACACATATGCAGTTGGGCCTTAAAGTGGCAGAAGCCTCAAAACCCACACAATGCCATATTTCCTATTAAAATTTTATGTCTCTAATTATTACCATTAAACTAGGCACCCTTGTTGCACCCTATGTAATTTTGTAATTATAATTAGGATTTCTTGATCTTGTCTTGTTCCTTGTTCTCGCTGATATGACTGCTGAATTGAAATGCGTGTCTAAGTTTAATAATGACGCCCCTCTGGATAAAGATTCATACGACACCAATTATTCTCTTTTTCTCAACAGATCCATTTTATGTGGCTTCTCCATGATGTTGTCAGCCTTTCTTTGCTGAGTGTAGAATTTATTCAGCTTAATTTTTCCTGATGCTTAGACTAATTGAAAACAGCAACACTCTTTTTGCATTTATAGTTATATTATCCAGCCTTTTGGATCTAGCCTTTAGGAGTAAAATCCTCAAGACCGATACTGTTACATTTAATATTTTAATATATTGTATATTAATTATTTATATTAGCAAATAAAGTGACTGGTGTTAATAATAATAAATGAATGTGAAATTAATTATAAGTTTAGTAGATTTAATAGTCATTTTATTTGCTAATACAGGCTTTTAATTTGTGCAATTGTTGGTTTGAGCTCTATTACATGCATTTAAATGTACACAGGCAAGGTCAGAATTACAATGGTGATGTAAAACATACCTTTAAGTGTTTTTGAAGTACATTTTGTGCTTGATTTGTGTGGATAATTAATGGCACTCAGGTGGAGTGTGTCATTTCTGTGGTTTCCTGAACTCTCTTTCTTAGTTTTGTTTCAAGCCATTTTTATGCCTTCAAGGTCAATACAGGTCATTTGCTGTTGGTTGGTTAATCATTCCAAAGTGAATTAGTTTATGATTCCGCTTTATCAGACTTTCCAAACCTGGAAAACGGAACATGTAATGGAAGCCGCTCTCCTTACAGTCTTTAATGTATTCATTGATGCAGTCGTAGAGACTGTAGTGTCACCTCCTTTTTAGTGTGAATCTCCTCTACATTAAATGTGAGCCCTTATAAGACCCAGAGGGGCCCAGCAGTCTATTTTTCAATGATGTTGTCAGACATGTTGCTGGTTCCCCAGGAGAGAGGCAGAGTAATCAGCCTTTTCATCTCCAGAGGAGAAGAGCCAGGTTCAGTGTGATGCTGTCACTTCCACTGGCCCAGCCAAGACTCACTCGTGTGCGCATACACTCTTCGGGTCCTCCTTCTTAGAAAAACCGCTGGCTCTGGAAACTAACATTTAAACAACAGCAAGTCTTGGTGTGATGTTTGTTTTCTGGGATGCTCCATTTTGACATGTGGAACGATTTAAAAGCAGCGTCTTGCAGATCTGCAGCACATTAGGGGATTTGTTTGTTTTTAAATTCTGAATCATGAGTGTTTAGACTGAATATTCCACATCTTCTGTTGATAAATATTGAGTAAAGCTTCACAGTGATTGCCTTTTGTTTGAAGAAGAACACAATTGGAGATCGCAAACCACGCTTTTACAGTTTCCAAACAGATTAGAATGTGTTTTGCTGGTTTTTGAGGGAAAACACCTGAAACGTATCACATTTGTTTCTTTTTATCGTTATTAGAAGCAGTTTGGAAGTAAATTGCTTAACGGGAACACGGCACCTGGGTTTATAAATGCGAGTGGCTTCAGGCTTAATACCTAGCCAAATGCCAGTTTAGCTGAAGATCAAAACCAAGACTTGTTTTATTAAAGAGCAAATTGCTTTTATGGCTTTAATTCACTTTTTCTTTTCAAAAGGTAGATTCACAATCCCTTTTCTTTGTGTAGGTGTTGGAACAATTGTTCTGTTCTGCGCACCTCCCTAAAATAGCAGACGTACCGTGCTTGTAAGAAAATTAGCGAATTTAATTTCCTTGAGTAATGGAAATGTCATGCACCATTTAATAAAAGTCCATGAAAAAAGGCAACATTCTATGCAGTGCAGATAGCTGAGCCCCATGGATTTGAAAGTTACACTATTGCTTCGTTTGATGTTTTCTCGCAGTTTTGTTCTTTTTTTCTCGATTTGATTTCGAATTAATCTGAACAGCTTCGATGTAAATACGGAAATGAAAGTTGTTTGGTGTCCCCCCGAAACTCACAGCGCAGCAACTTGAGCGCGCAGATAACTGCCTCCTTTTAAAGCGTGAATTATTTTACCTTTATGAGTTTGTCTCATCTTCAAGGTCAGAAATGTAATTTTTGCTCTTTCAAAGGGTTATAACCTTAAAAGGGAGCCTACATCCTAGGTGATTAATGAGAGACTCCTGCATTTGATGTTTCAACGCTGACATTTTAAACTTTAAATATTTTATATGCACACCTAGGAAAAAAAAAAAAATGAAGATACGCATTCATGTGGAATAAACGGTATTGCGGAGAAGAAAGGCCTGGCCGGGTATCATTTTAATAGAACAGTTAGAGTGCAATGGTTTTTCTTGGTGATTTTTATTTGAGGTTTTTATGTGTGCGCAAGCTGATTTAAAGGCGCACTAAATCATCGGGGATGGGGAGTAGTGGATTATGCATTTAATCAAGTAGCAGGCCTTGGAAAAGTGGCTGGCCGAGCCACCAGGGCATCAGCTTTAGGCCCCAGAATGCTTTGCCTGCCCTTTGAGTCTGGTTTAAAAGAGAGAAAAAAAAATCCAAAGCCATTTTCACCTCCGTCTGAGGTGAAATAAACTCTGGCCGAGACGTGAGAGAGGGAGGGAGAGTATCCTCCAATGCACCGGATTACTTGTGCTTCAAATTTACTGTAGGATTTTCCACTTTTTCATGATGCGCACCAGTCTATTAGTTAGCAAAGAATGGAATTGGGCCGATCTACTTGTTATTAAAATTTCTCGCCCTACCGCATTTGTTTTGAAAAAAGCTTTTAAGGGCTTGGAAGGATGCGCAGGCCTGCGCCCATCATCGCATCTAATACACTTTTTATATGTGGCATAATAAAAGCCCGGAGAATGAAAACCTGCTACCTGGTATAAGAATACTGCAGTTAGCCATAAAAGCCATAGCAATCTGCCTTTAACACAACCGCTGCCTCAATCTCACATAGGCAGTCCCGACCATCATTCAAATGTCCTGGTGAAGACCATTTCACAGGACTGTATCGCAGGGTCAGAGCCAGATTTGATGCTCTGTGACATGTCCAAAAGTTGCACCCACATTTGACGGCAGTCTTCCGAAAGACGAGAAGACCGCGTACAGGGCACAGGGGGTGACGGTGCGCAATAGCACCTTGTTTGATGCGGGCCGGTTGACGAGTAAAACCACAGTGATTTCCTGTTCATAAAACATTCCCATTATTGCTGGTCCATTGAAAATTAATATGTGCTTAATGCTTGATGACTTGCATTTTCCTGCAGGACAACAAAGCTTTTAGCTCACTGGTTAATTTATACATGACAGTGCTTAGCCTGACACTGCTGTAAAAATGCATGAGGCCTTCATTACAGCCAGTCACTGGCCGCAAATTAGCGGGAAGCGAGATAGAAGCCACGGAAAGTTCTGGAATGTTCCACGGTGATGTATTGTGCTTCCAGGCATTTCTGTTTGTTTAGACTGATTAGCTATGGAAACCCATTTCTGCCTCAGAATACATAAAATGAAGTTGTGAGATATAAATGTGAGATATAAAGATGTCATTGTGAAATAGAAATTTGCAATTGTGAGATATAAAGTTAGTGTTTTTGAAAGAGGTCTCTTATGCTCACCAAGGCTGCGTTTATTCATTAAAAAACAGAATTATGGCTGGGTAGAAAAAAGAAAAGGAAAAAAAAAAAAATATATATATATATATATATATATATATATATATAAAACGTTAGAATAACAGTTTGTAAACAATGTCACGAAATGTCACATTTACCTCGGAAAGAACATATTCTGTGAACTCATTAGTCAACTAGAAAAATTAACACTAGTTAACACTGTTTTTCAGTGTTTAAGTTTAAATAAATCTATCAAGTTTTTATGACAGCCACCATTTAAATGTTTATATTATAAAAAACGAACTGGAGTAGAAATACAATTATTTAACTTTATTATTATATTATTAAGTGTCTGTATACAAATCAGTTAATTTTAACCTTTAATAATATAGTAATGTAGTATCAACCGACTCCCATTTATATTTTACAGCATTAGTTAAGAGGGTTTTTTTTCCCTTGAGAAAATTTGCCATGTAATGTACCTGATATATATCCAAAATAATCAATATTAAATCAAATCAGAAATCAAATTGTAAGCTTGTGAATCAGAATCGAATCGCAAATTTTGTCAAAAACCAGCCCTAGTAAAATAAAATAGTAATATTGTGAAATATTGTTAAAATGTAACCCTCTGCAGTCTAAGGGGGTTTGGGGGCCCTGGACAACTTTGAGAAAATAGAAAGCAGTGGTTTTCTATTTCCTGGTTTGGTGTTTAGTAAACATTCCCTATTATTACCAATGTTGAAATAGAGCACTGAATAGAAGTTTAAAAGAACAGCATTTACTTCAAATAGACATTTTGTAACATTATATAAATGTCTTTACTGTCACTTTAGATTTATTGAATGCATCCTTGCTGAATAAAAGTATCAATGTCTTTTAAAAAGTACTGACCCCAAACTTTAGAACTGTATTGTACCTGTAAAGTTGCCCTTGGGAGATATAATGGGAAATTTTGATGGATAAAATTTTGAGATATTAGGTCACATTGCAAAGTATAATGTTGCGACTGCAATATATAAAGTCACATTGTGATATATGAGTTCTTGCTGTCTCTCTCTCACTCTCTCTCTTAATCTTTTTTAATAATAAAAAAAGGACCTCCATAATATCAATATCAGCTAAATGATAGTCGGGTCAAAATTCGGGGTCACCAGTTTTTTTTGTTTTTTATTAGTTATTGCTGTACTATTAAGTTCTAAAATTCATTTGTGAGCTTTAAAACTTGAGTAAGACACTTTTTTTCTGTATACATACTTTAGAAAAGCAAAGGTAGATTTAATGGGATTTACAAACAAACATTGTATATCAGGGCTGGGTTTGTCTTCTCCTATTTGCTCCTGGGGGGGATTAAAGCCGTCAATCACATTGATTGACGGCTCTCAAATCACATGTTTGCAGCAAAGTGACTGATTTTTGTCAGCCCTTGTCGGGGAGAGAATGGCGTTATCGGAAGCACCTTGTTTGGAGATGCGCAAAACTGCTAAGCCCGCAATTCATGAGAGATCTGTTTACAATCTGCCCTGTCCGCTAACTGCTAAGCAGTGTGCAGCGGAGCATTATGGGCCGCTTCAAGGAGAGGAGCGAGTGATTACATCCTCAAATAGCTGCCTTGTCTGTTCCAGCCTCTTTAGAGGAGAAAGAACATAGTGAGCTGGAAGATATTATCTTTATAGCGCGCACACACACCGTCATGCAACAGTCGTTTCAGCCTTGTTTTAGGGTTAATCTTGCTGTATTTAGTTAATATCACTGAGGTATTCATTCATAAGTAAATGTTTTTTCTTATCCGATTCATTTTTGTGTCATACACTCAATCTTGCGCCGCAAAGTCGTTTGTCAGTGGCAGTTCGATGTCTTAAGCTTGACAGCTCTGCCGCTGCTGCTCCATTGATAAAGTGTCTTTTTCAAGACCATTATTTCCAATCTTCCAATTACATGCTAGTTAGTTTTATAGACTGAGGCTGGCTTAAAAAACAAGACTAAAACAGCTGCAAATTGATCATTCTGAACTAATTTGTTACTTTTTCCTCTCAACAGAGAATCCTTGAGGGTGTTTGCATTGAATGCTCACATATTATCAGTTGGATTCGCATATTAACCCTTTCTTTGACTGTTGAGGTGCACTGTGTCCTTTGCACTTTTTGTTTTGTGGAATAATAGGGTTGTGTTGCTTTAAAAGTGGACCGGCTGTTTTATTTAGCTGGCTTTGTGGGAAGGCCATATCTTTTGTCTCAAGTCAATCACTGTATATGGTACATTGCTTCATACATTAAAGCTATAGGATGGTGCAAACAGCAGATTATATTGCACTGTCCATTAAATGTTTTTAATAGAGAAGCTGCATTAGAGATTTTATTTTTACAGTAATAAATACATCACTTATTGAAGCTTTTTCCCAGTAGAGGCCAAACTGCATTAGTACACTGACCATTAGGATATAGGAAACACGCGTATGTCTGATGTATATCGTATTTGATATAAGAAACAAGCATTTTGTGTTCTGTTCAGATGGAAACAGAGAAGGAGACAGGGAGAGAGGACTGTTTATCCCGCTCAGTGCCGGCCGCTCTGATCTATACGACCCCTTTGTAAATAAATCTTCACAAAGTGCAAGCGCGAATTTTATCTGAAATGTGGTATTTAGGAGATTCAGAGTGAATGATGATATGTGACAATCAGTCACAGCAATTAGTGTAACTGTTAAGAGCCCTTTTTGTTTTCTCTCACCCATACAGAATGTCACAAATAAATCCTCGCTTGCATTTGCATATTAATTGGATCGGAGACGTCAAGCATCTTTCATTAAGCAAAATGATCTGCATATTTGGAGACATAAAATAGTTTATTTCGACGTGGGAAAAGAAGTCACTGAAAATTGACCGCACATATGATGTAAACTTTGTTGATGGAGCCTGACAGCTTAACCCCTTAGGTGCCAAGCAGTAACTGTGGTGATGGCCTATTGTTATTGAGACAAGGCTTTAATTGCGACGTGCGGAATTAGGCATTGTAGGATCCTAAATGAGACATCGTGAGGACAAGTTTCACATTGCGCCTTTTCGGCGCCGTTGTTTAAGTCGATGTTTTTTTTAGTGTCGGGGAGGTGAATGATAATAGATCAAGCCAATCAAGCGCGGGGCATTTCAGGTTATCGCAATGTACGTCGCCCGGTCGATTAGACGAGTTAATGCGCAGAATTCAGCGCAGAAAGAAAAAACCAACATTATTTCGAGTGATTAACTTATGATCTTGGGCTCACAATGGAACAGCAAATTATCTGTTTCTTTGTATCGCAGTTTGTTTAACCCTAGCGCCGATAGTCTCTCCTTTGAAATGTGTCGGATGAAAAGCAAATATAATGGAGGACTAATTTGAGATGGCAGGCGAAATGGACCTGGAGGGAAAAGACTGTTGTGTGTGTCAGACATCGCAATGCTTTTGTTTTCCGCCGCTGCCTTCCATTCTAAAGGGAAAATCGACACTGGTTTTGGTTCGATATGATTAAGGAAGAGAGAGGACGGTAATGGAAGGGCTGTGTATCGCGGGGTCTACATGGTTAGGGGCTAGACTTGTGAATAATTTGATTAGGTTGCAGGGGAATATATCTGAAGGATTATGTAAATAGCCTTGCCCCCATGCCGAATTCTTTTGAACTCCTCAGAAGTCGCATCTGCCGGGGTCGGCTGCCAGACAGGACGGCCGCCTTCGCGTTGGCTGATTCCTCTGTGTTTCGTCGAAGTGTTTAAAGGTCATATTGAGAACAAACAACGCTGGCCCTGATGCAGCTTAAAGGGCTTCAGTCTCAAACGACTCAAATTTATCTTTTGTCGATTAAAAATGAATGATGATTACGAACGCGTAAACATTCTGCCGCTTTAATGCGTTTATTGTCCCAGAATAATTAGTCTTCATCATCATCTTAGCGCGTTTCCAGCTCTAATACGCTCTTTAATGCAACGCATGTATATTTGGAAGCATTTTCCACTCTTGTTTCACCTCTTTGATTATGAGATTTTTCCCTTGGCCTTATTTGGTGCATTTCTGGGTGGGGATGTGTTTGTATGAAGCGCTATGGCAACCAAAGTCAAGGTGACCAAGACCATGTTGAACACATTAGATTAGCAGAACACAGAAGCAGAGACAATGCAGCTTGCACAAAATGCAATTTATCTGGTGCCTGATTGTGGGCCTTTCAGAAAGCAGCCCCGCTCTCCTGCCTGCCGGTGGATTTATTGCAGAGTAAGTCTTACCGTTCCTCTCCCCGTCTGCTGTTGTGCCTGTGGCTGTGTGGCTGAATGACTATCTGGAAGAACATTTTGGCCAGTTAAGGATTAAAGAGAATATGTGTTGATGATTCCGGGACAGGAATGTCTGTGAACAGAGAAAATTTAGTTCCTACACGTCGGGAGCGCCTGGGATGTATCTTCGTCCACTTTTTTCTTTCCTTATTAAGAAACTTCCTTGAACTGAAATGCACATTTTTTGCTCTTGTGTTAGGCTGTTTATATTGTTGCTAGAGCAGTTACTATGCAGAGCTACTGGCCATGTTTATCTTGAGAGGTGAAAAAAATGCTGTGTCAAGACTGGTTTGTAACTTAATTTATACATACAGTGATGCTCTTTTGAATGAGGAATGAAGTGCTTTAACAATATAAAAAATGCTGAATACATGTTATAAATTTCGCAGGTGAAAAATAACCATGCTCGCAGCGAGCAATATAACGAGAGCTATATCCTTCTTAGGATTTGATGTATTTGATTTCTGAGAGGCGGAGGCATTTGATTTGTCTGGTTTATGATGATCAGAAAACATTTTTCATATGAAGGTGAATCTAACAGAGACATGTCCAGACTACGTTTAACTATAGTCGAATTCACTACTAATATTATTATTATCAGTGGTGTGCAGTGGTAAATTCATGTCCCAGTCTGGGTTTAATAAACATTACTTACACTATCAGAAAAAATAATAACAATAAAAAAAAATGTAATCAATATTCTGTTTACTAAAGTCAAGTATGAATCTCATCAAGTTAGTGTTTTTAAGCATTTTACATTTATTCCAAAGTAATAACTCAAGCAGTAACAATTTTAACAATATATTTTATTTGTGAACTTATGTTCAGCTATTTTTTTAAATAGTTGACTTTTAACTCATCAAAGTTTGGTAAATATTGGTCACAGACAGGGATTTACTTTAAATTTAAAAAACTGATTATTCACTGTAAACTCACACAGATCATGCAGTGTAAAAAAAAAATAGTTGAGAAAACTTGATGCAGTAAGACCTTTGAGTTTTCTCCACAATAGTTTTTTAGTTTTAGATACTTTGTTTAGCCAACATAAATTTGTTGTTCATGCAATGCTGATTGTCTTTTTTGCTAATAGAAAAAGTCTCATCACAGCAGCTGGAACAACAGTTACTGTCTTTGTGGTAATTTATTTTTTTATGTATCAATTTATTTTTTATTGTTTACAAATGACTTACAGTGAATTGTTATAGAAACCTTAATGGATAACTTAGTCTAATATGTAGACAACGTTGTCTTTGTTTGTAAAATATCTTACATGACTAAGATATCCAGTAAACAGATATAATTTGAGCACACTCTAGGCCTCAAAACTAGACACACAAACCTCAAGAACAGCTGCAATCAACAAAAGCTCTTTACGTCAGAGTGCAACAAATAATTAACAAAAATGACAAAACAACAACAAACAGCAAAATAATAATCCTATAACAGTAACTGCATAATTTATTCATGCTGCAATGCATGCTGGGAACTAACAAAGCCTTAACATTTCAACAATATGAAATTCTTTGTTCAGACAACTGTTTGACTAGTTGGGACAACATTTGGGGTAATTTTGTTGGTCTGACAAGGGTTTTTATGTCATTTCAAGAAAATACCAATTTTTAGTATTTGAGACTCAAAATGTTGTGTAAACTGGTAAATATGCATTTGCATTTTTTACAGTGTGTTCTCATGCCATTTTATGTCTTATTTTGCCATAACAAAGTGATTATATCTAAGTGTGTGAGTTGTTTACTTCCTTTTTTAAAATTAGTCTTCCAACCAATGCCGTTATATTGTTCATTCAGACTGATTCGCAAACGCGGAACGCGCTAACACAAAAGGCGGGATTTATCACATGAACCAATCACAGCCGAACATAACCGGTCATATCCAATCATATCGTGATGGAGGCATTGCCTGCTTTGTGAATTTACCCCATTCATTCTCAGTTACCCCCCCACCAAACTCGCCGCACACCGTTTAGGGGTCTATTAAAACTTAATGGGCTCAGGGGAGACGAGAGACGTGAACTTCTGCTGTAACTTTATCTCCTGGTGTCACTGTTGGACAATGTTTCTTTAAAACAAGCGTTTATACACTTTTGAATGTTATATTTTGTAATCATGGCATTGTTTTATTTTTGTACTATGAGTTGATGTGTGTGTGTATGTTTTTCAACAAATTTTAGTTTCTTCCGATTCAGAGGTAAGATGTGCCCTGGAGGATTTGTGAAATTTGTTCATTTAGTTGTTTGTTACAGGCAGCATCAGGCCCCACATGATCAATTTCCAAAACAGCTAAATGCCACTAATTTTGGCAGCTGGTTTGAAGTGCGGCTCCTCCCAGGCAGCACGTTAAATATCAGTGATAATTTATGCTCCCCTCTGTGCTGTGGCCGGGGCTGCACTTTGCGTTAGAGCACATGGCTGTTAAGTAGGGAAGTGTTAAAGAATGCTTCATAGAAACTGCGCTGGGGCTTGCCAGTGTTAAAAGTAATCGCTTTGGCAGACGCTATATTTGAAACCTTCAAACGCGTCTAACTTTACATAAAGTCGAAAACCTGAGAACTGTTAAGCTCAGTGTTCTCTGTGTTGCCAAGCGCACCGTCTGTCCCTGTCTTTCAGTTGGGGTGTAATGCACGAGGGTCCTGTACGTGAGTATGTCCCACTCACTGCTGCATGAATCCTGGGACTGTTTTACACTGTCTCTGTGTTCGGGTCTGGGGTTAGCGTCTTTCTGTACCGGTAGTGGCCTTGCACCGGCTGTGGAATGCACAGCACTAGTCACTGCCCCGTCAGGAAGAAGGGAACATACTGAAAAGAGTTTAAACATGCATTCTGCTTATGGATATCTCAGTTGTTCAGCTTGAGAAAAGCAATGGTGGGTTGAGCTCTCTGCTGAAGCGGTCACAGTGGCTGTGAGTGATTTAAAGGGGACAGCTGGATAACAGCATTTTTATTCTATTTTAATTCTATTTTTAGCTTGCCTTTTCTGTTAGGAAAGCTCATTGTGCAGTTGCTGTTTGGCTTGTTGGTGTGTGCTGGGTGTAAAGTTTAAATAGGTGGGGGAAAATATGAGCAGACTAGCTGTTTTGTGAAAAAATGGAAAAAATGGAAAAAGCAGGAAATTGTGACCAGGAGACAAGGCTACATTTATCTGCTTCCTTTTCAAAATCTCAAGGAAAAATGGAAAGGAAAACAGAATTTTTCAATAAGGGTCAGGGAGCGTTTCTTCTAATTGGAAAAGAACGGAACTAACCTTTGGAGGAAAGAAAGAACTGATAGAGAGGTTAGTAATGGGTGCTGTAAGTTTAATTTAGGCCTCAGTACTCACTGTTCTCTGTGAAAACGTAAAAACGCACTGTAAAAATGTTTCAACTTCAAAAGTTTAATTTCTAGTTCAACCAGAAATGACAGAACTTTGTTTGAGCATTCTAAGCGGCTTTCATAGCAACCAATGGTGTAGAGTTGGGGGTGGGGCTATCTGTTTGGTTGACCAATGACAGTCAGAGAGAAAGAAATTAACTTGTTTTTGTTGGTGTTGTTCTTACATTTGGTCACACTAGTGGCACTTATTACATACTTTACCTCTGAAATGTATACACAAACTGTGCAAGAAGTGATCTATGTATATAGCACAACTGTTTTCAACGTTGATAATAATAAGAAATGTTATTTGAGCACCAAATCATGTGACGCTGAAGACTGGAGTAATGGCTGCTGAAAATTTGCTTTGCCATCACAAGAATAAACTAAAATATGTTAAAATGGAAAAGAGTTTTAACAAAATTTCAGAGTATTACTATTTTTACTGCACTGTGTAGTGCTGGCCTAACTGAAAAATCCCTCCATAGTCAGCGCTTTATATCAGTATGTCTGTATATAATAACAAGTAATCCTAGTCAGAAGTCACCTGGATAGTTGCGCATGCTTTGCAGCTTTATGTGTGTGTGTGAGGCAAGATATAGAGGTATTATTACCCCTGAGAGGTGAAAGGTCAAGCATTAAGCAAACTGCCTGCTTAGAGCTGTGCACTAGAGATCTCACTCCTCTGGCACTGAAAATACTCCAGTGACTTGTCTAAATAATCAGGCAGTCCTCTAGCATAGATAACAGCACTGATAAATAAACACCAGAGGCTGAAGCTAAACACAGACAGCGCTATAGGAGCGTGCAGCCATGCAGGTCTTCAAAGCATGGGGATTTGTAGCGTGTCAAGTGCTAGGACCCATCTAAGGGGTTAACTTGTTTCTCTGGTTAGTGCTGCGTGGGACTACCTTTGGTCCAGAGTGCTTTTCTCCTATTATGTTTTTTGACCTTCTAAAAAGGAACAGTCGGTTTCGACCTCATTCATGAAAAAAGGGGAAAAACAATGGACTGGGTGGGTTAAGGAAGTCACATCATATCAAAATGAGATTAGAAACTAAAGAAAGGGCATTAAAATTCCACCCTTGATAAATAAAACCACTGTAAACCTCTTGACATTGAAATAAATGGGGGGGGGGGTTATTTGTTGTTTGCAACATTTTTAAAGTGCCAAAAAATAATGTTCCAAAGTATCTAAATATCCTTAAAACTAAAAAGTTATTAAATTTACACGTTTATGCATTAATCTCACAAAATTTTGTGCAGTTTATGCTTAAAAAAGAAAAATATAATATAATATAATATAATGTACTGTTAATGTGCAAAATGTTAATTATTTTTACCAAATAAGAGGGATCATACAAAATGCATGTTTTTTTTTTTTATTTAGTATTGACCTGTATAAGATATTTTACATAAAAGACATTTACATATAGTCCACAAGAGAAAATAATAGTTAAATTTATATGACCCTGTTCAAAAGTTTACATACACTTTAAATATTGTTACGGTCATGTTTACAGAGATGAACTGACAGCGCGGAAACTCATTCATGAGATTTGAATTCTCCGCTGTAAGACAACCTCATGCATATGCATAATACAGCGTTGTGATTGGATCATAAGAGTTCATTCTCATGAATAATACTGAGAAAAGCTCAGAAAAATGGTAACGTAGACATGTACTCTCCAGCCACAGCCTCCAGTCGCCACTCCAAATGAACGCATATACGTCACTTTTCGTGACATAGGTTTAACTTTGCTTTTTAATTTGGAGACGAAATGGCTCCAGAAAATGAAAAAAATAACTTTTAAAAATAATGAGTGCCATTATAGATTTCAATGATATGCAACCTGTACACATATGTTAACATCTTAAAGAATATGTTTTAGGGTTTCATGACACTTGCTGTGTTGTTATCTGAATGATCCACAGCTGTTTTTTTTTTTTTTAAGTGATAGTTGTTCATGAGTCCCAGTTAAACTGTTAAACTGCCTGATGTTCTTCTCAGAAAAGTCATTCAGGTCCCACAAATTCTTTTGTTTTTTTTTAGCATGTTTGTGCATTTGAACCCTTTCCAACAATAACTGTATGATTTTGAGATCCATTTTTTTTTACACTGAGGACAACTAAGGGACTCATATGCAACTATTACAGAAGGTTCAAACACTCACAAACACCCCCCAGCTCTTAATGCATCCTGTTTCCTTCTGGCGCATCAGTGAGCATTTGAACCCTCTGTAATAGTTGCATATGAGTCCCTCAGTTGTCCTCAGTGTGAAAAGATGGATCTCAAAGACATACAGTCATTGTTAGAAAGGGTTCAAATACACAAAAATGCTGAAAAACTAAAGAATTTGTTGGACCTGAAGGATTTTTCCAAAGAACAGCTGGGAGTTTAGGTGTAGGACAAACAAGGGACTTATGAACAACTATCACTAAACCAAAAAAAAAAAACAAACAAACCCACACACAGCTATGGATCATTCAGGTAACAACACAGTATTAAGAATCAAGTGTATGTAAAGTTTTGAATAGGGACATTTTTATAAATTCAACAGTTATTTTCTCTTGTTGACTATATGTAAACATCTTTTATGTGAAATGTCTTATTCAGGTAAGTACTAAATAAAAAATAACATGCATTTTGTATGATCTCTCTTATTTTGGTAAAATAATTAACATTTTGCAGATTCTGCAAGGTGTATGTAAACTTTTGACCTCAAGTGTAATATAATAAACTTGCTGATTATGAAAATTATTTGTATATTTTTGGTAAACTATTTGCTACCCAAATTGTTTTATCCCATCTGTTTGTGTTGAATATTGTTAATTAGACTCCATTGTTAATGAGACTCCATACTGGGTTCAATGTGAGCATTTTAACACTATGTACTACTTTGTTGTTGCAGGAAAATCTGTAGGGAGCGGAGAGAAAGAAAGACAGAGACGAAGAGCGCACATTATCACACATAGTCAAAAGATCTCCAAATGCTTCGGGTCCCATATTAGGTAATGAATCTCCAGCAGAAAGCAAGTTAATGAGAAATATATTGACACACTGGTGTTACTGTGGACCTGCAGCAAGAACAGAGTAACATCTGTTTACGGCTGTTACACTGTGTACTAGAAGCCTGGATGTGAGATGCACTGAAAACAGAAGTTTAAGAGAGATATGTTTTAGCTTCAGCGTTAAACCTATAAAAATAAAAAAATAGATCAAATTAGATCTTTAATATCTCGTGATTTCTATTAGACAGATTTCACAGATTGGTATCCTGCTGTAATCTCCCATTGTATCTCCTCTTGACTTCCAGATAAAATCTCAGCAATGTCACAAACTGTGCTGAGATATTATTTGCTTATTTCTCATCAGATACCTTTGAGAGGATTATCTAAACTAATGTTACTGTCAATTGTCTCATTTGATTCTACTTTAGCAGAAAGACTTGAAAGAGCTAAGAAAGAGCAATCTTTAAGCACTCCACTTTTCCATTGGAAAGAACAGGCAGGTCGTAAATTAATATATTGTTTTTTTGGTGGCCAAAAAACGGAAAAACAAACTTAGAGCCCAAAATCATTCGTCTAGTGTGTTTGCCAAGGTGTTTGGTATTTTGTTGGCCTTTAGACAAGAGCTCTCATGGTCGCACTTGTGGAGAGATAGCTGTCTATTTCGTAATGCACCTTACTTGAATTTTGTTCTATTTTTGTCAAGATTTTCTCTTCTAAATGGAGGAAAGGGAGGCAGGGGGGCGTCATGTGCGTCACGGCCTCTGTTTAAAGAAAAGTGACACTCTGCCTTTAAAGACTCTTCAGAGCGCTGAGATAAGGAATTTAGGGGCTTTATCTGAAATGCCATGGTTTAATTTAAAGGGGTGAGGCACTTAGGTTCTGGCACCGGCCTTTCAGTCTAGTGATAAATTTGCAAGAAAGTGGAAAAGATTGGAGCACGGAGAGCAGATTAGTGGGATACAAATATAGAAGTGACATTGTAGTGGGTATTAGTCAGGTGCTCGTCTGAGCGAGTGGCCGGCCTCTGATAGGCTGGAGTGTATGGCTGCTGAACGATTGATTGGTGCGCCAGATTGATTAGGCCAGTGAGGCATCGGTCGTTTGTGTTTCCCTTAACTACTGCCTGCCGCCTCTCCGTTTCCTCCTTCTCCCTTCGTTTTCTTCCTCCCTGATTCTCTCTCTCTCGCTCCGCAACAGTTGGTGTGTGTTCATCTTGGCTGTTCTCCACAGCCTGTTTGATGTGGTTTCCAGAAGTCCTGATCTGCAGTCCCTGGCCACTCTTTTTGTCATCGCTAGACCTGCTGTCTCTTTAGCCTCCATTGACTCCTTTTAACCTCCTCCTGTCTCCCTCACATTTAAACAGCTGTTTGCCTCCCCACCCGCTCGCTGGAGATAATAGCGCTCCTGTTTCCAAAGAAGTCGCCTCTCGATGTTTCATTCTGGTGGATTGTGTTGATTTCAGTTGTTTGTTTATGTGAGAAACACTTCAGTGAAGAAACCATCCAAGCTCAGGCTCAGACGGTACACCCACAATCCGTTCACGGTCCGTCTGATGCATATTGCACACAAAACTGACAAGACTATATCTGAAAATCGCTAGTTCAGATCTGATTGGCTGACTTTCTGCGGATTCCAGGTGTGTTTACAAAGTAGCAGACTGACACAGTGAGCACTTCTGAGGAAGAGCTAATCACTGGATTTGCTGATGTTTGCCAGATTATCAGAACTTTGTAAGATGCTCAGAGTTTTCTTTTGAGGCACTGAATAGTCCATTAACTACAGTAGGTGTGAAAAACACTACCACTATTATTTGATCTTTATTCGATCAAAAATACAGTAAAAATAGCACATTTAAATAACTGTTTTGTATTTTACTATACTTTAAAATGTAATTTATTCCTGTCATGGCAAAGCAGCCATTACTGTATTCTCCAGTGTCACATGATCCTTCAGAAATCATTCTAATATGCAGATTTGGAATCATTATTATTATTATTATTCTCAATGCTGAAAACAGTTGTGCTGCTTAATATTTTGTAGAAACTGTGATATGTTTAAAAAGAGCAGCATTTATTTGAAATAGAATTATTTCAATGTAAAAGTCTTTACTACCACTTTTGATCCATTTAATGCATCCTTGCTAAATGAAAGCATTCATTTCTTTCCAAAGATGAAATCAAATATATTCATAAAATTAACAAGTCAAGTATTCTAAATGACCTCGCTCCAATGTAAAAACAAAATGAACATTAAAACTGCAAGCAGCATTGAAAGGGCCCTCGCACCCGGGTTCACCGCCACCTGGTGGCTTTAGGAAAACAGCGAACTGTGGACAATATGCATTTAAAAGTTGTAAATATAGAAGGAATATGTCAAAGTTATTTATATGTGAAAAACTTCCTGTTACCAGGTGGTGACACTATTACTATAAGGCTGTGTGTCCACCAAACCGTTTTTCCCCGCGGCTGGCGTATTTTTTCAGTTGTTCTCAATGGGAGTGCCGCTTTTTTAAAAATGCCAGGAGAGTGCCGAGCACTGAGCGTCTTTTCACGCTGAGCATTCGGCTGTTTTTTTCTCGGTGCCCAAAGTTGAAGAAAGTTCACTTTGTCACTTTCTGGTCAGCTAACCAATCAGAGTGGAGAAGGGGTGGGACTACAGTAGTCAACATTTGAAGTGGATCAAAAAAAGTTCATCAAAGCTGTCCTAAGAAAAGAATGGGTGTTGTTTTGGTTTTAGGACAGCTTTAATGAAAGATTTTTATCCACTTCAAATGTTGACTACCGTAATACCGACCACCCCGCTTGTACTATGGCTGAACAACATTGGAGAAGTTAATATTGCTTGTCTCCGAGTATTTATGTGTTTAACAGACTGAATTGCCAGAGTACCATTTTATTGTTCTAAAAAAAATAATGAAATAAGAAATATTTCATTCACTGTGTGTTTGCCATTACTTAAGCGGATATTTTGTATCATAACAACCACAGTGTCTCAACAGAAAAAAATGCTGCGCTCTCAAGTGCTCTCAGCTGGGCGTTTTCAGCTGGCTAAAATGCTTTGGTGGACACATAGCCTAACTGGATATTGGCATGTAGATGTCTTCAGGCCAGCTTTTATAAAACATATGAAGTTTGGTGCAAATTAAACATGGTATGTTTGAGTTAGTGCAAAGCATGACGTATCCTGTTAACAACAGGTGGCACTATGATTATAACTGAATATTGGCCTTTAGATGTCTTCAGGCCAGGACTCTTATCAAACGTGAAGTTTGGTGCCGACTGGACATTGCATGTTTAAGTTAGTGTAAAACAAGTCATTTCCTGTTGCCAGCAGGTGGCGGTATGATTATAACTGAAAATTGGCCTTTAAATGTGTTCAGGCCAGGACTGTTATTGAACGTGTGAAGTTTGTGGCAGATCGGACATTGAATGCCTCAGCTACAACATCTATTCCCATGGCGAAACATCAAACTTTGTCAGGCCACCACGGACATGCCCTTTAACGCAAACTCAAGATCTTCACAATTCAACATTGCAAAGGCCTTTAGATTAGACTGACCACATATAATATTAATGTCATTAAATCTCTATAAGGAGTTTGCCAGAGCGCAAAACATGCCACTTCCTGTTGCCAGCATGTGGTGCTATGGCTATAAATGAATATGGGCACAGGCATGTGTTCAGGACAGGACTCAAACGTGAATTTTGGTGCAGATTGGACATTGTATGCCTGAATTATATCAACTTCCTGTTTCATAGCGAAACATAGAAATTTGTCAGGCCACCACGGACACGCCATTCAACAAAAACTCAAGATCTTCAAAATTTAATGTCACAGAGGGCTTTAGAGTAGACTGCCTAAATTTGGTGTTGATCTGTTTGAATCTTTAGGAGGAGTTCGTTTAAATACAACTCAAGAAAGTGGCAAATTCAAAATAACAGATTCCTGTTGAGTTTCGGACTTCGTACCACAGGACTTTTTTGTAGGTATTGGTGTGTTACATGTGTCTACTGAATTTTGTACGCATATGTAAAATGCATCTCGAGGTGCACTTTGTTGAAATTTTATAGGTGGCACTATTGAGCCAACTTGCCACACCCACTTCTGAAACCCATATCAGACATAAATTTTCACCACTTCTGGGGCGTGTGCAAAGTTTCATGAGTTTTCGAGCATGTTTAGGCCCCTTAAAAATTGGAATTAATTTTGGAGACGAAAAAGAATTTGAGCAATTCCACCCCTGCTCGGGCCCTAAAAATGGTCAGTCTTTCTATGTCTTAGCCTCTTTCTGTCTACATGGGTGGTCTTGGGTGGAATGAGATTTAGTGAGGACTACTAAAAATCTTGCTATGAGAGACAAAAGTCCCGTTGATGTGAGGTATAAGGCGGCTATTTTCTACGTAGGCATCATACAAATGGTCTTCTCTCTCCTGATACTGTCTCTAGCCAGAATAGGCTTGAAGTTTTCAATAAGCGTTTGAGGCCTTTTGTTGATGTTTTAGCGCTTAACCTTTCCACGGTCAACTAAACTGATGGCTTTCTGCTACCGGATTGATTTTTGTTGTCAGTAGATATGGCCGAGCGCTGAAAATATGCGTAAGCTCAGCCAAATCTCTTACCAACGTCAACCGCTGCTGATTCTCAAAGTGCCACCGAGGGTTGTGTTACTTGTGGGCATTTTATCAAGCCTCCTCAGACATGCAACTCAGCACTACATTCCACTCTGAAGAGCATGCCATATTTTCCATCCAGAGAGAGAGAAAGAGAGGGTACAGAGCAAAACAAATGGCCCTAGACAGGCAGTGTTGATTCAGAGGGACGTTCAGAGAAGAGTCACTGACCCTACATGGGCACCTTTCCTGCATATACCAGCACGTATAAGGTAAACCGATAGCCGGTTGAAATATCTCCCACTTACATAAAAGAGACAAAAGCGCAGACGGCACAGACATGGATTTTCTCACAAAGCTGACGAGGTCCCGATTTGGAAATAAATAGTCTATGCCAGGCACATTCAGTGCGTGTTGAGTGGAGCGTGGGTCACCCTTCCTAACGCCTGTGTGTTTGTGAAACAGGAGTCATTGTAAACAACAGGGGGTCCTGGTTCTTTATGGCTGTTCACACATATACTGTTTGGAGTTCTAAATACACTTCTGTTCACACACAGTTCAGTTTTGAAAAAGAGTGACAACTGCATCACTCACACCCTGCCTGAAATAAAAACTCTGGGTTGGAACTGTAAAGAAATCAAGTTTTCTCAACAGTTCCAATAAAGATTGAGAAAAATAATTCCGTAATTTACTTTTTAGTGACACCTCACAGTATTTTTACATGAATTGACCATAAATATATTAAACAAAAATTCTAAAAATAAAAAAGTGGTATTTAATTCTTTTTTTTGCAATACTACTGACAAAAACACATAACGTGCTATGTCAAGCCAACAGCGATTCATCAGGATGAATTTGATGGATGAACTTGCGTCATGTTTGGGGCAAGTTTGTCAAATAGGGTTGTGTCAATTGTAATGATCTTTATACAAAATATCTTTGACATTTGCTTTAGTTAAAGTTGAGTTTACTTAGAAAAGGAGCTTGACTTTGTTATTCTTTCTGCTGTATGAACAATTTTTGGGTCACACCTGTTAGTAAACACTCACTCTGCGAACATAGCCAAAGATACTCCGGAATATGAACATGTGGTTTATATAGGTGTATGTCTAAGCTGATTTTCTGTTCTTAGCTGGTCTAGTTGATGTCACAGTCTGGTTAAGGTGGTATGTCCTTAAAACTACTCTAAAACCAGCAAACTAGATCCTCTTCATAAAGCTGGGATATCTGCAGACCAGCTTTGTTTGGTTTCAGCTGTTTTTCTTAAGCAGGGGTGATGTGAACTGGTTGAAGCAGTGATGGGGAATAGGAAGTGATATGTAGGGTCCCATTCTTGCCCAGAGGGGAGGACCCAAGTGTAGGCTCTCGCTTTCAGGGCCAAGCTAACATGTACAGGGAGCAGACACTGCTGTCAGATCTCCCTCACCTCTTTCTGTCAGCCAGCGGCTACATGCGGTCAGGCTGCAGTATATTGGATGCTGTTGTTGACACACACAAACAGACATGGACACACAAATTTGTTACCATGTGCTGAAGTGCAGACTGCATATGTATCTTTTCTTTCTCTTACTTTCATTCTGGGAATACACCGAGAACTTTGGCTATAGCATACAACTTTTATACAGTTGTGCCCCTTGCAGAATATGCAAATATGTTAATAATTTTAACAAAATAAGAGAGATCATAAAACTTCCATATTATTCTTTATTTAATACTGACCTGAGTAAGCTATTTCATGTTTATATATATATACTCTGCAAGAAAAAAACAACTAAATTTTTTTTAAAAATGACCTCATTCAAAAGTCTACATACCCTTGAATTTTAATTACTATGTGTCATTTTGTGATAGTTGTTAATGAGTCCCTTGTTTGTCCTGAACAGTTAAACTGCCTGCTGTTCTTCAGAAAAATTCTTCAGGTCCCACAAATTCTTTGGTTTTCCAGCATTTTGAGCTCTTTCCAACAATGGCTGTATGATTTTAAGATCCATCTTTTTACACTGAGGACAACTGAGGGACTCATATGCAACTATTACAGAAGGTTCTAACCGTCACTGATGCTCCAGAAGGAAAAACAATGCATTAAGAGAACTTTTGCATTTAAAGATCAGGGTAAATTTAACTTATTTTTAACTTATGTCTTCTGGGATGTACCTATCTTCTGTAGCCTTTGAAGGGCAGTACTAAATGAAAAAATATGTAGTGTAGGCAAAATAAAAATTCTGTTCAAAAGTTTTCACCCCTGGCTCTTAATGCATGGTTTTTCCTTCTGGAGCATCAGTGAGTGTTTGAACCTTCTGTAGCTACATATGAGTCCCTCAGTTGTCCTCAGTGTGAAAAGATGGATCTCAAAATCATACAGTCATTGTTGGAAAGGGTTCAAATACACAAAAATGCTGAAAAACCAAAGACTTTGTGGGACCTGAAGGATTTTTCTGAGGAAAAGCAGGCAGTTTAACTGTTCAGGACAAACAAGGGACTCATGAACAACTATCTCAAAACAGAAAAACAGTCATGGATCATTCAGGAAACGACACACAGTATTAAGATTCAAGGGTATGTAGACTTTTGAACGAGGTCATTTTTATAAATTCAGTTATTTTTACTTCTTGTGGAGTATGTATAAACATCTGTTACGTGAATTAGCTTATTCAGCTCAGTACTAAATAAAGAATGACATGCAAGTTTCAAGATCTCTCTCATTTTGTTAAAATTATTAACATATTTGCATATTCTGCAAGGGGGATGTACACTTATGAGCACAACTGTATATATATATTTTAATTTTAATATTTATCATTTGAATTTAATTTTAATAATATCTTTTATAATATCAGTCTCCAGAGACATTCTCAGCCCAAGAAGACTAATTTGTTAACATAAGTGTGAAAATTTTAATGATTTTCAACATCATTTTAGCATATCCTGCCATTGGAAACCACAATTTTGGCCCTGATAGCACTGGCAGTGACATTGTTGGAGAGAGACACCTCTGGATCCAGTCAGTCCTGTCCTCATAAGTCATATGGACCCATTTCAGTAGGTCTTACTCACTGCCAACTCACATTAACTAATGCAGCTTCTGAAAATATTTGCTTAGTTTATCACAAAGTGTGGCAAGATGAGATTAAATTCACCCTAAAAGGCCCAATTTAGATAAATTAAACTGGCATTTTCATCTTTTCCTAGTCTTTCCTGTGTCTTGCTGTGTGTGTGGACATGCGAACAACGAAACAAGTATCTTAGAATTAGACTTTATTTTTAACTCTGGCCAGCAGGGAGGCATTTAACCCTGATCACTTTATAGGGCAACTCTGCTTATTGGATGCTATTAGGATTTGGCAAATTTATTTAAACGCATATGGCCTTATAAACAAATAACAGCGGCACTGATGAACCCGACTGAATAACCAGATGCACATGTGATATAATCATTGTTTTGATGCACATAGAGAGAATTTATTTACATTCTTAATACACATAAGGTAGCATGATTTATTTTTTATTTTTTATTATTCATAGATTAAAAATGTGATGAGCTACTACAGTATTTTAAAATAGATATGTGACAAAAAAAATCAAGGACTTGAGGTGTTATTGGCTCTTGTCACAGCGAGCTGAACAGTTTAGCTCCCCATGAACTGGGCTAATACTTGTCTATTCCGATTAGGATTAGTATGTGTCGCACTGACTCAGGCAGAGCCAGGAAGGGCTTATAATCTAATAAATCTAGATAAAAAACACTGAGATTGGTTTACCGAGGAGAAGGATTTAGCGCTGACCATCTCGGAGTGACACTCGGATTAGCCGGGCTTTCTGTGCTGCTCTCTACAGGCAGAGGGCGGCCACAGGAAGCGTGAGGAGGCACGGTGAGATGACCAGGGCTTTATATTGCAGAATAGACAGTGAGTTTAACTGGTAGTGACAAGGTCAGGGTAAGGCTTGTACAAAAAGGCTTTGTTCCATAGGCAGATTAGAAGGCTCTTCCCCAGTTTTTATACTTTTGGATCTTGTAGGACATGTTGTGTGTTAATCCGGGCAGGATAGCGCTGCTGGCGGGAGGTGGAGAGAGGCCTGTGGGAAACATTTGGGCTGAATAAATTTGTGAATTTTCAAATATTTACCATGTGTAGAGGCAGATTTTCTCGAAGTCTTCGGGATGAACTTTGTTTGATATTCTTGCTGAGTGATCCATGTATTTCCTTCCTCTGACTGTTTTGATGTGAACGCTTCCATATTTGTGTCTGTTGGCTGTGTGTAGCCGTGGAAACAGGCCAGGTCCGGGCACGTTACAGGACTCCTATTTAACTTGGGTTTGACTGTGCTGTTTGTTTTGATCATTTATTAAATGAAATGGTACTTCAACTCAAATAATAAATTCTTGTATGGTGTGCTCTTTCATATAATACGATAAGTAGAGGATTTGTAAAGGTCATTGTTGCTTCATTTATTGTAATTGTGACTTTATTTTTTGTAACTGTGACTTGTCATAATTGAAACTCATCTCTATCTCACAATTTGTAGTTTCTTCTCGCATTTGTGGCTTTTTATCATACAGTGTTTGTTTTCTTATTATTATTTAATCTGGCTCTTTTCTAAACTTTTTACATGTAAATGTAAATACAAATAAAAATGTACTTCATTGGTGCCCCAATTTTGAACATCCAAAATGTAGTTTAATTGCAGCTTCAAAGGGCTCTGAATGATCCCAGCCGAGGAAGAAACGTCTTATCTAGCGAAACAATCTGTAATTTTTTCAGAAAATTAAAATACTTTACTTTTTAAGCACAAAAGCTTGAGTAGCACTAGCTCTGGCATGGGGAGCCACGATGCTACGTACTATTGAATCACATCGAAAGGTCACGCAGAATGTAGGCGGTACTACAGACTCTGTGTTTACAAAGCGAATGCGCAAAGACTAAGGAAGTGCAAGTAAGTCAAACACTGTTTACAAACAAAAAGGTATCACGATGTCGGACGATTCTGAAGTTGTAAGAGAAAATGAGATCATTTCACCATACCCTACCATTTTGAGCCGGAGTACAGAGACGATGAACTTAGACGTGATTCGTAGCGTCATGGACACGCATCCTAGAGCCTGTGCTACACAAGCTTTTGTGCTTAAAAAGTATACAATTATTATTTTTTTTTTTTTAATTTTACAGATCGTTTCACTAGATAAGACCCTTGTTCCTTGGCTGGGATCGTTTTTAGAGCCCTTTGAAAATGCATTTAAATTGCATTTTGGAAGTTCAAAATCAGGGCACCAATAAAGTCCATTATAAGGAGAAAAAACCTGAAATGCTTTCCTCAAAAACCATAATTTCTTTACGACTGAAGACAGAAAGACATGAACATGTAAGTTGTTGTTCTGGAAGTGGAGTTCCCCTTTAACAATGAGACTATATTTAGAACAATATGCAAATGTGATATTTATATCATTTTTCCTTCATTTTGCAAATTAAAAGACCTGCTGAAAAGAAAAATCGCAATGAGGTACAGGTACAGGGACAGGATAAATGCTATTTAAATTATTTAAAATAATATTTATTGAGTTTTTTATGTAATATTGATGAAAGCATCAATATTGTAACTGATTCTCATAATTGAGACTTAAAGTTGCCCCTATTATGCCATTTTTAAGGTTCCTATTATTGTTTTGGTAGTCTCCTATAATCATACATGCATACAAGGTCAAACAATGATTTTGTTTTCATAAAATGTGCATTTAATATCACCTCATTTTCCAACGATTCTCAAATGTTTTGTTTGAAGCAGTTCAAAGATTCAGTATTTCTTACCCCCCCCATTCCCACTGATTGGTCAGATGACCCAGTCTGTTGTGATTGGTCTACCGCGTACAGCACGTGTCAGAAACGATGCACCCATTGTCATAATTCTGTATTTTAAACTTTTTAAAAAATTTTTTATCATACTTACAAGTTGTGATTCACTGGAGCCAGCTGGTCCAAATAATCTGAGTACTGAGCCAGTAAAATTCAGTAAAAATATTTGAGGGTGGGGCAAGATGTTCGCGGCCAGCCAGTGTAGCACTTAGGCAGGCATTATGCTAATGTGTTATCCCTTGACAGGTACAAATGACTCGTTTAGGCTGTGAGAGAGTCAGAGTTGATTCTTTCTTTTGGGAGACGGAAACTTTATTTATTGTGCATTTTTGACTTTACAACTTTACAGATTGTTTACATTCAAATATGGCTACATTACACACTACATGAAAGGCAGTATTCGAAATGGCATAAGGGCACTTTCTTTAAACTTAATCCTACAATTACCTATTTATTTACTCTTAAAAGTGGACTTCCATTGACCGTATCTAAAAAATTAATTTGAGACATGGCAATATGGTTAATAAACATTGCAATAGGACATTATCATGAAAGAACCAACTGTGTTTTAGACTGAGATTGAGCTATTACTTTAAGTGTGCAACCACACTGGCTAGAAAAAAAAACTAAAGCTAAAGAAGCAGTGTTTATGATATCATTGTTGATTTGACATGTTATTTAGCCATTTAGTTTATTTTCCCTCAATAAAGTAAAAAAAAACAGCTGCCTGGGGACGTTGCCAAGATGTTTACAAAGTGAGACTTTGATACTTTTCCCTTTATCTCACTAACCTTTCTATTATCTGGCATTTTTGATAAATTGTTTTATGGGTTACAAATGCATACAAATGGAATAATTCCAAAGTGTCATTGGTAAATGGAAGCATTTTTTTGATACTGCAGCTTATAATTGTCTTAAGTCTGAAGATACACAGACATATAGTGAAAGTAAATAACTAAATAAATAAATGCTCAGTCCATCTATAAACCACTGAGCTTTTCTGGTGCTGGTGTTTAAAACCGTGACCTGTCATTCTAATATTTGAGTTTATTAACAATTCAAAGAGTTGCTCACTATCTTAAGCTGAAGAGTTTCAAAGGCAAAAGAGCACAGCCCCACCAAAACGCTTTTCCTCTTTCCTTGGGAGACAGTTAGCAATATCATCTGGCAATTAAGAAGAAAACGAGAGAGAAATGGAAAAGCCAATTACCTCTCAGAGTTAGCTAAAGGCCATTTAAACAGTGTGCCCATGACATAATAATGTTTATTGTAAATATTATAGTCAGAGCTGGAGTGAGCCTGGCGTGAGAGGGAGGGAAAAAATGGCATCAGTCTGAGACAGAGAATAATTTATTAAGATCTGAGATGCGCCAATTATGTGGAAAGGACCAAAAAGAAAAAAAAAAAAAATCAAACTCTCCAGGAACCGCATACATGATTGCAATCTTGATTAAATCCCCCTGGATCTAATGAGTTGATTTTCTGCTGTTAATATTGCATTGGCTGATGATGGATTCGTTAAGATAATGGAACGGAGCTAAAATATAAATGACTCCCTGTCAAGGAGCAGATTTTTGTCATTTTGCGGCTGACACCTCCACCGTGGGGATTTGCTAAGGCTCTTTTTTGAGCCCAGATTGGCCAGATCTGGAATACTAATTTTCTCCTGCCAAGACTCATGATGCCAAAGCACACCCCCTCCCACACGCTTGGTAAATATCCCCTTTTTCATCCGAATAAAGGCAGCTGGGATGAAACATTACATGTGCATGTCTGCTTCATACCGGCTAATAAAGGCCATTTACAATCCGAGATGTTTTCAACGTAAACATTTTCATTTTTTCCCCCACCTTTTGTTGTTTTTCAGGCTGTAATGATCCGCAGAAGAAATGTGTGAGCGGATGAAAGCCATCGGGTGCTGATGAACTGGTTGTATTGACTTGTTTCTGGAGATGAATAAATGTTGCGGCCCGACTCGGGCACGGATCTGGCCCGCTGGATCCGCCTCACTTCATATTAAATGGCCTGTCACTTAGGCCAACAAGATACATGAAATGTGCTCCGTGTAGCATATTGATCTCTCGCTTTACTCGAGTCGCACGAGCAGGTTATACAGATGTGTAGATGAAAGTTAATGCAAAAAGCATTTCTCTAACCAAGACTGGGAATTAGTGGAGATTATGCGCTGGCATTGATAGCGGTGAAGCAGAGATCATGAATCAGACTGAAGGTGGGTAGTTATGGTAACATGGCTAATCAAATGTGCCAGGGAGGTTCTCGGTGGAAATGAAAAAAAGTTCCGTAACGGGGTGATGTATGAACTCTCGAGGCGTAAGTATAACAAATTGCTCTCGGCGAGATTAAAAATCGTATTAAAGTCAACACGAAATGCAGTTCGCTACCCATTTTCCTACTTACGCATTTTTGTGTGTAACAGGATATTTTATCTGTTGTTTTCCAAGTGTTTGGAGGAAGTGGTTCAGTTCGTCAGCCCCTGCTGGTATGTGTGTGAACTACACCATCTATATGGCCATTCTGATTATGACTAGCCTGTGGTTTCTGATTAAATTTATTAATAAATTAAGAAGTGTATTTATTTTTACATTTATCCATGCATGTATATATTATGTGAATGTTTAATTTTAATTTTATTTAAAAAAAATTATAATTTTGTTGTTTTTTTAAAGAGGTCAATATATAATAAATGTTTAGTTTTTATTCAATTTTATTTAAATTTTAGTTATTTGTGTACATCAGGTTAAACTAAATGACTGTGAGAAATGTTGCCTCAGAAACTAGCCTCAGTTTAAATTTTTTATATTTTATTTTATTTCAGTTAACATTTATTTCAAGTACCAAAAAAAAAGGTTTTTTTTTTCGGTCATAAGGGTCAGTTTTTTGAAATTGAGATTTACACAAAGCTGAAAGCTGAAAGCTCCATTGATGTATGGTTTGTTAGGATAGTACAATATTTGGCAGAGATACAAAAAAAATCTGGAATCTGAGGGTGCAAAAAAAAAAGAAAAAATCAAAATATTGAGAAAATCACCTTTAAAGTTGTCCAAATGAAGTTCTTAGCAATGCATATTACTAATCAAAAATTAAGTTTTGAAATATTTACGTTAGGAAATGTGCAAAATATCTTCATGGAATATCCTAAATATTTTTGGCATAAAAGAAAAATCTATCATTTTGACCCATGCAATGCATTTTTGGCTGTTGTTACAAATATATCCGTGCTACTTAAGACTGGTTTTGTGGTCCAGGGTCACAAATGTGTAATGAATAAAGGCCAGGAGCATGTATTTAGAAGTAGATAGGGTCAGTTTTGATTTCATGTCAGCCACGAGATGAGCTCACTTCCCAAACGTCTTTGCCTTTTCTCCCGATCGTCTTAATCGCAATTGTGGTCGGTTTTCATGCTCTCGCTGACCTCGACTCCCCCTCCCGACCCCCTTCTCTTTTTTGTCATATTACCGGGGAAACAGCATGATAGAAGCTCACCCCCGGCCCTTTCTTCCATGTGTCACTTTTTTTGTCTCGTTACATGGTTTTGCTAAAAAGTTCTTTAATCAATCAAGTACGAGGCAGAAAATAGGCTTTGTCACGGCCGGGCCCGGGGTCGTGTGATGCTCGCTTTGCGCAGTGACAGCTCCTCAAAAGGGCCAGAAAGGAATATTTTGAGAGGAAAATAGTGGTTTCCATGGTGCCGGCACTTGTTGCACATCGCTCACCATTCTTCGCTCCCACGTGAGCGCTGGATTTCAAAGAGATGGACGACAAAAATTAGGGCAGGAGGGCAGGGTGGGGTGCAGAGGTAGCTGCCCCTCGGCCCAGTGTCCTTCTCTCCAGCAGGCAGCGGAGAATAGCGCCGAGAAGTGACAGCAAAAAGGGGGGCCTTCTCGCCGCTGTCAGCTCCGCATAAGCAGCGCTATTAAGTAAATGTTCGATTTTTCATTGTGCCACAGCCGTTGAATAGCGACTCAGAGGGGAGTACGTAAAGAATGAAAAGGTCTGAGCCAGGGAGGAAAGGCTGCTCGCTTTAATGGCTCCCAAAGTATGTCATCTGAATCATGTAATTAGTGATTAGCTTTTATTTGGGCCGAGTCTGCGTCCACCAGAAAGGGTTCCCGAGTTTCTAATTTTATAAGTTACAAACACAGCCAGGAAATGGAAACAATGGATCGCCCATAAATCCTAACTAAGAGGACAGAGGATTGTTATCTCAAGCTGTTTTGTATGCTACTTTGAATGTGTATGTTCCTGTTTTTAATTATTAAACCTACAGGTCCTCTGTGGATTCTCTGGGAGCAGCTAACTTCACTTTCAGGATTAGGAAGCTGTCATGTAGGAGTTTTGTCATGCACGTACTCTGAACGACTCTGGGGTTTTAAAGAAAATCAAGTTCTGTGGAAGAAAAAAAAATCTTTAATGGATGTTTTCTTCAAGGTGTGAGAAGCACATTAACAGAACTTGCTCTCCTGGTTCGTGCGCTTAGAAGTATATTTCATGCCTGATTTGATCCGAGCACGATCTTATGGCGAGACCGATTTCACCTTTCGATGCTTTTCTGTTTGTGAAATGACTTAATAAGGTCAACTTTTGTGTGTGTGTGCGAGTGTCAGGGCTACTTTAAACAATTTGCAATAATTTCCATCAGCATCATCAACAGCCACAATAACAAACAAGGTTACTGCTTCCCTTCAACGCTTCTTGTCATGTACATGACCGTTTTTGTGTTTCTAGCGCTGAGAGAAGTGCGGTGCTCATCACTTTCTGTTGGTTTAACAGGTGTCGCGGCTTCCGCGCGGGTTTGTTAAAAAGTACACCGCGCTCTTGATTGAGTTACTTAACTAATAAGACTAGCCCACGGTAGGTATAACTGTGATGGCGACTGAAAGGTAGCATCTAAATGTCATGTTTTCATGTCAACTGTCCGCTGCATAATTTCCCCGCCGAACGAAGCCCAGTCGTATGTGTCAATAATTGGCGAGCTAGTTTGTCTTTGAGATCCTCTGCAATCTGCTGTCAGTCTTCAGTAAAGGTTAAGGGGGTGCTGGGATATCTTCCTTGATGGCGTTTTATCATGCGAAGCATGCCCTGTTTCCTGATGAATATATTAAAATTATTACTGTGCAAACAGACTTTCTAATTACTGACCTGCTTGCCATTGTACTCTGCGTTCTTTCTTCATGTTTTTTTCCTCTCTCTCTCCCTCGCTCGCTCTCTCTCTCTTTCTTCATGCCTTGTTTATTTATCTGCACCAGTGAATACAGAATAGTCAGAGCAATGTCATTTCCATCCACATGAAAATGATTTTGAAAATGCCAATCTTGCCTATTATACAGTGTAATTACAAGTCTGGTTTTTTATCGTATCTTTAACCAATGGGGAGACCCTTGAGAGGATAAATATCTCATCTATGTTCTGTTCCAAAACCTAGCGAGCTGCCTACGGAGGCAGCATTGTGAGGCGTCGCAATGGGTAGGTAACTTAATTACGCTGCCTTGTTTTAGCCAAATTCTAAGGCAGTATTATTTGCAGCGAAGACCATCCCAGAATGCATTGTGTCAAACTGATCTAATTTTTTTTATTATCTAAATAAAAAATTTAAATATTTAGTTAAATGCTAAAACATTGGGGCTGGGTAAAATATTGATTTCTCGATTTTAATCGATTCTCGTTTTTTTTTAAAACAATATCGATTCTTAAATCAATTAGTCTAGCCTATTTTCAGTTAATGAACAGAACATTGTTATGCACCTCCCATCCAGTAAATCGCAATAAGCTTTGTGCTGTGTTACTTTTGATATGAAACAAAGTCTCAGATTTCAAATTCTGTTCATTTAATACAGTATTCAAACAATAAATGCCGCTGTTTAATATGGAGTGACAGATTGCTGTAGCACCTTAGTTCAAGAGAAGTGACAGCGTGAAGCGCACAAGAACTGATCATCTCCAACACTTTAATACCAGTTACATCACAAAATAAACATGAATGAACATTCGAAGGTATGTTAAAAGAAAGAGTACAGTGTAACCAAAATCTGTATCATGTAATCTCTTGATTAGTATTTCAACCGCACAAAGACGTCAGTATAACAGCTTGTAAGCAATGTCATGTAACGTCACATTTACCTCAAAAAACATTTGGTGACCATAAACTCATAAGTCAGCTAGAAAATGAACTCTAGAATGTATGAATGCGTGTATTTATGCAAATCAGTTCATTTTAACCCTAAATATGATAGCCTAGTAATGTAGTACTAATGTAGTGCAATGTATATTTTACAGCATTAGTTGAGAGATTTTTTTTTTCTTGAGAAAATTTGGCATGTACCTGAGATATATCCAAAATAATCAAGATTTAATCAAATTGCAAGCTTGTAAATCAGAATCAGAACTGATGTCAAAACCCAGCCCTATAAACCATATTGCAAAAAAATCTGTATAATTAAAATGGGTTGTTTTATCTAATATTAGTGTTTATATATTTTTATGCTATATTAGCTTAGCCACATGTTAACATGTTGCTAAGCATCAAACTCAACGCTGTTTGTGTGGTTTGTAGAGTTAGTTCCAAATTATTCCCTTTTGAGGTTCCATCATGGGGCGCTCCCTTAGAAAACAGTTGTCTATAGGTAGTAGACAATGAAGCAACTGTGTAGATGAGTGTAGAGGTGAAAAAAGGTAAATTTTATTGTTTTTCTCACAATAAAGTTGCATGAAATCTCAGGTCTGTATACACAGCTCCCTTGTTAGGGAGCGTCTTAGTAATCATAGAACACCCAACATCATCAGCAACTCAACAGAGATGCAAGAGAGACTCAGCTTATGCTTGATGTTAGCATGTTGCTAAGCCAACAGTCAATACGCTATGCATAAAAACACAAACGCTCACAAATTACCCAGAATGATATAAGACACAGAATTGGGCAGAATGAAAAGATCAAACATGCATTATAACACAGGTTACATAATTGTGCCCGGATGGGGTATAGGTGTGTCTCTTATATTTGCAAGAATATGGAATACCACACTTTTTCATGTGTGAAAGAAAAAACTTGGCAAAGACTCTCAAGCAGATCATCATAAATCTCAAACATGCACTTGATTAGCCTCTCTATTATGTTTGTGTTCTCGTCGCATTGGTGAAGAATGTGAAATATGGGGAGGTTGGAAAACAGTCACATTCCTCCCAGTTTCAGGCCGGCTTTTGTTCTGTTTCCTTCTCAGCAGGTTTCTCGAGATCCCAAGGCATAAAATGCAACATTTTCTTTGCGGCCTTTTATAACGTACACCCTGTCGTGGCGTGCGTATGACGTGAGCTGGCGATGTGCGGCGCACCAAACGTGTTATTAAAGTCACCTATTTACCGGCACATTCCGCCCGCGCCACTTCATGCAAAAGGGCAAGCCTGTTGTTTACTCTGCGCCGGAGATGTTGCACAGGGGTTTGATCTGGGGAGTTGATAGGAGCGGCAATTTAAAGAGAGGACACTGCAGCTCCCAACAAAAACAATTAAAGGAAAATGAAAGGCAGCCCCTACGGGTTAAAAATAGAAAATTAGCAACATGGATGCTGGAATGCACGGCTCCCCCTCATCCCAAACTTACGGGGCCTGCATTGTTATGTACGATCAGATCTGCCAGTTCCTCCTCTAAGCTCCTTGTCACATTTTGACTTAATGAAGTGCAACTTAGAAGGGAATTGGGTTCATCATGCTAGTCGCACGATGCTCCCTTGTTGTAGCAAACAGGGGCGGCGTGGGACCAGAGCGCTACAGCGCGAGTCGTTATCATTCCGGTCAGTCTGTTTAACACAAAATTAAACAAAGAACTAATTAGTGCCTCATGAATTAATAACTGCACTGTTGCCGAGTAGAAGTTAGGTTGCTGAGGGGAGATATAAAATAAGTAGGAAGATCAGGTTAGAATTATTATTACTTTTTCGCCTGCTCGTGCTCTCAAGGTTAGGAAACTTTGCTGTTTGCGACAGTCTCATTTAGGTGTTTGTTTTCCTGTGTGTGTGCATTAACTTTTTCTACATGATTGGCTAAACTTCAGATCCCATGACATCGCTTGGCAAGGGTGGTTTTCTTGCTGTTGACATATGAATTAGAGAGTGTGGGCGGGGTTTATCAAAAAGCTCATCCTACTTTTTTGATAGCCAATCAGCTTTAGTTACATCACTCAGTAATAAATCACATATTGCTACTTCACAGTTGAAAAAACACCATATGGTTATGAGCTGGTTATGAGCTCGTCCTAAGCAACTAGCTCCTGCTCAGGACCAGCTTAGGACTAGTCTCACATAGCCAGACCTTCAGACTGACGGCAGAAGGTCTGGAAATTTTGGCCCCTTTGAATGGCCAGGGCCCACCCAAAAGGCCAAATGACTGACAGGTAAAGCAACCAATCATGTTTCGTTTTGTGCCGTGTCATGTTTAGGGGTGTGGAAATGTTGCAGACCCGGTGTGTAAAACTCTCTGACAAATTTTAAAGATTCTAAGCTGCGAACTTTTAAATTTTTCACAAATCCAGCGTTTAGTTGATTCTAATACTGTAGGTGCTCATCATCACAGCTGTAGACACGACGGCTTTCTTCTTTCATGAGGGGGCTTGGTGCCACGGCCATTGTTGTTTTCAGGCAAGACATTAAAAAACGCGACACACACGTGTCCTGGAAAGTCCGTAAAATCTAACCAATCCGATGACGACTTCGAAACTCCTGAAGTGTTCCATGGGCGTGACATATGAGGCTGAGAATAGCTCAGGACCCGACTAAGGACCAGCTTAAACCAGCTCAAAACATAGGAAATCAGCATATGCTGTTTTTTTTCAACAGGGTTGTTAGTTAGTCACAGGGGGAGGGGCTTTCTGAGTAGAGAGCAGCTGATTGGACAAAAATCTGTGTAGTACAGAATGAGTCATCAATATTTTGAGTGTGTTTTTCTGTAGGAGTAAGAGAAATTGTGTAATGTGAACATTTTGTAAGAATGTATTATGTATTTTTTTTTTTTTTTTTAGGTGTACACTAGAAAAAACACATGGACTAAAAGCCAAAAACAAATGAAAATCTCAATATATTAAACTGATGATGATTCAAATGAAAAAAGATTACAAGACATTGAAAAAAGGTGAAAACCACTGATTTGTTTGTTTGTGCATCCAAAACAGCTGACATAGCAACTCTGATTTAGCCAATCATGTGAGTTTGAGGCGGAGCTTTCAGTTTGCTTGACCAATAGCAGGCAGGGTGAGTGTTTTGGAAACCTGTTTGAATCAATAATTCATTAAAGCTATTTTTGCAGTTCCAGTTGGTGTCGCTAGTGGCACAAAAATTAGACAGTTGTCCTTTAAACAAACATTAAAGTGATACAGTTATGTTGCAGAGTGAGGAATAACTAAGAATTACTCTGCTGTGTGCACATCTCATAGTGTTAAACAATGCTTATCTCGCTCTCTCATCCACGCTCAGTTAGGCTCTGCTGTTCAAACCACATATATCACCAGACATCTCATCATGGATGTTTGCTTACAGAGAAATCAGAAGAAAGTGGTCACAGTTGGCTTGGCTTTACTGCCCACTGTAATATGAGTGTTGTGCTGGCCTTGGTTAATGCACGCCGGCCAAGGTCATAGTGGCTAATAAAATCCTCCCTCAATCAGATTTTAGGATTACTGATTCTAAGTAAATTATCATCGGCAGGCCACGTTGGAATATTTGCGAAAAACTGGCTAACTGATGGCACACCTGCTCTCCTGGGCTCCGATGAGTAATGTGAGGGGGGTTTGTGGTGGGTTTCTGTCACCTGTCAGTCCCCACCAACTGCGACACCATACAGTAGGATTCTGTGTGTATGCAATGGGTCACAACGGGGGCCGTTTGAGAGCCTTTTGTTCAGTCAGCACTGAGTTTCTGCACCCAGAATGCTAAGGGGGAAGACATATCTGCACAGTTAGACACTCAGCCAGTATGCGCTCAGTGTGGATATGGGGGTATTAATGGAGTGTTTTATGTAAAGCCTGATAAATAGGGGTTTGGATTTTATTTACTCTAAAGTGTTTATTTCTCTCTGTCTTGCAGATGAAGTAAGCCTGTGAGTGGAGTGACTTTTTCTGTCAGAGAAAGAGAAAGGTAGGGGAAGCATGCACATTGACTGATGGCTCATGTTAAGTTCATGTTCAGAAAGTTTACATGGTTTTATTCATATATTTATAGGAATAGCCTTGTGCAATGATTACAGCTGTATATTATTATGCACTCTATTGTAGATGCTAATCTTTTTGTGCCTTCTGATTAACATAAAATGAGAAATGCTGAAAAAAAAACTTTTCTTTATGAATAAAGTGAAAGGGATCTTGGACTGCCAGGCACAAAAATTACAAAAAGCAACAACTTTTTGAAGGTTGGGGTTAGATTTAAAAAAGGTATCATATGCTGCATCTATTTAATCACAAATACATAAAAAATATGATTATTAAATTGTATTACAATTTAAAATAAGTGTAATGTTTTTTATGGTAAAGCTGAATTTTCAGCATATTATTTCTAATATCTAATATTTTATTTTATATAATATTGTATGTGGAAAACCGTTCATATTTTTGTGGAAACCAGCTTATTCAGGATTCTTCAAGGAATGAAAAGTTTAGTAGAACACATTTTATTTGAACATTATAAATTGAACTACAAATATTTACTGTCACCTATGATTAGTTTAGGGCATCCTAAAAGAAAAGAAAAGAAAAGAAAAGAAAAGAAAAAGAAAATAACAAATAAAATAACAAATAAATAAAAGAAAATAACAAATAAATAAAATAACCCCACACATTTGAAAAGTACGAATTTTAAATGAATGAATACAGTGTATAAATCATATTGATTGCTTTTATGGAGCTTTCATCATAATTATATTGTGCTTTGAATCCTTACTGAAACATGAAAGCTTGCCATTGATATCCACAGGCAGTACTTCTCCTTTCACAAAATAAAGTCAAACAGTGAGCGATTACATGTTGGCAAAATGTTAATTTCCCTGTTTTAGATTTTAAGGCGATGCTGTGATATATTGCAAACTTTTTCACTGTTGCTCTGAGGTTGCTGTGTTTGTTAAAAGTGCATGCAGCTTAGCACACGGTTTTCCATTATCATCATATTTACTGTAGCACTTGACAGCTGCCATCTCGATAAGCATAAGATGCCACAAATGATTAATACAGCTCACGGAAGTTTACGGACAAAGTTAAGAGCATAAAGATTTGCTCTCTGGGATGAATGACACTCTTTTCCATGGCTTTGCCCGTGGCTCCTGAGTCAGCAGCGATCTCAGCGGAGAGGAGTGATGTTGTGCGTTGTCTCGTGTCAGTCTCGGGGTCATCCTCATGTCCAGGGGGTGCTGGCCTGACCATGATACGCAGCTCAGAGAAACCAGCACCCCTTTGTCCTGCCAGTGTCTTTGAGCGCAGGGCGAAATACACACTTGCAGCATCAATCACGGGCAAACTATGTCTAAACAATGTCTCGGCAGCCACCGGCGGTCATGCATGGCTGGGCAAGGAATGGAGAGAGAACAACACAGATCATGCTCTTTGTGTCAGGCGATATGTGGATAAGATGTTCTACGATTCGAACATCTTTGTTCTTTAGAGGCTTTTTGAAGCATGTTTTTTCTTGTAAGATAACAGCGTTTGGTTTTGCTAGGTAGGGGTGGGCGGCAAGAGTCGCGGTAAAGGTATACGTCACAATTTTTATTATTTAACAATTTATTTTTTTCGTTCAGCATTTAATAATTTAATGAATTCATGTAAAATGTAAAAAAAAATATAGTTGTTTTGCTTAAAATTTGTATATAATTGTAATTTTTTTTTACTTGTTGGACTCTAACCTAAATATAAAATTATTTTAATTAATCTGGCTTCTGTTTAAAAACAGGTTCATTTTATGGGGCGCTTATAATGAAACATTTTAAACCATAATACAATACATATACAATAGGCACCAGGTAATTTCATGCAATAGATTGACACATTACTACGTTGCATTTCATATACGGTTATACCCTTTCAAGTCAAAGCAATGTTTTTCTGCGTCTCGGTCTAATAAGCCAGATGCTTTAGGAGTCCCTCTTCGCATTCAGACATAGGACAGTGTGCCAAGCCAGGCAGCCCCAGCATCATGACCCAATTCTCTCCTCATTGCAACCTGAATGGCTGGAGTATAGTTAGCTTAATTGGGTTTTGATATATTTAATTCGGCTAATCAGCCAAACTGGCTCCAACATGGGGCCTTGCATGCCTTTTCCCTTCCCCAAAAGCTCCCAGAGACCAGGCGGGTGCAGCACAGAAGCCTCCCAGAATGGATTCCCTCTCAAACAGTGGGAAGAAAATTAAACTGCCAAATTTGTTTTTGTTGGTTCAGGCCTTCTGCGGGGAGTTGGAAGGCTTTTAATTGCGCTTGCTGTGAAGAATTGGATGAGCTGTTTTTAAGACAACAAAAAGCAGGCTCCCTCTCGCTAGACCGCCGAACTGGGCTGTTTTCAGAGATCGCTTGGGTCAAATGTAGTGCAAAGACAGATTGCGGAGACCTTTCTCTCTTATTTAAGTAATTACAGACATTGATATATTAAACCCTCTTTTTTATATGCCCGAGGAGAGCATGTATCTGCTGAGTTAACAAGTTACATTGTCAGCTTACTTTCCTTTGGTATATCAGTCCAAACTGTGATAACAAAAAAGCCATCACCTCTTTTGTACGCAGTCGCCTGTTTACTTTTTCTCTTTTTGCCTTCGATTTTTTTGGCCTTTGAATTTTTTTCCAGTGTGTCAAAACAAGAAGAGGCTACATGGAAACGGCAGCCCTGTGTAAATATTTATGATGTAACATCTCCATGTGAATAGACTTTCTCTCTAGCCCATCCATCAAACCCGCCACCTCCTCAAATCGCCCCCTAAACCGCCCCCAACGCCCGGCCGCCACTCAGGCCGCAGGAAGCCAAGAGAGGAGCATCGCGTTCCCCTCGCGCTCAAAGTAATTGTTTTTCTTTTGAACCGGGGCCTCCGGGCCGCCACATCTTTTGAGACCGTGGTCTCTTGCCTTTCACAAACCCTGAAACTTCAAAGCCTATAGGGCTTTTTGTCTCAGTGGTACGTCCACTGGCCTCCAAAATGGTGCGACAGGGAAATGTGATGTAGGTCAAATTACAGCAGTTGCGCTTATAAAAAGTGAAATTTCTTAGCTTGTCGACGGAAGGCCTTGGTTACCTCTCATGTCAAATGGCCCAGTCCAAAGTTAACACATGCCAAATGCAAAATGAGATTTGATGATTAAATACCACAAGTAAAATTTTTTTAATACATGGACTGACAATAGCCAACAAAAATGTACTAACTATAAATATTATGCATAATATTATACGTACATTTATAAATGTAATATTTAAAATTAATTAATTTATTATTAAATAATTATCAGATAATTTTTATTAAATTTTTATTATGTTCAATTACTAAAATTTATAACCTGGATTACACTACCAGTCAAAAGTTTTTGAACAGTAAGATTTTTAGTGTTTTTTTAAAATAATTCTCTTCTGCTCACCAAGCCTGTATTTATCTGATCCAAATTACAGCAAAAGCAGTAATATTGTGAAATATTTTTACTATTTAAAATAACTGCTTTCTATTTTAATGTTTTAAAATGTAATTTAATCCTGTGTAAATATACAGCATCATTACTTCAGTCTTAAATGTCACATGATCCTTTAGAAATCATTCTGATATGCTGATTTGCTGTTCAAGACACATTTTTTGTTATTATTATTATCATCAATATTTAAAACAGTTAAGTATATTTTTTCAAGATTCTTTGATGAATAGAAAGATCCAAAGATCAGCATTTATCTGAAATAAAAAAGCTTTTTTAACATTATACACTATACCATTCAAAAGCTTGGAGTCAGTGTGTGTGTGTGTGTGTGTATATATATATACATATATATATATATATATATATATGCATTTGGGTGGGGGGGGGGATTATAGCAAGGACACTTCAAATAGAAGACATTTATAATGTTACAAAATTTTTCTATTTCAGGAAAATTCTGTTCTTTTGAACTGTCTTTTCATCAAAGAAACCTGAAAAAATTATACTCAGCTGTTTTCAACATAATAATAATAAATGTTTTTTGAGCAGCAAATCAGAATATTAGAATGATTTTTGATGGACCATGTGACTGGAGTAATGATGCTAAAAATTCAGCTTTGAAATCACAGGAATAAATTAGATTTTAAAATATATTCGAATATAAAACAGTTATTTTAAGTACTGAAAATATTTTACTGTTTTTGCAGTATTTTGGATCAAATAAATGCAGAAAAGCAGAAGAGACTTCTTTCAAAAACATTAAAAATTTTGTCTGGTAGTGTATATCCAATATATACAACGTTGGGAAAAAAAATACTTTGCAGAGACCAGAATGCATATATATGGAACAGCCTTTCCTGGAGTGTATTTGCCATGCCTTTACATTCTGCCTATGGCAGCTCGCTAGATTTTGGAAGGGAGCGATCTCCTTAGGCCAAACTCCTGGAAATTTGTCTCTTTACAAATCCTTATGTCAATTATGATGTCGCAAAAAACCGTAACGAATGCAAACAGATATAGTGACAGTGGACATCACTGTGCAGAAAATTCATCTGTTGCTTTTTGGGCCTGGTGTAAACAGGTGTGGTTTAAGTTGGCTTCTTCCCGGATGTGGTGGATTACAGCCGTCTCCCTTTATGTAATTTCTCTCTGCGTCGGGTGGGAAATTAGGCATTGCAGCGTCTCTCAATAGAGCGACGTTACAGTGCCACTCTCTGCCTTTTTTATCAGAACAGACGGTTGCTAAGATGTAATTATCACCGTCTCTCCCTGATAGACTGTGCTGAGGACTGAAAAGGTAATATGGATTATCACAATAGTTGTACAGCTCAATACTGCTATCTAACTTTATCCATTTATCTGCAATGATGGGAATCCTTTGTGTTGTGCAGCGGTGTAGCATCTATCTAAATAATAAAGGCCATTGTCTCCCTCTTGAAGAGAAGGGATTGTCTTTTTAATTTCAGCGCAGTTTTATTATTGTTAATATTCAAGCTGTGACTGCTCCGTGCAGATGAAATTGAAATATTAAACCCAAAACAGAAGTTGAAAGCCAGAGCAAGCTTAAGGAAGTGGAATATATAGCCATTTTTGTAATTACTTTTAACCAACTTGTCTCAAGGTGATTTTTGTAGTGGAGTCACCTGCCCTCAAGTTCACACAGGTGAATGCTGAATGCTTTTTTATTTTTATTTTTTTACCAGTATATCTATTGTTTTATTATTTAAAATCTAATTTTGCGACGGGCTTTGCTTTACCAGTGCGCTTGTTCTGCTTTTAAAATAATGTGAATATGTGATATTGTGTGTTAGGAAAAGGTTGTAGCCATTGAGTATCAGTGAGAGCTCCTCTTTAATCTTTATCTGTCTTGTGTGCGTCTGCGTTTGTGTGACACAAGGACAGCGGGCGCTTTGAAGAGCTCATATAGAATAGACAACACTCGTTTTCACCTCTTTCTCACATATTTGGAGTGCCTCTTCTCTCCTGGCAGATCTATTCAAGCTTTCAATACCTTTTTCTCCTTCTCCGTCCCTGCTCCTTTCTCAGCGAGCAGGAGGGTTTTACTTTACCCCTTTGTCATCCTAATTGATTGCATTAACCTTTTGAGTATTGAATTTCCCCTGCATCACACAGAGCACAATGTGGAATATTATCATAATCTCTCCTAGTAATGGACACAGGGCAATCAACGATGCTTTAGGAAAAGTACATCTTTGAAAGATGGAACGACGTATTATTTTCAATCAAACGGATACCCTGGACTGGCAGGCTTTGAGAAACTTTGACGCTCTTGTGAAGGGTTATGTCTTTTTATGAGCCCGACAGTTGACACTTTGAACCACGCAGTCTTTAAAACGCAAGACTGCTTGACTCAACAAAACCATTTTTCCTTAAGATCCCTCTTATCTTGATGATAATTATATATGTCAGCCTGTATGAGGAACATTACATTTTACATTATAGTAGAGCATAGCTGGACATTATATTTCAATTACATCACAATAATGGCTTTTTATTAAATAAAGGATTTTGTACAAATGCTTATACGCAGTCTATAAATATATACACAGACGTATGCATGTTTTTGACATGTAATCAGTGGTGTGTTTTTATGACGAGGAGCTTCCCGTGTTGAAACAGAGACAGCGTATGTCTATTGATATGATAATTTGTGTTTGTATTGGTGTGGGTGTACGGCCCAGCCACCCGCTCACCTGAAAAGACCCCTGCTGTGTTTTTCTCTTACTGCTAGTTTGAAGTCTTAGGGGTCAGGAGATACCGGCTTTAAAGGCAAGATTAGCCCTCGGTTTACTTTGCGATCGCTGGGCCACATTGTTTAATCCCTTTACCATCTTTACATTGGCCTGTCAGCGTTTAGAGGGATGTTCAAGTATATTTTCTTGTAGATCATCTCAACAAGGCCCTTAAACATATATAACGTCACACAATAATGTATTTGAAAGGTTTTTAAAATTTTCTAATCACTTACTTGTGCTTACGTAATTTCAAACCTGTGCTGTTTTATTTCTTTCTTTATTCACATTGTGTTCACAATGCTGTTTTCCATACAATAAAAGTGGATGGTGACCAAGTTCTGTCAAGCTCCAAAAATTACATGAAAAGCTCCATTAATGTGTCATAAAAGGTCCAAATGACTCATTATTTTACAAGTCCGATTAAGTCATACTATAGCTTTATGTAAGTAACAGACTGAAATGCAATTTGTTTTTTGTTAAAAATCATCCCCTCTGCCAAAGCTCTCAATTCTCATTTGTGTAATTCTGGCATATTGTGATCAGATATGAAACACATTGGAACCAGTGATGTTTAGTATCATTGACTTTAAACCTAATGTGCCATGATGTGACATATTTAAACATATAAGTCAATTATTAAAGGATTATGATTAATAGATATCTTAAATTTTTGTATTTTCCTCACACAAAGCTGTTTTTATGGTCATTTTTGACTTTGACAGCTGTTGGTCACCATTGACTTTCATTATATACAGGGGTTAAATTAGGCACATACTCTTGCCCTGGTAACTCATCAAAGGACTTTCCTTATACACTTTCAGCATTATAGGCTATAGTTTTTAAATATGTTCTCATTCTTACTAAATCAAGTAATGATGCGATGTGGGTGTTTTTATATGTATCTCTAAAGGGAACTGAGTGTCTTCAGGAAAGTTTCGGTTGCATTTCAGCTTTATCTGATAAAGTAGTGTTCATGAGTGTAGTGCTGCTTTGTTTACAGCGGTTACTCTGGAAACCGCTATATTTCTGACATTCTAAAAGCACCTCCTATACTGGCAGAGAATCAGATTGGATTTTCAATAAGCCTGCCTGCTGCCCCCCCATCCACCCATATAACCTTGTTTTAAAAGAGAAGTTCACTTCCAGAACAAAACTTTACAGATAATTTACTCACCCCCATGTCTTTCTTTCTTCAGTCGTAAAGAGATTTTTTTTAGAAATATCTCTCCATATAGTGGACTTCAATGGTGCCCGTGAGTTTGAACTTCCAAGATGCAGTTTAAATTCAGCTTCAAAGGGCTATAAATGATATCAGCCGAGGAAGAAGGATCTTATCTAGCAAAACGATTGATAATTTTCTACAAAAAAATTACACTTTATATACTTTTTAACCTCATATGCTCGTCTTGTCTAGCTCTGTGGAAACTCTGTATATTCCCGTTCAAGACAGTTAGGGTAGGTCTAAAAACTCCCATCTCATTTGCCTCTCCAACTTCAAATTCGTCCTACATCGCTGTTTAACCTTTTTTTTGTAAAGGGCGTTTGATCTTGTTTGCATGCGTGGTACTTCTGCAGCGATGTAGGATGATTTTGAAGTTGGAGGAGAAAATGAGATGGGAGTTTTTTGACCTACCCTAACTGTCTTGAACCATAATACACAGAGGTCACGCAGAGCTAGACAAGATGAGCATTTGAGGTTAAAAAGTATATAAATTGTCAATTTTTTAAGAAAATAACCAATTGTTTCACTAGATAACATCCTTTTTCCTCGGCTGGGATCGTTTAGAGCGTTTTGAAGCTGCATTTAAACTGCATTTTGGAAGTTCAAACTCACAGGCTCAAATCCTGAAAAGTTTTCCTCAGAAAACATAATTTCTTATCGACTAAAGGACCAAAGACATGAACATCTTGGATGACAAGTCTTATTTCTTAAAAAATGGTTTAAAGGCTGAAATGTGAAGTTTACCATTTTAGGTTTTACATTTTGTGAAAACATGCATCTCAACTGTAAATCATTTTTTTACAGTCACTTTACAGTTTAATATGTTACCATAGACATTGCCCTACCCTGCTCATATGGTAATTTTTTAAATTTTAAATTAAGTTTTAAAAATAAACAGTCTTAAATTTGATTTTAAAAATCCTGCAGACAGATGTAGCTTTGCACGCTGCCAGCATCTAGAGTGCTTTTGATCAGCATTTTAGTGTTCATAACAGAGGGCACTCTCAACTTGTTATATTTTACAGTTTGTCTCATAACAAATCCCAATTTAACCCCTGATTATACATATCTACATCGTGATGAAGAGCAGCATGTACATTCTAAGCTAAACGTCTCTTTTTGTGTATAAAACATCACATACTTTTGAAACGACATGAGGGTGAGTAAGTGATGACAGAAATTTTTTTTTTTTTTTATAGAATTTTTAAATATCTGTTTACAGAAAAGTTTTATATTTACGCTATGATAAAGCTGCTGTATTGAGACCGTAAATATCCCTGAACAAAACATTGTAAAACATCCGCATATGACGAGGAACGGTATCTGTTCACTATAAGCCAGGCTAATGCTTTTGATTAAAATGGATAAAAGTCAATGCTTTGTCATGCCCCCTCATTAGAAGAATGGTGACATAAAAACATCCTTTCAACAAAAACACAGCTTCTATTCGTGATGGGGCATGGTTTGTTGAATTTCAGCATCCCAACAAAAGGCCACGTCTGTGTGTGGAGCTGCTGTACTCAGAGCCACCTGGCTTCTCTCTCACTCTCTTTTGTATTTCAGGATTTATTCAACAAAACCCGAAAACTGGAGCGCTGCAAAAAGCTAAACTGACTTTTCAGGTTTTAATGGGAGAGTAAACAGCGGTACAAAGCATAAAATTAATTGATTGTTTAGCAACAAGGAGTCTGTGTTATCACGTTTCCCTGGTAACATGAAATTATTGTCTGGTTGCATAGATGAATTGAAGCAAAACAGCCTTTAATTCATACCAACTCTATTATATATTTTTTTTCAGGCAGGAGAGAAAAAAAAATCAATTGAAAGGGACCCTTATGAGCAGCCAGAGCAGACTTATGATCAATAATTATTGTAAACAGGGATACAGTGTCTTGATTTGATGGCTTCAGGTTTGACGTTCAAACGCACCAAATGCTCACGTTTATAGAAAAAATGCTCGGATGATGAACAGCGGTGCCGATATCTCAATTTTAGGTCACGGGGGCCATTTCACGTTAGTTACATGCAACATAAACTCCAAAACAAAATGGAGGTTTTGGGTGAACGATTGGTCAAGGTCAATTAATAAGACAAAAACATCCCGCTGTGACTCATCTCACTCCTGGGTCCGCCGTCGCTGATGTCCGTTTAATGAACGTCATACAGTAGTTTCACACAAATGTTCAATATATCGCCATTTCACAGAGCAAGGTCAACCAGTCGATGAGTGTTATTTTTATACTCTGACAGTGAAAAATCCAGTCTGGGTGTCAATCGCTCATTCAATAGATCTGCTTCCTTTTCTGTAAGTAGGCAAACCGAAACATACTGCTCGTGCTATTCATTGTGTTCCCTGTGGGTTGGTCTGTAATATCGCACACAAGCCCTCACATTTGTGCTTGTTTTAAAGAGGAACAAAAAAAAAATGAAACATTGAGAAGTTTTGAAGGGTCTGGGAGTGAGTACATTAGAGGAACCTATTCATTACTCCAGCCTGTGCCGGCTGACAGGCCCCTTCTACATTAATATCAATTATCGTCTGATAAATTGCGCAAAACGGTCGGCACCGCAACGTTTTTTCGTATATTTTAACCGCGCTGTCAAACCTGCTAGTGTTGTATGTTCCTGACCCATCCTCAGATTTGCAGTTTTAGCTGAGAGCTGCCATTTTCAACATTTATTTGAGCAACTGACACAAAGTGTCATATTTCCTGGCTTTGCCCAAACCAGCTGTCAGCTATTGCAGGCTTAAACTCTTTGCTTGTGTCTCAGGTTCTCTCGGGTCAAGATTAACAGCATGTTAGGCGAGTATACGTATACACACATTTCTCACACTTGGTAAATTCAGGCGTATTCCACATGCAGGCGGTTGTTTGATTAGCTCCACCCAAACATTTTACGACCTTATAACTTTGTTTAAACAAAACGGTCTGTTCATCTCTCTTCCTGTCTTTTTTTTTTTTTATTTTCTCCTCTCCCCCCATTTGCTCTTTTTCTCTGTTATCCTCTCTCTGGTTAGTATTCAAAGACAGATATAGCAACAATCCTTATTGATCTAATCTGTTTACTGCATGCTATTTTCGACAGTTCCATCGAAAACTCCCTCCCTCCGCAAGTCCCACTGCCACCCACCGCTCTACCCCCGTTTGCCTGACCTACATGGCGGTCACATGGCCTGGTTCCCTGGCCCGGCATTTTATGGAAAATCAGCGGGTGAGATAAAGCTGTGAGGTTTTAAGTGTTATCCTCTCTATCCTCTCAAGATGGCTGGTGTTGAAAGAGGCACCACTGTCACAAGTCAGGCCAATTTTGGGCTGCCCATGACAGCTTTACTTCCACCATTGCCTTCCATTACAGTTTGATTGGATTTGCTTGGTTTCTGTTAAGGATTTCTGCCTTCATGTCACTGTTTGTCATGTTAAAAGGATAGTTCGCACTAAAGTGACAGTTCTGTCATTATTTACTCAGCCTCATGTTATTCAAACCAGTTAGAGGTTTTTTTTCTCTGCGATGAAAAAGATGTTTTAAATAAAGAACTGATTGTTTTTCCCCCCATGCAATTACAATGTACTGGGAACATTCAGGTTTTAAAAAAAAACTGTCATGAAAGTATCAAATTCAGTTACCTGCTAACCACATTGAGTCAACGAATCACTCTAACGTGAATGAATCATTGAGACCAAACTGAATCAGCTGATTCATTTTATGGATTTAAATCAAAAGAAGGATTCTCTCAGACATTACTACTTTTGGCATGAACATGCCAAGGAGAACTAGAGTAAAGATTTCCAATGAATTATAATTTCTTTTTACAGAAGTTTGAGGTTGGTAAGATTTTCTTGGTAATATTCTGGGAAATCTCTTATGCTCACAAAGGCTATATTTATTTAATCAAAAGTACTGTAGAAACAATAATATAGTGCAATATTATTACAATTCAAGTAACTGATCCTTCCGAAATCATTCTAATATGTTGATTTGGCATTTAATTATCAATGTTGAACAGATGTGCTGGGGGGGGGGTTACTTTTTTTATGTAGATAGGACAGTGAAGAGATGACAGGAAAGCATTAGGTGGAGAGAGGGGAGCAGGATCGGCAAAGGACCTCGAGATGGGAATCAAACTCGGGTCGCCGTGAGCGCAGTTGCTGCTGTATATGTCGGCGCACTAACCACAAGGCTATCAGCGCCGACATCTCATTATTATTTTTAATAATAATTTCTTTGTCAGAATTGTGAGATATCAACTCACAACTGCGAGTTATAAAGTAAGAATTATGAGATAAAAACGCAATTCTGATAAATAAAGTCAGAATTGTGAGATATATACTCTCAGTTGCGAGTTATAAGTCAGTATTGCGTGATGTAAACTCACAATTCTGAGAAAGTCAAAAATAGTCATAATTCTGATAAATAAAGTCAGAATTGCGAAATATAAACTCGCAGCTCTGACTTTTTTCTCAGAATTGCGTGACACAAACTTAGTTACAATTAAATTCACAATTCTCATAAATAAAGTCAGAATTGCGAGAAGATAAGAATACACAGTTCTGACTTTTTGTCTTAGAATTGCGAGTTTATATCTCACAATTGTGACTTTATAAGGCAATTGCAAGTCATTATGTCAGAATTGTGAGACATAAACTTGCAATTCTGAAAACATACCAGTCTTTTCCCCCCTTCAGAGCTGGACATTATACCTCGCAGTTGCAAGTTTATATTTCGCAATTCTGAGAAAAAAAGTCTGAGCTGCTAGTTTGTATTATGCAATTATGAGAAAAAGATTGAAAGATAAAAAATTAATTTGTAAACTGTTCCTTTAAAAGCATTCAGTACTGCATGACGGTAGTCTGTAGTGCTTCCCATCTAGGTGGGCCGGCATTGGATGATCTCAGTGCCAAGCCAGTGGCTAAAATCCAGGCTAGAGCGGAGCAGTCAGTGCTGAGGGCTTGCTTTCGTGCAGTGACCGAGTCCCCTTCACACTGTCGTCTGCCTGTAAATTTTCTGCTGCCCTTGCTGTTCAGCCAATTACACCAAAAGAGCTTTAGTGATTTTTTTTTTCCCCGCCTCTTGTCGGCATTTATATATTTATTTATTTTACAGATGAATGCAAAGCATCTCTGAAGGTTAAAAAAATGCTGAATTTCACTGTGCCTATAATATAAACTTTTTTCAGCTCCTTAGCTCACAGTAGAACTGATCAATAGATGTCAGCTATGCTTGCTAGTTTCAACAAGCATTTGTGTTACATAAATCAACTACCATGCTTTTATTTTCAAATTTAGATTTATCCAACTTGTTGTGTTTCTTTAAAGCAGCAAATAAGTAATTTTATTACAAGCTAACCTGTGGCTTACAAATGAAATAAAACTGTCAAATAAAACACTAACATGCTGACAGAGTGTACAAAAGAAGATAAGTCTAGCAGAACGTGTGCCTGTCCATACAGTTTCTTTCAAATATTGGCTGGAGATTGTTAATGCATGATTGTGGTCAGAATGAAAGGCTTGGATTGCTTGTTTTTCACTTAAAAAAAAAAAAAGAACATTAGGGAAGTGGTAAATTGTATCACTGTAGTCTATTCTGCCTGGTGGAGTGACAGGCTTTCTGCCTCACACCTTAACTGATCTCGGATCTGTCTGTCCAGCTAATGATGATCAGCTTTGTTCTTCTCTTTCTGTCACAGTCACACAGTTGCTCATAAGGGGCCTCTTATCTGAGGGAGGGTAGTGTTTAACTTCTTAAAAAGCCTTTTCTTTATGTGAACTACCATGTTGGCACTGTTCCTTAAATAGAGCGTTAAAGGCTCATTTCCTCCTGAACACTTCTATTTGTAGATTGTTCTTTCTAATACTTAAATTAAGTCAAAATGACCTGGCTTTTTAGTGGACTGCACTTTATCCTCTGCTACAGACAGACAGATAGATAGATAGATAGATAGATAGATAGATAGATGCAGAATGAATATACATTTTATAGTTGCATAAATATATTTGAGCAATAATATTTTAAATTATTTATGAGTATTAAATATGAGACCCTGGACCACAAAACCAGTCATAAGGGTCAATTTTTTAAAAGTGCGATATATGCATCATCTGAAATCTGAATAAATAAGCTTTCCATTGATGTATGGTTTGTTAGGACAATATTTGGCCAAAATCCAACTATTTGAAAATCTGTAATCTGAGGGTGCAAAAAAAATCAAAATATTGAGAAAATCGCCTTCAAAGTTGTCCAAATGAAGTTCTTAGCAATGCATATTAGTAATCAAAAATTAGGTTTTGATATATTTACGGCAGGAAATTTACAAAATATCTTCATAGTACATGATCTTTACTTGACATCCTAATGATTTTTGGCTTAAAACAAAAAATAAAAAATTTGACCCAAGCAATGTATTGTTGGCTGTTGCTACAAATATACCCGTGCTACTTCAGACTGGTTTTGTGATGCAGGGTCACATATATGTTTCCATTGGTGCATGTTTTGTAATCTTTAATCAAAATTTTGGTCCACCTCTGAACGAACTTTCCTTATTCTCTAAAGTTTTCTAAAGTATAGAGAGGAAAGGAACGAGCTTAATTTTGGAAAGGTAAACAAAAAAATTACCCAGTGGGTTTGTAGTTGGCGTCCTTAATGATTTATGCTACAGTCTAAATTAAAAATTTTCCTTGTCTACATATTGGAAAAAGAAAGAGATGTAAAGTTAGCTCGGTGTTGCATTTTTAATAATAGCAGAGGAAGTAGCCAGGCAAACAACGGGGAAGAATAGAGAGTAAACAGCGAGAAAACTGCAGCGTTGAAAAACACTCTAGCCGCTCCGCTAACTAGCTGAGGGCGGCGCTCGGAGCGTCAGCACAGGTTGCAGTTAGTCGTTCCAAGGCTAACTCAGGTCTGGACTGGGTGCTGAGAGCTCCACACCATCTGCATTTTGCTGTTAACGCGCCTTCACATCCGTGGGAGGATTAGTGGAAAATCCCCAGGTTTTTTCAAGCAGTTGACAAATATCAGATTTGTCTCCAAAAATTAGCTCCATCCATATCTCCCACCATATGACACACAAAAAAGATTAGCTTTAATACCCAGCCAGCTTGAGTGTGGAAAAAAGCAGATTAAAGTTTCAGTTTAGTAATATTTACCGAGCCTCTTCTATCGGATCCCGGCTCGGCATCGGGCAGAGTCTTCCAGAAGCCGCACTCCCCCACACTTGCTCTCTCTCTCTCTCTCTCTCTCTCTCTCTCTCAGACGGCGAGATGTTTGTCTAGCAACAATTAATGCCAATATTTATCTAATTCATCATCGCCCAATCCAGTGCCTGAAGGTTGTCTTTTTAGGATATGGCTTTTAAACAAACACAGGGAGCAGTTAAAGAGCGTTAAGTGAATAAAGGCAGCAGGTGTCCTTTCAGACGAAGCTTTGTAGTTCTCCCAGGCTGCTGTGCTGTTGTTTTAGCCGCCCATTGGCGTGGGGTAGGGGGTGGCTGGGAAACGGGCCTAGTAGGTGACCCGAGACCCCTCTACTGTCCCATTGTGAGCACTTTTGTGGAAAGGTAGCAGCGGCGTTTGATGTCGCTTTAAAAGAGTCAGTCCTACGCATTACGACACGGCGTGCTGAAACCCATTCATCCGCAAATTTGCCGTTTATGAATTTGTGTTATGATATACCGAGCTTTCGGTGGGTAAACATAATTTAAGCGGTGCATTGCACATCACCTAGAAAAACAGCCTTTATCACGTATTCTAGCAAAAAGAATTATCGCAGGGAAACAAATTGATGCCCAATGAGGCAAGTTGCAGGGATATTGGTTGCGCACGCACGATTGAACCCCCGCAGCTGTCATCGTTAGCAGGTACGGAGGATTTTAGCGTATTCTGCGAGCAGTCGCTCAGTCAATATGTTTCCCTCTGCCATTTAATTATCGTACTCGCGATCGCAGGCGTCTGGGGGGAGAGCGGGGCTCGGATCCACCTGCACACAGAATGCTGGCTCGCTGCTGCCGTCTTTCTGGACCACCTCCATACCCAGAGGTTGACTCTTCAATGCAGGAGCCCATAAATGAAATTAAGGTGTCAATTAGTCAATTATGGCGTAATAACTCGGAGGGCAGACGTTTAGAAGCAGAGCGTACCTCAGCTAAGTTCATTTCCTCTGGTCCAGGAGTCCTCGGTCCTGGCCGCACGTCACTCTTCCACCCAGAGCCGCTGAATAAGGCCTCTGCTCGGCTAATTTTATTTTCCGTCGGGTATCTTTTTTGAATCGCCAATTTCCTCCGCTGGTTTTATTTTGAGTCGCGCTTATTTATTTAGATTTACGTTCCTGCCCCCTCCGATGCAGGGATGTACTTTTTTCTTCCCCAATTTGGCTTTAGAGACTTTTATAATTTAGTAATTAAAATCTTTGATAGGCTTTTGAAATTGCATCTAATTGAATTTAATGGGGAGATGAATTTCAATTTTATTTGATTACCGGGACCCCTGGCATAGGTATTTATGGAAAAAACTCTACAAAAATATGCTGTGTGGGCTAAGATGGCATAATAAAATTAGAGGTAATCAGATTTCTCTGTCGTGAATTTCGCTCTAATTTCACTATAATTTTCCATTAGATAGCTAGTTTACAAATATTTGCTCATCTGCGATGGGAGAAGCTATCTGTCTAAAATGATTATGGTCAGGGCCTTCAGAAATGTGGCCCTTTCTCTCATTCCCTTTTAAAACCAGATTGCGAGAGACCGAAATTAGGAAGATTACATTAGGACTGTCTGCATCCGGGAGAGATACTGAAATGTAATGATGGGAGGCAGGGGATGAAAGCTGCGTCAAGACAAATGTTTAGACTTTTAAGTAATGTTTTTTAAGTGAACTGGACATGTCAGCCTACCGCTAGATAGGCGTGCACCTTTCTTCGCTCCAGGAACGTCTTTAACCTTTCCTTTTTTTTTTTTTCCCGCATTTTCATTTGTTTGCAAAATGATGATGGGCTAATTTAATGAAGATATTTTCATTATAAAGATCACCGCCACAAGTCGGAATTAGTTTATGATAAGTAACTTCTGACCGCTTCTTCCTCACATTTTGGTATGCTACCCGGAAAAATAAATATATAATGCTATCCAAATAGACGTGAGGGGAATAATATCCAACATCACAGGCTCAATACAGGGCAAATGCTTTCTCAGGCCTTCTTTCAAGCCACTCACTAGACTCAGATTTGTTATTCAATTTCCTATCAATTTCACAATTGAGATTTGAGAGGGAAAAATTCTGTGGGAAAGCTTTTTCAGGCCGGAGACGGCGATGATGATGGTGGTGATGATGCTCCCTTTTCTGTCTTTTTTATTTGGTTTCTTTTTGTGCGCTCCCACCTCACAGTTGTCCACTCTCTCGCCGTCCACTGGCTGAGACAGCGAGAGGGTTCAAACAATCTAACTCCCAGCAAAGGTCAGTTTTCACCGGCATTAGGCACAAAAGCCCTCAATTCATCTTTCAACTGGGCGCTGGCTGGCGCTTCAGACCAGCCCCCTCCTGGCGCGGTCAGGGGCAGCTAAACGCTGGGCCCATCCCTTTGACGGATGCAGCCCCCATGTCACAGTCCCTCCCCTATGCCCTGAGCATACCATCATAATGCCGCGCCATTCAGCTCCTCTCCGAGAAACAGAAATGGCAGCGAAAATGATCTCGCGGCTGGCCGTTCGGCGTCAAAGCGTTCGGCCGGTGCGCCTAAATTTGCGGTGTCAGTCAGCGCTTTGAATGCTTCGACCGTGTTGCTGTACTAATTCAGAAACGTCCAGCGTGTGAAGGTGGCATTATGCTGTTTGTTGCAAAACTTTATGCAGTTGGCAGAGATCGATAGGGTGTACGGCTGCTGATATTTTGCATGTTTAGGTTTTCTCGGAGCGTCGAAGATGTTTTGATGACTGACTACGCTGGCTCTTCCCTTCTGGATTATTGAGTTTAAGGTGGGAACATTTTGCCATTGTTGCTTTATGAGTCATCCACATAATCACTAAATCAACCAAAACCTGTTTTATGCTCACAAATGAGATGTAACAGTTAGCAAACAGGAACTTGAGATTGACTCATTTCTCACAGTTATGAGACAGTACCCAGAATATGCATTTCCCCTTTTTATTGGCCTTATTTCTCAGGGCTTTCAAGAAATTAAGCTCTTTTTGTTTTGGCCAAAACTTGGCACTTCCTGCCTCGTGTTTACTCATATCATTTGCGGTTCGAGTTGCAAATGAAAATATTTCCAAAGTCGACCATGTTTAGATAGAAAATATGCTGAAAATATGCTGTCCGGGTGCGCTTTTGCATGCCACAGCGGAAGAAACTGCCAGGCAAATAAGGGCTTTGTCTTATAAAGTATTCATTGTCACCTGGTAACGGCTGCCGTTTATCATTTCACCTGAAATTACAATGAAAACTGATACCTTATCAGAGGGACAAGCACATAGAGAGCAGGCAAAGATGAATGAAGAAGAGAAGGAGGGAAAAAGGGAGGGAGAAGAAGGGAACGGGGGATGGGACATGTAGGGTTTTTTCTCCCCCCCCCCCTCTTCATAATATACAACCAACTGTTCTGAGGATAAGGTTACTTCACCATGTGAGCGCTGTTCAATACTTATGCTTTTTTTATTTTTATGAGGGAAACTTTAAAATATGCAATAAAATGTAACTGATACTAGCCTTTTTTTCTCCTTTTATATAACCACCCTAGTTCTACATGTAAATTTGCTGGTATGCTTTTCTTTTTGCAATATTCCGCAAACTTCCTGTTTTCAGTAAATAACACTCATAAATGAACAGCGATAGTCAAATGTACAGTAGGCCAGAGAGGGTCTTTCCCACAACGTGAGATAAACAAAAACCAGAACACTTTGTTCATTTTAAAACGGGCGTGCTGTTATCATCAGAATCGCATGCAAAAATGTCCGACTGATATATCTAATGAGCATGATATTTTCTCTGAGCCTTTGAGTTTTCCCTCCCTCCTCATTTTCATGGAATCGTGGAAGGCTCCTCCCCGAGAGACTTGAAAGGCTAGAAGAGCCCAAAGATGGGAAGGCCAGCCCACTAAGGGGAGGAAAAAAGTGTGCTCAGGTTCCTCCACTGCTGTAATTTCCTATCTGCCTATTCAGACATCGCCAACTGCTTGGTGTGTGTGCGTGTGTACAGGAGCAGAACCGTAGTCCGAGAGAGGGAGAAAGAGAGAGAGAGAGAGAGGGAGAGATAGAGAGAGGCAGGAGGAGCAGTCGAGGAAGGGGCCGGCTCTATATTCTCTCACCTACCCCCCGTCAAACCACAGGAGGGAGGGGCCAAGCCAAGCTGCCAATCAAGCTCACTCGTGGCAGCCGGCATTATCTCTGCTACAAACTATTGACAGATTACATGTCAAGGAGTTTAGTACATGATTGAAAGCAAAAAAGGCGTTTATTGTCAACTTCTTTTAGTTTTTCTTTTCTCACAGACCAGCTTACATCTGATGATTTTCAAACAGAGTTCAGTAATATTATGAAAGTTACATGCTTGACAGGATTTAACTTCGACTACCCTGAATATGGTAAGTGACCCTCCTCTATAACCTTTCTGTGTGTGTGAGTGTGTGTCCATAGGTGAGTGTTTTAATATAAAATACGTCCTGAACAGGGAAGTTGCTCTTGTTTGAAGTGTCGCGTATCGTCGCTCTGACTTTACTGTACCTTTATTTATAACTGTGTGACAAGCCCTGAGAAGATGGCAGTGTTTAATACGATCACTCTGTCCCTGGGTCCCGTGTTTTCTTTTCATACTTTACTCATGCCTCTCAGGAGGGAAAGAATTTAACTAGACTACTTTCATTTTAAACCTGGAAGTAGTCGAGTTTATTTGTTATTTAGACACAGTGCATCACTCTTACCTACAGGCGTTCGGCGAGGTTTGAAACTCATATATCTGTGTTTATTAAAGCAGTCATGTTTGTTTGAGTTCAGGGGATTTTTTTTTCTTTTTGTTGTCGATGCTGATATAACTTTATGGAGGCACCGATGTGGCATAAACGTACATAGGCATGTAAAAATATTAGTGAAGTGACTGGTGTGGCCTAGGGGTTTGTTGCCAAGGGGACTGAGTAAACAAAATGCTGTAGTAACGTTGTTTTGACACATGTAAGGGCACACAGAACAAATGATATCCCTCTCCGTTTTCCTTGTTCCTCCATTTAGGGATATTATGAAATTGATATCAGTCATACTGTCCCATCCTATTTGCTAATTTCATCACCTAATAATCCGGAGCTTTAAATATTATTACTAAATGTTACTGAAATAAATAATGCTGTTTTAGAATAGTTTGTTGGATTTCTATTTTGGTGTAGTCTTAAATAGAGTTCCTGGAAAATTCAACTTATTTGTTTTTTCAATAGTTTTAATTTAGGCCAGAATTGTAGTGTTTATACACACACTTGTTTGCTTGGCTCTCGATGTGTTTTACTCGATGCTGTTTAGGTCGAGTTTTAGACGTCACTTGATTATATATTGTGGTGTGTAACTGCTACATGTGTATTTTATTTTAAAAACGGATATTTTATATTAAATTTAAATAATATATTTTTAACTTGTTTTACTTGTTCACTTTTTTAGTTTTGTAATAGGACTGTTTGTTTAACTAGTCAATAACCACGATTTGTTTTTTTAGCTTGGAGGATAAATACATACACACATACATCAGTGAATTTTTTCCAGTAGGTTTTGTCATAACTGAAACATTCAATCAATAATTTTTGTGAGTTTTTGATGCGATATCTTCGTGTCTCGTTGCCCTCAGGCAAGGAAGGTTTTTTTTTTTTTTCTTTTCTTTCTTCTTCATCTTCTTCTTGACTAATGAACATTGTTTGTTCTAAAAGATAAATGGTGAAAGATGAAATTAAACTAAGTGAAAATAAATGTCATTTTGGCTTCTTTTAAAGAGCATATCTTGAACTTTCGAAATTGGCTTCCGATTAATTGCGTCATATTTATCAGAAACTTCACACGATTTGCTTTCTGTTCTATTCTTATTCTAAATGAGACACACCCGAGATTTTTTTTAAATCGTTGTCATATTGCTGCATGCCCTCTGTTCAGATGACTGGAGTTATTTTATTACTCCACTAGTTTTTTTTTTCTTTCTTTCTTTTCGGTGCGAGCGAAAGCAGTTTTAGCCTCTGTCCACTCTGAGCACCTTTACCACTCATCTGCAAAATAGGATCAAATGAGGAGGAAAAAACAACCCAAGGTCTGCAGCCCTCAATAACCTTTATCACAATTTAGCAACAACCGAATCAATTTGATGTCTTAAGCAATAAAAAAGGCTGTTGCTGTCCTAATTCTGCAGCTCTTCGGATGACAGTAAATTTACATTTTTTAATTAAACTAGCTGGAATTTTTATGAGGGGGCTGGGCTATGCTAATGGGAATGTTGTGTGCCGCAGATTAACAGAGTTTTGAAGTACATTTGGAAGGGGGGACATTAAAGGGGGGAGAGGATGCTAGGCATCACATTTAACCCCTTTTATGCTTATTTTTCCTGAGGGACCCCCGGCACACCCGACCGCTGAGAGAGGCGCGAGCGCTCTTTAGTGAAGGGGTGATCAGTGTTGCCATGTCAACTCATGCATATTCTTTAAATTCTAATCTATAATTGATGACACGCACAGATGAAACAGAAGAAAGGTGAGCTTCTTTTAGAAGGACGTCTGAAATGCATTCCGTACAATGCACATCTTGAGTCATTTGAAACTAAAATATTTATCTTCATTTTTACATATTAAAATAAGACAGTAGATTACATTTGCTAAATTAATTATATATAGCTGAATTTATTTAAATGCTCAATTCATATAGCTCATACAATATTTTTCTTTCTTTCTTTTTACACAAATGCAGTTTAACATTTTTAAAGTTAATATATAAATAGTGTATTTTATTATTATTTGTAATAATCAATGCAAGTTATAGATTTAACTGCTGTAGTAGATATATTTACTTCTTTCATTTTATATGTGTCTTGCAAATATATAAAAAAAAGGCAACGGCTAGCAAAGACAGAAAGAGGGCGACTGAGTCTAGCTTGAGTTTCCTGATCAGTCACCGGCCCCCCACCGTCAAAATGAACTTTGTCATCCTAATACCCCAACGGTCCCCGAGCTCACAGTCAGGCAAACGATAACGGAGGCTAATACAGGAACGGATCAATCTCGAAGCATGTGAACGTGATGCTCTCTTCTCCTCTCCTCCTGTGCATTCATGCAGACACCAGACCCTAATTAAAACTTCAAAACCTTTCTGTCACTTATACACAGTACTGGTCTAATTGATACTGTTCTAGAAAACCTTGTGGAATAATAAATCAATCACAGATATCTATAGTTTTATATGTTTAAAATGCAAGGTATAATTTTGCTCTGTAATAAATATGAATTGTTATATTTAAAAAAAATTAAATGGGATAATACTAGATAAGGTTTTTCATAATAATGTAAACAAATACATCGCAGTATTACGTCTTTGTGAATGAGCTGGAATATTATTTGAGTAATGACAATTTCCAAGGATATAATTTCCCTGGCTGTAAGCAAATCTACTTATGAACATAGAGTTCAGGTGAGCTGAGGTGTCATTTTCAGTAAAACAAAAGTCAACTGTACAAAGAGAGAAAAAAAAGGAATTACTATCAAGGTACTGGTGCTTCACAGGGCTTGTGGTTTAAGTTTTGCATCTCGCAAAAAAAGCTGCTATCTTGCGCTATCTACCTCACCTTTTGCAAGAAATGTGCCACACGATTGAGAATTTTATGGTCCGTTTTCTTCCCCTTGGTGCAGACACTACATTGAGTTTTCTTGTTTTGGCACATACGGTTTAAAAAGTTGCGGAAAGATCTTCCTGTACGCGCTGGGCCTCGCAGAATGGCTTCATTTCACGTTTATGATCTTCCACATGAAATTCTAATTTCATGCAAAGTGGGGGAGACAAATAATCTGCGGCAGCTGATACGGCATATAAGAGGGGAAAAGAAGAATATGAAGAAGCAATTAGCACAGTGTGGAAGACTTTAGTCTGTTTGTCTGAAAGCTTGAGCTCCAATGGCCTCGAATGAAATTTGCATGCTCCGCTTATCGGCGCTCCCTTATTATGCTGTCTGAAAGGAAGATTAAGCCGGTACAAAATGTGGCGACTAATCCTTTTAAATGTGGCAGGGGTCTTTAAGGTGTGAACAACCCTGTAGGCAGGTTTCAGGCAGGGTTGTTAGAGAGGCTACCGCGACCCGCTCTTGACAGCTGAGTGCAGCTACAGGCTTCAGCCACTCTGACGAGTTCCTTTAGTCTGAGATCGACAGTTAAGGGACCGATTGGCCCGAGCCGATGGATGGTTTGTCTGCGCGCTAGCAGTCTTTAGCTCCTTATCTCGGACCCAAACGCACAGGTCACATGGGGTGGGGCGGACGATAAGATTAGACCGTTGCTTTTCCGGTGGTCTTATGTGAAATCTCTACGCTGAATTAACAAGTTCGCTCTCATCTACTCAGTCATGAAAATACTTATTTGCTGATTTTTTATTTTTTTTTCTTTTCCTGAAAGACAATCCTCACTTTTTTTTTATTGTGCCGATGATAAGCAAGGGAAATGAACGTCTTCCCTGTTGCCTTTTTTCCTCAGAGATTGTTTGCATTAGAGAGCCACAGAGCTGATATCCTGTCCTCTCTGGTAATTGACTGCAAACAGGGGTGCTTGCGTTCGAAACCTCCCCTGCCGTGAATCCTCTGGTTGTGTGTGCTTTTGCCTGTGACATTCTATTCACTTGGGTCAGTAGCAGGCAGCAGCAGCAATAATTACAGTCTGTACATGATAAATCTGAAGCCCAGCTGTTGCGTTCTGTCACAGCCTACACACTAAACCGAGCGGAGAGAGAGAACAAGAGAGAGCAAAAGGGGGCTCGGGAGTTTGCTGTTTGACTGAATTTTTTTTTTTTTAAACTCTGTAACTTGATAGGATTACATGGCTCTTGGACCCACACCTGTTAAGAGGCTGTTAACAGAGCAGTTGGCGGTCTCATGGCCGGAGCTTAGAGCTTTTTTAGTCTCTTCTGTGTGTCCACTTTTGGGGATTTCTGCCTTTACAAGAGGGAGTTTTGGGACTCAAGGCTGTTCTGTCCTGGCCCCAGACTTTTGTTAAGACCAAAAGGGGGAGGCTAAGATGTCTTTTTACTCTGTGTCCTAGTTCATTCCCTTAGTCTGTATGAGAAACCAACCGCCTGCTTTTCCACATTGGAACTGTCTGGATGACAGGTGTGGATTTGGTGTACTTAAATTGCTTCAACTTGAATTCTAACAAGACAGATCTAATGAAAAACGTGTTTGCTTTCATTTATATTTTAATTATTATTTCTTTTTCTTTCTTTACTTTTTATTTTATTAAAAAAAGTTCAATTTAATTTTAAAATAATGTATTTATTATTTTGTATTTGGGCATTTTATACACACTTCAAGTTGTCTGAATGACTTTACCTTAGACAACAAAATATTCAATTTAATTATGTGCATTATATATATATCTCAAAGCTTTAAAAAGGTGGCATTTATTTTATAAATATAATAGTTGTTCTTTTTAAGCAAAGTGAATGTTAAGTTTAAATGATTAAAAAAAAAAAAGTGTTTGTGTATCTATGTGATGAACTACACTTGTGGTTCCCTTGCTAGGAAAACTGTGTGATCTTGAGCGGAAGTGACTTCATACACCGACTAAAAACCACCTTGACATCAGGTGGTTAAAAGTAATTACAAAAATGTCTCCGGAAAGTCAAGTTAGTTCTTACTTACTAAGCTCCAGCGTGATTTGTTTGCAGATGCCACTTGATTTGATGTTTTGTCATCTAATGCAATGACATTCACACATTTTGAGTGTCAAAAAGTATCCACGGCCAATGTATATTTTTGGAACGACCAACTTACGAAATGAGTCAAACCCTGTGCAAGCTATGTGGCAAACAAGCCACCTGACACCAGGCTTGTGTGCTATTATTTGTGCAATTTTATGTCCATCTATTCATATACACTGAGTAATGAATGAAAGGGCATGTTGGGTTGTTGAAGGCAGCCTTCATTAAATAGTGTTCCAGCATGATTTAGATATTTTCCAGCACTGCGCAGACCACGACAAATGCCATGTTACGGCTTGCACAAGCAGCAGAAATAGAATGAAAATACCTGTTCGAGTCTGCCCAGAGTTTTTTTGCAACTTTTTTTTCCCTTTATACTTTACATTATGCAATCTGTGGTGTAGATCCCTGGTATGTGTGGATTGTGTGAAAGCATAAGGCAGGTAGGGGAGAGATAGAGAATGCTAATGGCTTGTTTATTTTGCCTGTACGCTGCTATCCTTGAATACCATATTTGGATTTTGTTAGTCTCACTTACTGAGCCCAGACCCTTTCAGAGGGGTTCCAACACCTGTCCTGCCTATTGTGCCGGAATTTTCTATATTTGGCTTATAGTCAGACTCATTGGTTGGTACAAAGGGGCAACATTTGTCAAAGTCGAGGGCGAGAGAGAGACATTACCTTCTGTAGTGATTTAGAAGGCTTTAAAGAAGGGCCAAAAATAATTTCCAAAATGTATTTGTGATTAAAAATATTTTTGTTTTTACATATTTTATCTAAATACATTGATTGATTTTTATTATCTAAAGTTATACAACTGTATGTTTGGCACCTACCAGTAATCTTATCTTAGAATGGTTGGAAGAAATTTTAATAATCGTAATACAGATGGATTTGATTGTCTTGATAAGTAATCAGAGTATCACGATAAATAAGGGAAGATTACGACTTTAAAACAGCCGCGCGCTGATTGTTATGAAAGTGTCGTGTCCATTGGACGCCCATCTGAGCTTCTCTACAGAGTGAAATAACCCACCCGGCCCTTAATTGTTTGGAAATATTGGAGGCCCCTTTTCACCTGCGTGTGCGCTCCCCTCTCCCCTGATTCATTTCAGAGAGCGTCCTCGGCTGCTGGAAAATGGCGTTAATTTTTTTATTACCTGTTTGACTCTCCAGCCTTATTACTGTAGCCCCTTAATGTTCTCCGTAACCGTGGAAACCAGATGAATAAACGTCCGCAAAAGAAAATGAGATGATTAAACAGGTCATCCTTGCAAAACAAATTCGCTTGGTCGAGCGCAATTTGTGTACCAAGCGCCTGTCTTAACAGTTTGCTAACAAGGGGATTGTTTGCAAGGGTAACGGGAGGAGAGGAAAAAACTAGGGAATAATGATAAACTAGCTCTGAACATGAAATAATCTGTTTGGAAAAAAAGCTGAAATATTATGCTTGGGAAAAATAAGCAACTTAATTGTAATGCGTCAGCTTAAAAGCCTGTGTGTGTGTGTGTGCATGAATCTCCATGAGTTAGTCTGTCTTTGACATCTTTTTGCCCGTAGAAGGAATGTGTTTAATGTTCGCAAACATGCACATTTGGCTCAAGCGGGCACATTACAAATCCTTCGCTATTTGAATGGTTATCTCCTATTTAAGGTATAGACTATACATTCCGGGAGGTATGTGGGGGACAAGATTCATGTCCTAACGGACCGTCTCGCACGGAACACCCCCTGGCTCTGTCTTCGGACCCTTTAAGTTTTAATGTTTTCTCCTCCACCCTTCCTCTCTTTCTTTTCTCCCATAGTGGACTTGTTTTGACCCCTTTTATGCATATTTAACATGCAGTATTTCATCTCGCTATGATGGTTTGGTCGCTCTCATCCCTGTAAATAAGAGACTAGCCTTTGCCGATTTAGATATGTAAGGATAGGGAAGAATCCCAGGCCCGAATTAAAGCTGTGTCTGTGTTCGCAGTGAGACCGCTAATGACAAACGGTGGCCATGCCGTGGTGATGTTGTTTATGGAAGTACGCCACTCAAGGGTGTTGGCTGTTTACACTGAAGCGCCACTTTTCCTCATTCTTAAAAAATAAGCCCTCCCCCGATCGTCTATTGCGTTTAATCCCCCCCCCCGGAGTCAAGGGGGTGGTGGGTTGGTACTGGATTTGAGGTCTCTCGGGGCGAGAGCGTGGCACATTTTGAGAGAGTGCTGCTGCCCCGGCACTGGGGTGTGTGTGGCAGAAACTGAAAAGCACTCGTGCATTATTGATGTTTTAATTTGTGCAAATGCCCGAGTCTTTGTTAAGTGATTATAGAGCTGTAGAGATAAGAGACAGGTACTTTGGGCAGAAACAAGAGCTGGTGCCCACTTTGTTGGCCTAGTTTAGGTGCATTGCTCTGCAAGGTTCAGTACAAAAATGTCAACGTGTCAAAGATTACAAAAAAGGAAAGGAAAAAAAACCTGTTGATCTTTTGTACTTTTTTCTCAACTACACCTCTCCCATTTATGGTACAGTTTTATAGGTCTTTTACATCCCTTATCAAAAATTATTTGATGTAAATATAATAGAACTGACCTGAAAAGCCCCATAAGCAAATATTGTGTGTGTCACGCCAGCAGCTGACCTTGGGAAAGAATGCAAAGTTATAATACCTCAAGCTAGAACAACAAACCCATAAAATAATGCTACACAAAGTGAGCTGGTTTAGGTAAATAGGAGTGAAGGACTTCGCTTTTTTCAAACCTTGATTAACAGGAACATGAGATCATAAAGTTTTCCATGACGTGTCTCATTGCTGTTGTAACTGGCAGACGGTTTGTGCTGGCTTTATCATTGCTGTGCACAAATAGAGTGAATCAACAGGAAAAGTGAAATAGTGTAATTATGCTGTCATGCAAAGCACATGCACAAGTGTGAAGTCGCTTTTTCAAATGAGAATTATCACATCGTCAATAATGCTGGAGGGTGTTCATGTTTGTGTTTTCAGAAAAGGTGTGTGTGCCTGTGAAAGAACAGAGCCATAGTTAGTGTACGCTGTCATTAATTACATTTAAATATTTTAATTACCCTTTAAAAAGAAGATATAATATCTTAGATATTTCAAGCATTGCAAATATGAGTTTGAGTACTGTTCTGTACACACATTTACTTCTGTGGAGTAAGTTCTTTTGGTTTAAATTAAGGTAATTATAATTACTAAAGCTTGTAATATAAATATTAATTAATAACTCATAATAAATCATTCATTATTATCATTTTATATTAGACTGTTATTCATATGTATGCATTTTTTTGTGCGTGGAATTTACTTTAGAATAATTTTTCCAAATTGAGGATGTCCCCAGGTGTTCCCAAATGGAGGTTTTGTCAGTTTTATCTAACTTCTGTTTTCGCTGACATCATATACAGCACATTTAAAGCATGTTCCCCACATACAGCCTGTCATCCTGGTTGAAATGAATCAGTGTGCAGTTTGCTCTCAACGGCCACAGCATGAATGAGGCAGAGCGAAACAAGCGCATGGCTGAAGGCTCTCGCGGCTTTAACAGGGAGCCTGTCTTTCATCCTGACCCACGCACTCTGACACTCTATTAGACGCAGCGCTGGTGGCTACTTCCACTGGCCACGTCCCATTTGCGCCGAAATCTGCATTAAGCCTGTCTCATGAGGCCACCGGTGGAGTATGGGAAATGAAAAGGGATGATGTCTCAGGTGGGACGAGAGAACGGAAGATGTTAGTTCTGAAATTTAGGGTTTCAGTTCGGTGTGCAATCTGACCCCACTTGAAAACAGAACGAAATGTCCTGCGAACTTAATAGGTACTTGAACCAATAGGGCGCCGTAATAGACTTTTTTGCAGAAGTAAAAGAAATCTCCCCTCCCCAGGGTGAAAGCTGAGCCCGCACAGGAAAGTGAGCCTCTATTTTAACATGTTTCTCTGTGACAGATGACATTTAGCCCATCTATTGGATCACATGTCTCACATTATCTCTTATTTCACTAAACCCAGGCTTAATTAATAATTGATGCAAATGATATAATACCACTGATAGAGAAGAGATACATTAAGAATGATCCACGAAACTGAATTTATTTCAGAAAGCTGCTGTTTTTGTGTCTAATATTTTGCATTTTTATGTAAGCTTTGGCCACATTCTCTATGCGTGTTTGGTGGAAACATGATTCACTTCTGGTAAGCAGGCTCTGTATATTCTCAGCCTGAAATGTATACTGTATGTGGTGTGCATGTTGAGGCAGTAAAGGTTTTATTTGGTTCCTGTGCACCTAGAATGTTCTGCACTTTCTCACTGGCGCACAAAGAGCAGCTATGTGCCGTAATTAACATTTCGGCAGACTTATATCACTTTGCCTCTATTTTGTAATCAGCAAAGGTTTTCTCAGGTGAAAATACTGACATATCCCAATAATTAGAGACTGAAGTACACTTTTTATGATGTGCATATTTCCCAACCAGGAACTGGGCGAGAGAGGGCTGAAGTGAGAGAAAAGATAGAGAGAAAACAACTCGCATGTTTTGGCAAGTTGTTTTACATATCAACATTTTTCCCTCCCTCCTGTGCGCTTTGAAATTTGTTCTCTGTCAGTAGTGAGCTGCCATACAGAAGATGCATTAAAAGTGCCATAACTCGCATAACCCGGCCGGGCTAAAATCAATTGGAATGGATAGTTAAGCTGGCGCTAAAAATCAATGAGCAATTCATGTCCTTGATCATACTGTGTCATTTCTCTCAATGTTAGAGCTCAAAGCCTAGCAGAGCATGACCAGTACTCCCTTTGCACATTACAATACATGTATATCCATATTCCTTTATTTGTGTTCCAAATTTCTGCATGTTTCTGCTGGAACACCTGGTTTTGCAAGCCAAGTGCACGGTTGTGCTGGCCTCTGGCACACGTTAGAAGAATATTCCGACTAAGAGAAATCTTATCTGGCCAATCTGGGCTGAACTGGATGAGTTGCTATCTCAATCAAACACTTAAAAATAGCTGAGGGTCAAATTTCAATGATCATAGTCTTCTTGGCCTCTCAAAATGTTGCAATCAATTTGCATGGCATACCGAGCAATGGGAAGGCTACCCGTCCGCAGGTCCCGTAATGGAGGGCTGGGGGCAGGGACATGGCCAGACAGATTAGGAAGATGAAAAGTCAGTGTTTCAAAATAGTAATTTTGTCCTTATTAATGCCATTAGTGTAACAGTCAGCATGCATCAAATCAAAAGAGGAGAGGAGTAGCTCAGTCCCTTGTCTCGGCACTGTGACGGGACTGTGTCGAGAGCGATTTGAGCATTTTGTGTTGACGAGTGAGGGTTTATTCTCTCTAGTCTTTGCTAAACAATGCAGTACGTTCTTTCTCTCTTTAGAATGAAATTGCCATTTTTTTTGTTGTTGTTTACAAAGTAAACGCAAGTGTGTTGTTGTTTACAAAGTAAACGCTACTTTACAAGTAGTGCAAGTGTGAAATTTTGAGAGTAGTAAGACTGATGCAGTATTGTTGTGTAAAACATACTCCAATAATGTTTTATTTACAATTTGTCAAGTATTAAAAAAAAATACATTATTTTCATTGTATGTCCACCATGCACCATAATCATATTCTAAAACTAAGCAATTAATTTTTTTTTTTTTTTTAGACTTGGGTTGACTGAACGTGAAATAATCTGAGATTACAGCACAAAATGATATCATTCCCATCATCAGTTGTGTAATTATCATGCAAGAACGAGTGCAAAATGAAGGGACGCGAATGGACACAGTCATCCACGACGGGTATGTGCTGCTGTTAATAACACAGGGCTGTTATTGAACACAGTTGTGATAAAAGATGACTACAAATGACATTTCTGAGTCCAAGACCCGATGGAATCGATGTCTGTTAACAGGCTTGTGTCCACACGCTCATTTGAGAGAGAATCCTTAAAGTCACCTCCTCCCGTTCGGCATTTGGCGTGCGGCTACAGATATTTTTCACCCCCTCCTTTTCTGTTGGTATAATTTGTTACGTGTTTGTGTAGCCTTTCAGAGAGCAGTTGTTTGGCACAACAGGTGTGGCTCTTGTGCCTTTTTTCTGACTAATGTTGCAAAGGGCACTCAGTCATAGGGTGAATGCTTCAGATTTAAAGCAAGGGCCTTCAAACCAGTTGTCTTCTGGGATAGAAAAAGCTGGTGAGTTGAGTACACATAGGCAGTTGGCTCCCAGAGGTGAGATGTACTGGAGCAGCTGTGGCTTTTTTTTTCTGAAGGGGAGGATATTTTTTCCCCCTTGTTTCCAATAAAGCATAAATGAATGTTTGTGGCAACTGAGGCGGTGGAGTGCGCATGCCAGAACGGAGTGGTGCAGTTGTGAAAACTTGCCAGGCTCTTATAAAACAAATTTTTATAACATCCTAATATCATAATATCATGATATCTAAAATAAGTGTAAATAGCCATTTTATTTCTGTAATGTGATACATTTTTATTGTAAACAGGACATTTGATGAGAAATAAATGTTTATTTTGTCCATCACAAAGTGACTGGATGATGGCCTTAGTGATGTCATCATGCAAGGAAGTTGTTTGCAAGTTACATTTTGTTTTGATTTCTTTACAACAACATGCTCACACTGTTTATTCACAATAATTCCATTCTAATTTCTTGTTGCATATATGTTACTGAAGTTTTTGACTCATTGTAGCTCCAGTAGGTTAAGTATGAATTCCTGTTTCATTTTGGAAAGCACCTCTTAGTAGCTTCATATTTGCTTTACCGCTATCCCTCTCTTGCGTTCTCTCTCTTTCTCTCACTCACTCACTCACCCCCTCTCTCTCTCTCTCTCTCTCTCTCTCTCAATCCATCTGCATCATGTCGATCTGTCAGGCTGCCAGTGTCTGTTCCAATTAGATTCCACTTAATACACGTAACCTCGATTAACACGCAATCAAGCTCAGATAAATCACATCCTTTAAGTCTCCCCCTCCGCCTCAGTACCGTTGCTGTGCATCACCCTATTTTCTCTGCGAGCACATACACTGTTTCAGATTCTATAAAGCCGGTTTGATACTAGCGTCTTGGAAACCTGTTTTCGAGTCGCAGTTAGTCTTGAATATTTATCTTTCGGGGTAATAAATTTTCGGTTTCAGGTTGAAAAGTTGATTGACGTGAGGCGCATACCAAAAGAAAATGTTTGGAGAGTTATGTATGTGCGAGGAGATAATTCAAACCGTTTATGAGGCGAAATAAAAAAAATAATTTAAATCAAACAAATAAAAAAAACGCGTGAAACAAAACAACCCAAGGCAACAGAAAGGCCTGCGCAGCACTCTGGAGTCTTGCTTTATGTCTCGCTTTATTAATCACGCTAAAAGTGCTAACATTGACATGTTTAACAGATTAGAGTTTTAATAACAGGCTGGGTTAAAGTGCTGGCGCATCGGAGAAGATATCCTGTCTGACGTGAGCGGCCCGAGTGCCTTGCGCTTCCCCTCCCTCGACCGCGAGGCTCTCGCCGATGATAAACAGGGGCTGGGGTGGAGGCCTGCCCCCGTGGGGGCGAGCCGGAGGATTAGGACCTCACGTCCACATCACATACTGCCGAAGAGCCGCTCATTATTAACTTCCACTACAGGGAGCCGCTGCCCTCGACCCAGCAGACTCACAACTCAGGCCGTAGCCCCCGAACGTAGTGAGATTATCGACGTATACATATAAATACCTGACTAGTTTCGTGGAGGTGCCACACTGAAGCACCGATTAGTTTCCCTAGGTTTAGGTGGACAATGGCCGCTGGCCTGCGCTGGGTAAATAGAGCTGGGATTTAAAATAAATTAAGCTATGAGAAAGGCTCAGGTTGATCCGTTTCTTATCTCCAGTGCTGAGTTGTCAGCTCCAAGCCTTTTATGGGACTTTGGTAAAGCCCATGTGCACAAGAACAGGGACAAGAGCCCAAGATTCACCATTCTCGCTTTAGCAGTTAGAAAAACAAGCTGTTTATAAAAGGAAAATACATCAAAGCTGTGTGATTGTTCGCAGAAAATCAGACCAATATGTTCGGTAAGCAATAAAGCACTGTCCCTTTAAAAACAAATTTTCCCTCAAAGTTCAGATCATCTTTTTTCCCCCCTCCTCGTTCCCAGAGAGAAATAGGGAATAACACTGATGAGTTTTAGCAGCTTCAGCCAGGCGATGGGCGAATATAATAAGTGTTTTCGCAGACGTCACCCGTGATTATCTCATCGAGGCATTTTGGGTGAATGTGGTGGATTTAGAGGCTCCTCTATTGTGCTGACATCATCACTCTTTAACAAGCTACATTAAATCACGGCTAAAATCATCCGAAACTCTTCCGAACAATGAGTGTCTGGGAAATTCAAACGGAAAGCCTGGGGTTTAAACTTGTTTTTTTTCCATGCGTGTTTGTTTTGTGTAGTATAGCATGTCATACATTGTAAAATGAGGGAATTGGGGCAAATTCCCTTTCTCATTAAATAATTGGATAAAGGGAAAACACTGTTTTTCTATGTATGTGCAGTCAGATGAACAATGAGGGGACAGTTCTCCAGTTCACTGTTTATGTTTCTGTCTTTATGCTGTTTTGTGCACGTAATGAATGTGCCTTTGTGCTGTTATTTTGCAGTGTGTGGTGTCACTGCATGATTTGAATGTAATCATATTTTATAATCTTTCTTTGGAATAGCAATTATTTCTCAACACGCAATGTTCCACAATCTTACAATAATGCAATAGAATTTTTTTCAGCTGCTGTATCTCTTTTGTATTTCAGCAGCCATTTTTTTTAGAACAATTGTTTTTTGTTGTTGTTGTTGTTTTTATTTATAACTTTTATGTATTATGTATTATAATTATGCATTTATTCAAAATGACTTACATTGCTTTGAGCATTGAAGGTACACATTTATATTTTATTAGTTTTTAAAAAATAGTTATCTTACATTTATATCTTATTAAACTTTATAACTTCTTATTTACATTTAGATGTATTTACATGCAAATTCTGTACATATATATATATATAATACTCTTTAATGCTCTGTCTATATAGTATTTGTCATTAAAAAAAAAATCTGCCCTGCAGCTGTAGATTTGCATGAGTGGAGAGGAAAGCCAGTGACAGACAGGTTATTTAGCTCCGCTAAAGTGGACTAGTGGTCTACAATCAGCCCGCTGCTCCCACTTGCTGTTCCGCTGGTACGAGCGACCCCTCGTTAAGGAGGTGCGCAGGAGAGCGGAAGCAGCGGAGGTGCAGCAGAGCCGTTTAAAGAGGCTCAGCGTGGGCAGCGTGGAGCAAAGTGACAGAATTAGCTAAGCCCAAATGAGCAGGGCTGGTAGAGAAGCACTGCTGGCGCTCTGTAGGATGCAGAACTGCTGCTCAACACCAGCCAGCCAACAGGCACCCAGTCCCCCCCTCCTTCAGGGTCTTCCTCCATCACAGACTCCTGCTACTATAAATGAAAAGTTTAAACAGTTTCTGTTTTACTTTTGCATTTATGAGCAAAACAGGATATTTAATGAGAAAAAATTGTGTTTTTTTTATCCACCTGGAATTGAACCATGCATATTTTAAAAAAAAACAAAAAAAACAATAGCTCCTTGGCCTGATTTCCTAAGTGTCACGAACCTTCTGAAATGAAACCCTGCAAATAAGTCTTTTCCAAAGTCACTTTCTCTCTGCATCATCACCAGCGAGGACAGCACGAGAGGCGAGCAGCTGAAAGATAATATGTTTAGCGTGCAGACAACAGATCAAAGCTCATCCCAGTTAGTGAGTGTTTGCGGCTTTGTATGCGTGTGGTCAAGGAAAGTGAGGGCAAACAGAACAACGTGCCATGCCAGAGTCAGCACTTTGTGTGTCTGTGCGTGTATGTGTGTGTGGATATTAGGGTTGAGTGGTGATGCTTGGGGACGTCCATAGCACCATCGAGGGCCGGCTTTGATTTTGTCATTATTACAGGGCCCTAGTTATTTGAGCAGGGCTGGGGGTTGATTCCATGGCCAGCCCACTAACTGTGTCTGCATGTCCTTAATTCCTGTTGATGTGCAGGCCTTGGGCACTGAGTGTGATGGAGAGGACGCGTCACTAGTGGAAATTATTGTGTGGCCTCTGAATATCACGTCGAAACTATGGTAGTTGATGACTGCTTGTGTGGCCCCGGCCTAAAAGGCAAGAGACCCAGGATGGGTGTGTTAGTGCACACCATACTGCACTGCCTTATTCTGCCACCTATGTACTCAAAAAAATGTCATAACAATGTTTCCTTACATTTAACTTTGCAATTTTCAGATTTTTCAATAAAAACTCTGAACTCATAATTAAACTCCAATTGGTGGAAAAATGCGATAAATTCATAACCTCAGGTTAACACTTTGATTTAAATTTAATTTAATTGAAGTTGAAACAATTAAATTTAAAGTATTTTAGTTTTTATTTATTTATTTATTTACAGTATGCAGCTGCAGTGATTGTTTGTTTTAGAAAAAAAATTCAAATTTTCATGAAAAAAACACTGAACTCATAATTAAATTCCAAGTGGTAGAAAAATGCAACAAACTCGTAACCTTAGGTTGACATTTCAATTTTTAGTAAAAATTTAATTGCAACAATTAAATTTGAAGTATTTGAGTGTTTTTTGTTTGTTTGTTTGTTTGTTTCAATTTATTTACAGTATGACTTGCTACAGTGATTGTTTGATACAAGGACTGTTTCAACAATTAAATTTAAAGCATTTTATTTATTTTTTGTTTGTTTGTTTATTTGTTTTTCTTATTTACAGTATGTCTTGCTGCAGTGATTTTTTTTTATACAAAGTTTGTTTCAGTTTGTTTCAGAAACAAAAATTCAGATTTTTCAGTAAAAACTATTAAATAATTACTATATTTAATAATACTACTAAATAATTACTATTAAATTAATTTTAGTGAACATTTAAGTGCAACAATTCAATTTAAAGCATTTTAGTGGGTTTTTATGTTTTTTTAATTTACAGTATGATGCAGTGATTTTTTGATACAAAGACTGTTTGTTTCAGAAAAAAAAATCAGATTTTTCAGTAAAAACTATGAACTCATAATTAAATTCCAAGTGATAGAAAAATGCGATAAAGTCATCACCTCAGGTTGATACTTAGATTTTTTTGTGAAAATGTAATTGCAACAATTTAATTTAAAGCATTTTAGTATATATATATATATATATATATATTACAGTATGACTTGCTGTCGTGATTGTTTGATACAAAGAATGTTTGTTTCGGTTTGAGACAGATTTTTTGTTCCTGTTTAAAGAGTATGTTTTGGTCAAAGATTTTTGTGCATATTCAGTTTTTGTCAGTAGGGAACAAGAAGTGAAAAGTTGCAAAATGACTGATTTACTGAACTTTTTGATACAGGGCTGTTATAACTTTAATGTCAAGTTGAAAGTCTCCTATGCTCACCAAAGCTGCAATTATTTGCTCAGTAATATAGCAAAAAAAAGTAATATTGTGGGGAAAAAATCAATTCAAAGTATCTTTTCAATGTTAATACATTTTAAAATGTATTTCTATTATTGTGAATGTTGAAAACTTTTGTGCTGCTTAATATTTTATTTTTTTAGGATTCTTTGATAAATATAATATTTAAAAGAACAAAATTTATTAGAAATATAAACTGTAATGAAAATAAAATATACTACTTTTTAAGAATAATTCACAGTGGACAGTTGACTAGTTGAAAGGTGAGTTTGACTAACTTTTTTCATTTATTTTTAATAAAAAAAGTGTATTTTTAATAGCTCTTCTCATCTTATTTAAATGCCCCCTGAACGCTCAGGTGAACCTAAAATCCATCTAGTTGTACAGGACTTCTGATTAGCTGACTAGTTGTACTGGCAAGCCACCGTCTAGTCAGTTTCAAAAGTTAGTTTTGGACATCCCTACCACTCCTTAAACACTAAACATGTTTATGATTAGAGAAAGACAGTGATAGAGACAGAGAGAGAGAGAGGCAGGGCAGGGAGAGAGAGATAGAGTGAAGGGAAAGAAAAAAAACAATCTCATCAGGCGAGAGGCCGTTTGCTTAGCAAGAGCTGACAGTCTTTGTGTATGTAAATGAAGAATTTAGACTAATGGAGTTGAACCATTTCTAATTTTGTGATGGCAAGAGGATTTTGATTGAAAGTAATTAAGCAAGCTAGCTGTAAAATTAATTAAAGCAAAAGGAGGGGGGATTTTTATTGGATTGGATAGCGATATAGCTGCTGTCAGGCAGGGGGACAAATGGGGGTGACCTGGATTCTCTGCCCTCCCTCCTCCCACTTGAGACTTTTATGTCACTTTAATCTCCTTAGAGCGGCTGGTGTGCATTTGTTCGAAATAATCAAGGAAATATGGTCAGAAATTGTCAGCTTTCAGATCTAATTTACCTGACAGCCTCGCGAGCGTGGACGCACAAGTGTGTCCGTGTCGGTGCGTATGTCTGCGCGTGAGGTTTTTTTCCTGTCTCCCTCTTGTCTCTCTCTTCAGCTTCGTGGAAAATGCTTTTGACAGTTTTGAGACATCTTGACTCCTTGTTGAAAAAAAATGACAAGGAACTTGCTCAGGTTGAGATGAACCCTTCAATGAGACAACGCATCAGGGCTGAGACTAACTTAGCGTGTATTAGTACATGAAGTGTGCACTTTTAGGATATTGTCAGTGCTTCAGTTCATCTGAACCTAACTTCTGTGAATTTTCAGATTGTCTGATGGAGAAACATATTATTTGAACCAAAAATGTAACCAAATATTCAATATTAGAAAGGTAAAATTTAAAACACAGATCAATGAAATACTAATAATAACCAATAAATCTCAATATTGGATCCGCTATATTGTAAAACAGTATACAGGACCTTTTGAGTCACAAATACAGAGATTGTTGAGCGAACCTAAAAAATCTGCATCAAGTTGCTTTGAAGTTTTCTTAACTCATTTTATACAGTGTATATATCATATATAGTCAAATATACAGTCAAATATACAGTCAAACCGAAATTTATTCAGACACCTGCAACATTTCTCAAATTATCACAGTTTATTTGCTATAGTTTAGAAAATGGTAATAAAATATGACAAGAAATCAGAGTTAAACTGTATCAGAACAAATTCTGATGAATTACAGTCAAACCATAATTTATTCAGACACCTTCAAAATTGCTCACATTATCACAGTTTATTTGCTATAGTTTTGAAAATGGTAATAAAACATAACAGGAACTCAAAAGTTAAACTGAATTCATCCTGATAATGTCAGATAATTTTGATAGAAAGGTATGTAACGTAAGTATGTAAAGTGTCAAATCAAATTTTTGGTCCCAAATTTGTATTAGTTTTACTGGTGATCCACTGTATGAAGAGTATTTGGGTATAATATGTCACAGTTTACTTTACATAAATGAACTAGTGTCCTGCACCCACTAGCAAAAAAAATATATAAAAAATTATATATGGTGTCTAAACCATTTTAGGTTTGACTGTATGTGCATTTTTACATATATAATACTTATAAAATGTATAATAGCATTAGAAGAAAAGATCAGTTCTCTCAAGCAGGGTGGCATTTGCTGGCCTTGTCCCATTTGAACCCGAAAAAGACCTCTTCATTATGGTCCGTCATGCAGAGTAACAGCCTTGAGGAAGATCGAGGAAAAGGGGGGTGGAGGTGAAAAGCTAGCGTAGTGTCCCAGTGAGGCTGGGGTACGGACCGATGCCTCTAACGGGATTAAACCCCTCTGAAAACACTCCCTCATCCTTGTCCCCCCAGAGCCCCCTTCCCGGCCCCCTTTATCAATTAATATAATAAAAGGAGGAACAAAGAGCTTCCCTCCTCTCCCTAATTAAACTTGTCCATCTCTGGAGGACCGTCACCGCGAGGACCCTCCGTAAAAACCGGCCAGGATCATCAAATCCCAGCGTGAGATGGAAGCAGACGTGTGGCCTACACTTGTGGCGCTCCCTATGTATGCCATTACCGTTGAGTGGAGGGTGATATTAACCCCAGCGGTTGCCCACCGAACCCCTCCATTATGACATCATGTTTTCGCCGGCACCTTCCGTCATGAGCTCTCAGCTCCTTATCTCGCCTGTCACCATATGTGTGAGGCTGTTAACAAACCTGTACTCAGAATGGAGAATATCAGGCGCTTTGGAGAAGAGAGAGAGAGAGCGAGAGAGACTGGGTAGGCGAACGCTTTCACAGCCAGCAGAGCTTTTGATAGAAATTAGTTTCACACAATATGCAAATTCCAGCAATTGAAAAAGGGGCTCTTTAAGTGACAGGTTGATATGTGATTAAACGACAATTAGAGCGCTGGAAATAAGTGACGACGGCGGGTCAAGTGCTGAGCTGCTGAGCTGAAAGGTAGCAGACTATTGAGGTAACAGTCATGGGGGAGGCCAGGAACGGGACCCAAAACAAATTAGCTGCTGAAAGAAAAATGTTGGCACAGCTTGTCAATAAATGTGTAAGAGAGGGAAAAAAAGTCTCACCGCGCTAGGTTGTGACCGGTTACTTCATCGTTTTCAATGCAAGTCTATACTTTTTCTTTTAAGCTTGACTTTCAGGTATCTTAAAATATTTGTAGCACAAACGTAGCTAACACTTTGTGACAACGTAAAAGTGTTGTGCTGATGTATTTGTCATCCATATAAGTAGACGCCAACACAATTCTTCTGCTATTAATAGTGTACATTTGGCTTTTTTTCCCCTCACTCACTGATTTCAGTCTAATTGGCTATGTCCCTCCCAGCTAGACCTTTCCTCCCCTACGGTGTGCGACGGAAGGATTGCCTTTCTCTCCAAGAAGGACATGAAAGGCCCATGGCCTGTCCTGGCAGCAGATGGCTGCGGCCTCTAATCCCCTTTGATGCTGCGGTGGGCAGTTGCTCCTGAACATCTCCTGCAAAGCCATGAAAACTTGAGCTACTTTTCCTCTAACTGACCCCAATTGTCAAGGAGCCGGCAGCTGTCAGACTTGGTTAGCTGTGCCTTAACTGAGACTGAAGGGCACAGGTTGCTCTCTCTCTCCCTCTCCCTCTCCCTCTCTCTCTTACTGGCTTCCTGTTCTCTGTCTGTCATTTTCTGTGCATTCCAAGGGTACAGTATGACTGCGGATGCTTATGGGCTGTACATTCACAGCAATATTGTTGTCCCAGATGGTTCGTGTTCTACTAAGAGGCTTAAATTTCATCACGGCTCACCTTAATTATCAGCATTACAAGCAGTGCAGTTTGTAGATTTATCCTTAATGTCAAACCTATTTATTTTATTTTATTTTTTAATGAAATTATCCTAAAAAGACTGAAAAAAGCTTTATTGTCTAAGGGTTTGAATAGGGTTTGAGGAGTATTTAGGTTCACAGACCGGTCCATTTGACAGAGATATGTAAGACATAACTCTTGGTCTTGTGAAGAAAGTGCCTCTGTCGGAGACGGTCCCATGATGGCAGTGAGTTCACTAATGGAATTTTTAAAGTATTAAGAGTCTTTTCTCTCGACCATTTCCTCATTCGCAGGGAACAGCCATAAATGAGCACATACACTTCAAGGCTTGACCATCAACACCACATTAGTTTATATAGCGGTGTATGAAGAAATTATGGGTTTCCATCCACTCAGATAGCTGGAAAGCGAGGGGGAAATGGAGTGTTTTTTCCTTCTCCACAGTTGTTGCGCTAAAGAATAGACTTGTACTAAACGGCTTTGATTAAATTAAAATCACTCACCCAAATGTTTGAATGTGTCGGCACTATTATCACCTCCGGTTCTTATTAATTCGGCACTGTAAATAAATTCAGGACTGAACTTTAGCGTAACCCTTGTCTTCCCGTCTCCCTTGCAGCCAGCTCTCTGATATTAATTAGAGGAGGAAAAAATACACTGAAATGCTCAGTTCGTTTGAATTCTGGTAGCTTTCTCAGTTGTGCATGTAAGCATGCCATCGGAAAATGTCAGTCTGAAGCAGCTCACCATCTGGGTGCATTTACAATTTTTTTTTTCCCATGATGGGATTGTTTCAGGAACATTTGCCATAATTATTGCTCGCATTAGCTTTAGCTGATGTTTGCAGCAGATCTCGCGCATGGTTGCGAATTCGCTCGCACCTGATCTTGAACAGATAGGCTTGATGCTGAGTCGTGTGCAGGACTATTTCAAGACTGAAATGCGATTGTTTTAATACCTTAATCCACCTGTCCTTGGCATTCAGGATTTTGAAGAACTCTCCCGGTAATTTCAGTGGCCTCCATTTGTACCAGGCCATTTCATTCTGACCTCTTCGGCTGATCCCTCTTTCTCCTCCAGCCTCTTGACGTCACAGTTTTAATGTGTCAAAATGACAATTTATCACCCGACTGACCTATTTAAACAGTGTCGCTGCGAGTAGACCAATCAGAATCGTCCAGATTCATAACCCCAAAACAAATATTTCCTCTTAATTAAGAGTGTCCCTCTTGTGTCTTCCCACACACAAAATCATTATACAGCAGTGATTTGACTACTTGGCAGGAAATATATCACTCTTGACTGCATGTTAATCTGTTAGGGCCTGGTTGTCAAACGAGAATGGGGGGCACCAGCAGTGACGGTTTCTCCGTGCATTGATAGCCCCCTAAGGGACAGTTAACCCTCAAATTTCCCCTGTCTGGCCCGGCTCTCCGGGTGGGCATTGGCACTGAGAGTGGTTGGGGGGGTGGGGAGGTGATTGTAATGCTTGTTGATGGTCTCAGAGATTTTTTTTTTTGTGACGGACCCTCATTAAGTGCAAATCTCAATAGCAAACTGGCACTTTAGGATGTAGAGGAAGTTCAAGCAGGAAAGAGTGCATTAGAGACACCTCCCTTCTGTCCTCTCTGTTTTCCTGATCTAATGTACTTTACGAGGAATTGAAAATAGGGGTCAATAATTATGCATTTTAATTATTAACCTGGGTCCTTCTTAATTGTGCTTTTTAAAGCCTCTGTGCACGGACATGATGCTTTATTGCTCTGTTAGTCTGGGCAAGCTTTGACCAGACCTCTATCTTTCCATAAGCCAGTCTCTATTTCACTGGGCTCTAATGTTTTCTTTTTTTCCCCCCTTCTTTCGCTACGTATAGTGTGAAAATATCAGGGAGTATTGTGATTTTCACGCCTGGAACTTGTTCATGGTAATTAATAAATTCTTTTTTTTTTTTTTTGAAATTGTTTTAGAATTGATTAGAGATTAGAAAATGTTTTTTTTTATTCTTTTAAAATTATTTATCTAATATTGTTTTAATTTTATAGATAATATATTTTTAGGTTTTATGATGTAATTATATAATCTCAAACGGATAAAGTCAAGGGAAATTGCTTTTTGTGAGTGCAATCTTTATAAAATGATTCTTTATTTTTTCTAAAAGGATATTTGTTTTGTTTTACATTGTGTTTTATATTTTCAGATTTCATAAATAATATATATTTTTACATTTCATAATTTAAATTAGTAAACCCAAACTGGAAAAGTCATGGAAATCCATTGGTCTATAGGTGTGGAAAGCATGTACATTACTGTGACCCTGGTTTGTGTGCTTATTTGTGTAAGTGCGTCACATTTAGGCAACAGATCATTTTAATTAGAAGATGCATTGATTGACACGATGGCTGTGGGCGCAGAGAGCGAGATATCCAACAAATACTGTGGTCATGGTGACCTCGATAAAGACAAACATAAAGCCTTTTTTAAAAAGAAAAATGGGAGCAGTCATATTTCAGTCAGCTAAACAATCATTATCTTAGTTTTTTAATTTTCCCCTAAATATTTAATTTTAAAATATATTCATATTTTCGTATTAAATATTCATTAATATTCACATATAATAGTAATTTGTTATTATTAACAATGGTCGATTGACACATGTTCAAAAGCAAAACCAAATGTGGATGTGCGGCCAGATATCTCTCTGTATTGATATATGCTGTTGTGAGCATCAAGTCAAGCAGAAATAGCTTTTCAGTAGGAAGTTGTAGTTTATGATCAGTCCAGTGTAAACAAATTGCTGCTGGTGGCTGGACTCAGACATAGCCTATTATTCACTGTGGGAATGTTTGGTTTGAAACACAAGCGTGTTATTGTTGCCACATTGATAAGAGAGAAGAGGCGAGCCGCTGGGGTGGCAAATATTGAAATCACTCTGAAAACTGCCGTCCTTACTTCTAACCCACAGCCGACAGGGAAGAGCAATCCTATCAGTACCTGTCATTTCCTTAACATCAAGTGGTTTTAACACAGTGTTTACAGCTTATTAATGTAACATTTAAAAACCGGATCAATGAAGCCTCTGTGGTGTTCATTTGTCAAGAACTAGAGCTGTCAAGTGACTTATACACCTACGATTGTACAGTATACTGCACTTTTGTGCCGTCACAGCTCAGATCCACCGCTGTTGTGTGGGAGCACAAGAGAATGGTGTAATTACTGTCTCTGAATTCATATAGTGATACATAAAATAGTATTTATCCAGTCTCCTGGGCTAGAGACATGTGTTTGCCCAATAGACAGTGGGAGTCGTGACTTTAGCACCTTCTTTGTCTCCTGCTTCACTGTAATATAATATGCTTTTTTTTTTACCTAAGTAACTAAACATGTTATATATGCGTGTTATATATCAAAGAACAGTGTTATTTTACATGTTACAACACTTTACCGTGGTACCACAAGAGTGCTTTTTTGTGTAAGGCTTGTAAGCTGATTCGGAAAGAACGCATTCAGCGTAACAGAAACGTTAACGTAAATGTCCTTCGCTTTTTTCCCCCACAGCCTCCCCCTTCCGCCCGTCCTCTCCTCAAACACACCCACGCGCAAATAAACATAAAAAGCTAATTTGTTAGCTACCTCATTTCAGAGGCCCGGGCGCGGGATATTGTGTGCGAAAAGTAATGCTTTGTCAAATGTTGACACGTGTCGCAAACATGGAGCCCTTAGCAGAGCATTTATAAAGAGCGCAGGCGGCCAGGACTGTCAGCACATGAGGAGGAGAAGAGAAGCTTTGAAATGAGATTAGCCTGCTGCTCAGCTTCTGCACTTCTCAACCAAACAGTAGATGAGCCTCCACAACATGCACATGTACATAGACGCTAAAACCTGCTAAGTACAGACGGTTCATCCTCACGCCTTTCTTTTTTTGTATATGCATAGCCTATAGTCTGTTATGTATCGTTATTTGCTACTTCCAAAAGTGGGTGGTAGTAAGGGGCGGGGCATTCTCATTCTGGAGATATTTGATTGGACAAAAATGTGTAGTGCAAGGTGAGTCATCAGTACTTTCGTCTGGTTTAATTTAAGAGTAGCTGTAAATATTAATACGTATGAACAACTGTTAAAAATTTTAGCTTTTTTTTTTTTTTTTAAAGAAATATATGCTTTTATTCAGCAAGGATGGATTAAATTGATCAAAAGCAACAGTTAAGATATTTACAATTTTAAATAAATGCAGTTCTTTTAAAAATTTTCAGTTCATCTAAGAATGCATGAATATGAAGCAGGGCAACTGTTTTCAGCATTGACATAATTATATAGAAATTATATAGAAATTGCTTTTTATAAATGTGTTTATAATTTGAGGATGAGAAATGTTACTTCAGAAGCAAATGTGACCCTGGACGACAAAACCAGTCATAAGTAGCATGGGTATATTTGTAGCCATAGCCAAAAATACACTATCTTGGTCAAAAATATCGATTTTTCTTTTATGCCAAAAATCATTTTGATATTAAGTAAAGATGATGTTCCATGAAGATATTTTGTGAATTTCCTGCTGTAAATATATAAAAACTTAAAACTTCAAAAACTTAATTTTTGATTAGTAATATGCATTGGTAAGAACTTCATCTGGACAACTTTATAGGCGATTTTCTCAATATTTAGATTTTTTTGTATCTCGGCCAAATATTGTCCTAACAAACCATATATCAACGCAAAGCTTATTTATTCAGTTTTCAGTATAAATGTCAATTTCAAAAAATTGACCGTTATGACTGGTTTTGTGGTCCAGGGTCACAAATATGTATTAAAATGTTTTCTGTAGTATTGTGTAATACTGAAGACTGGAGTAGTAGCTGCTGAAATTTCTGCTTTTCCATCACAGGAGTAAATTATATTTAAAAAAATAATAAAACTGAATTGATTTATTTTAGATTATAAAAATATTTCGCAAATTTATTTTACAAGTACAAGAGACTTCTTTCAAAAACCTTAAAAAATCTTCCCAACCCCAAACTTTTGAATGGCAGCATCTATATATTATATATAAATAAGTGTATAGTAATTATTAATGGAAGTTATTAAGTGATTTGTCAGCTACACTAGCACATAGATATTAGCTTGGACTAAAAGCCATAAAACTCCAATTTGATTTTCATGATGTTTTGAAATTGGCCTAAAATGTTTGAACAGCATTGACGGAAATGAAACAAAGGAAATTGAGTCGCCCCAAAACTCTTGTTAAAAATAATAGCACACCTGTTATGCATGCAATTCATGACGTACGTAATGTAACCGTGTTTGTGACAAAACTGGCGTTACGAAACGGATTAGAATGTCAGCGTTAGACCAGGGACTGTTTGTAGAGTGGCTGATGGATAGTGTTGGTCCGGTGCCACACACCTGCTTGTGCCTCCTTACACACACACACACACACACACATGCAAACACACTGGCGATTGCCTCCCCGGTGACACCCGTCTGCCACGTGTATGTGTGTACCGCTGAGGTGTGGACTCCTGTCAGGACCTCTTATTATTTCCCAACAATCTCTCTCACCTTGGACATGCCCCCATCTATCCATCCATCCATCCATCCATCCCTCTCTCGCTCTTCCCTCGAGGGTGGGGTGTCAATGGCAGACCGTCCTGGGCAAAAATAAATAATGAACATAAAATTGGGAAACAAAGCGCTGGCGCCCCTTAATACGCAAACACCTCCAATATGCTGATGTTTTTCTTTTGCACATTGTGTTTTCTAAATTGCCTTTGACTGCGTGCATCGGTAATGAAACTTTATGTCCTTGCAGAAAGGACAGCTAGTCCGATTCGGTTAGGCCTGGGACCATCTTCTCATGCTGGCTTTTGCACGACGTTTTTTTAATACCCCGGCTTATGAATAAATGAAGCCCGGGTGCAGGGGTTTTTTTTCCCCATATTTGTGTAAATTGCTTTAAAAGCATTTTATCATGTCATAAAAAAGTGCAATTGATCTGGAGTGCTCAGCCCACTGGACAGCTGTGTATTTTGTTAATGGCCACTTTGCTCCAAGTGGCTTATTAAAAAATTTATATATAAATGCTAAAATTGCATAAATTATTTAAACACAAAGTAAGCATTTTTTGTTTTGGTCTGGGGGGCATTGAAGAGTAGATTGAGTTTACTATAGCATCGCCTGATATTGAGTCACACGCCTGCACGAATGCATATATATCACAAGCGCGAGCGCACGCTCGCACGCGGAGGCGCAAAAAAAGTATATATTTTTTGATGACTTAGTTTCAGCAACCATGGAATGTCACCCATATCCTGGTTGATTGTACTTTCGAATTTTATGATGTTTTTCATTGATTTGTTTCCCCGGCGCAGCTGCCGACCTCTATTGAGGGACGAACGTAATCAGCACTGACGCAAATTAGATGGTTATTCGTTTCGAAAATTGACAGAAAAACAATAAAAAAGATGAAATGCTCCCAAATCAATAGATATAATGAAATTCAAATAATCCGTGAGATGAGGTCTCCATGGCAACTGATAATGTGGAAAAGAAAACAATTTAATAAAGGACAGGCACGCTTTGAAAACAGATTGGGGGGGTAGCTATATAGCGGCGAGAGGGGAGCAGATGAGAGGAGGGCAGGAGGAGGGGGGCAGGAGCGAGAGAGAGAGAGAGAGGAAAAAAGACGGAGAGCGGATGTTTGTGGCGGCTGAACAGCCAGGTCCGTCACTTATTTCCCCCCGTGTGAAGGATCTGTGTCTATCCCAAGGACGGCAGAATAATTAGAAAAGCTTTCATGCCAGAAAGTGCAGATTCAGGTTTTAATACACAAAATTATTTCAGGGGCAGTGAATCGGAAAGCCATTTGTTGGTGACCTTCCTGAGGGGCCCCCTGGTACAGGGCAAGATGGAGGCAGCGTGGCAGGGCAAGCTGAGTTATGGCATATTTGTGTTTTTATAGTGGCTGAGGGAATGGAGATGGGGAGGAGGGCAGGGGGCTGTCAGAGAGAGGGGGGGGACATGCCGTGGGGCTGCGATGGGGGCAGTGTGTGTGTGTGTGTGTGTGTGTGTGTGTGTTGCTGTAGGGTAGGGGTTGCTGATGCTAGAAAGAGAGGGAGAGAGAGAGAAGGAGAGACTTGCAGATCTGGCTGTATTTACAGATCAGTTGTCAGAAAAGCCATTTAGAGGGAACACGTACGTCCCAGCGCAATGACAGCAGAAGTGCCTGTTAAAAAGAAAAAGACAAGAAAAACAGACACTGGCGGAGAGAGCAAGTGCCGTGATCTGAGGTCGTCGACTAAATAACTTGCTTTTGTATGAAATACACTCAGAGGATACTTATCCCGCTTTGCTTTTGAAAATAATAAAGCAATGGGCCTCGAGAGGCTGTGCGTTACAGTCATTTTACCACAAAATCGCCTCAACCCTTCATTCGTAAAGTTCACAGCTACAATTGTCAGTGACTTCAAACGTGGCTTATCCACTCAGAGCTATTAGTTTTGTAATACACATTTAAGTTAGCGTCTTTTCTGTCGTAGTTTTTCAATTAGGCCACAAACCAAAACATATAATGATAGCTCTGCAAAAAGTGACAGAAACTTGTTAAACCTGTCTCAGTCTGTGTTTTGTTTGAAGTATTTATTCCACTGTTTGCTTAATTTCACTCAAACACTGTCAATTTGCTTTCGTGCTAACGCCATTAGTGGTTAGTCCAGGATAATGTGTCCGGTTTTTATCCTGCTCACAGCTGTAAGCAAATTAAGCTAAATTGGGATTTTATATCCTGTTATTTTAGATAGAGAACTGTAGTTTGCTGTAAAACTGGAGCGTTATTTAGTACATTGGGAATTCATTTGATTATTGGTTAGCTTAAGTAACGTCACTGGAAAAGGAAAGTCATTTCAGAGGAAGTCATTAAAGATTACAAAGGCACATTTTTTTCTAAAATAATAATATGCAAAGTGATATGCGAAAGCAAATAGGATCAATTTTGATTTCATGTCAACTTTAACAACACTGGACAAGTTTCCATATTCAGCAGGTCAATTCTTCTGTGTTGATCAATCAATCTTTGCATGAATGAATTGAGAGGCAACGCACAGCACCTCTCGTTCGAATGGAGGAGGGTACGAGTATCCCTAACACACACACACACACACACACACACATACAAGGCTCATCCTCCCATTTGAGTCCAGTAGCAGGTCCCTGCTCTCATTCCACATTATTTCCCCTGTTCCGTCGACACACCTCGTATTTAAAGAATGATTGTTTTTTAGCTCACCCTTGAAACCTTCCACTTACCATAATGTGCAGTTTGAGGCTGTCCGGCCCGTGATATTAATTTGAGGCTTAGTCTCAAATTCTTCTGTCTGAGTGACTCGTCTCTGGGAGAGAGAGAGGGCTGTCATTAGACGTGACAGAGGGTCCGGACGGGCAATAGCCCTGGCGTTAATACTGCAATGCGAAAAGTGCCCCACAAGTAGGAGCAAAACTTGAAATTCCTCGCCGAAGAATAACCCAAAGCCGTCAAATCTGACAGACTTGTGTCAGTTACTCAGAAAAAAGTTTTTTGCCTCCTCCTGTTGTCGTTCTTTTTATGTTTACGTGTACATATAAATGTATTTTATTATTTTATATCTGTTTTTATTTTTATATGTCTCTCAGCAAAAATAATGATTGTTTTCCAACAGGTTTCCTTTCCCCTAAACTGCTATTGGGTTAGATAGCCCCACCTAAACTAATGCTATTGGTTGAGCTAATCAGGCTGATTTTGATTTGGTTAAAAAAGTGAAAGATTTCCGCTTTAAAGGTACGAGTGGTGTCTAGTTTCAGTGTACTGAGAGGAGTATGTGGCACATTGTTACTGTCAGCTGCAGGCACTCACTCTCTCTCTCTCTCTCTCTGGGTCTCACTTTAACGGCCTGAGCTCACTGTGACTTCCAGTGACTGACCAGTCTAACTTTCTCCGCTCCGTCTCACTCAGCCCCGTACCGCGGGAGATCGGCTTAAGTGGCCCTTTTTCCTCTCGCTCTCTATCTTTCTTTCTTTCTTTCCATCTCACTCTCCCGGGCCTGTTTTTCCACAGTGGCTGTGGGGAGCAGAGGGTGTTGAAGGACCCCTACTGGTAAAGTGGGTAAACACGCGCAGCCCTGACATCTGTGCTGCGAGAGAGAGAGGGAGAGAGAGCGAGTGAGAGAGGGAGAGGAGAAGGGTAGAGTGAGAGAGGGCGAGTGCAGCCCAGCCGTAAAGGCGCACAGGGAGAGAAGAGAAAAATGCCTTGCTTTGTGGAGAGAATTCCTCCAAAGCAGCAGGGAGAGGTGAGACAGAGAGAGGAGGGCTGTCTCCTGCCAGGTAAGACCTGCGCCAGGCGCCACACACACACACACACACACACACACACAGAGAGAGAGAGAGAGTGAGAGATGCTGGTGGCTTGAGTACGCTGTGGATGGGGTGGGCGTGAGGGTGTAGAATGACAAAGGCACTCATTACTTTCACTGTGTGTTTTGGTAAAGTAATACCTCACTATGAAGTGATGACTGAATGGAAATATGAAGTTGAGGAGTGATTTTTATTTTTAGGTGCATAAGTGACATTATATGTGCTTGTTTAATTTCACGAAAAGTGAAATAATTTATTCAATTTATTTAGATTTACTTACAATTAAATGATTATTTAATTTGTTCATTAATTTTTTTTTGATTTTATTAAAAACTAAAAATATGCCGTTTGTGCTGTAGTTTTCCAGCTTTTAGAACTTCACAAAAGCAATTAATTATGAATGATTAATTAATTAAAATTTTATGTAAAAAAAAAACAGAAAAACATTTTTTGTAGTTTTTTGTTTAAGCTTTTAAAACTTTAACAAAGCATTTTTGCATATTTTTAATTATTAAATTATTATTTAAATTATTACAATTTTATGGGAAATTAAAAAGAATATTTATGCATTTTCCTGTGCTTTCCTAAGTTTTAGATTTTCACAAAATATTTTATTAACATTAATTGAATTTTAATTTATGAACTTATGCTAAACTGAATCTACAATTCCATTTGTGAAATTAAGTATTAGATTATTTATAATAATAGCAGCTTTTAGACTTCACACGCACACTCTACAGGTGTCTCAAAGTTCTTAAAATAGAACAGTTTATTAATCTTAAATGAGTCAAACGTTTAGTCTCCTGTAATTTTTGTTTATATTGGATGTGGATTAGTCACTGTGTACTTTTTCTCTCAAATTGCTGTTCTTAATTACGAGCAAGGCCTGAGCTAGTGATTGCTCACAATTTCTCAGTTAGATGACAAGTGGTATTATTTGCCCAGCTAAGCGAGTGACTGCCGGTATCGAGCGCGCTCCCGCGCGCTTGTTTAGATACAGCTGTTCTGTCAACTGAAGGATTTTCCACAGGGCTTCTGTTTGGAAGATGCGCTCTGTTCCAGCGTTCAATTAGATCTTCCCCTTTTTGTTAAATAAATACAGTGTCTTTAAATCTAAACAAAAATTTGCATGGAGCTCAGTGCGCTGCCAAGGATGCAATGTGCTGTTTCGGGCCTAGTACAGGCCTGAAAGGTGAGGCTGAGAAAGAGAGAGTGAGAGAGAGAGAGAGGAAGGAAGTTTGTCTCTTTTCCACCCTCTTGTTGATTTGTTTCTATTGCTGATGGAATTGAGCCCTCAGTGAAAGGTGAGGTCACAATTGAATTTGGCTTGCGTTTCCGTGGTGATCTGGCAATGGTTCCGATGTCCCAGCGGATTGGTTTGTTTGTTTGTGCGATAGCGAGTCTCTGTGTGTGTGTGTGTGTTTCCGTGCATAAACACGGGCACGGGAGATTTTACTGAGCAGATATTTCCCCTCTGTTTTCACTCTGAGCTGGGGGAGATTGATGACTGAATTGTTGAGTACATGTTAACAGTAACTGCTGATTTATTGAGATACTTAGAGTAAGTGAGGGTGCACCAACTAAGAGGGGAAGAAAAAGATATAGGCCTTTTAAGTTAATGTAGAAATAGAGCCTTTTTAAGTAATAATTGTGATTACTGGGCGGGGGGTAGGGAGGGATGTACGGGCATTCGGCCAGAGGAGAGGTGTATTTGAGCACGCTGTGAAGGAAACGCATTTCACAGACTGAGGAAAGGAATAAATTGGAAGTTCTTGGTTCTTTTTCAAGACTTGACATGGTGCAAGTCTTTAGTGTTATCATAAGTGCAGGTATTCCACTGAAACAGCATGCTGTTTTAAAGGAATCAGCTTTTTAATTCATTTATGCCTCTGTCACTTGGGAACCAAAAGTATTCAAGCTCCCTTCAGTGTGATATTCCTCCATCCCTCCATCTCAGCACATGGGCATAACTTTTGCTTGGAGGAAAAAAAGGGTCTTGTGTGTTTTTTTTTTAAACTACCTTTTAGGCTGAGTGAAATGTTTCCCCAGTTTGCACAGGGATGACTTTATTTCTTAGCAGGGATTTAAACCTACTCAATCCCCCCATAAATACACCCTTCTCCAGCAGCAAGCCGGCCGTAACTCATTCTCTTAACTCTCTCGCTAACTAAACTCATATTGCAGAGAGAGCTTTGTTTGTCTTTGTTTCAGTTCGATCAGATCCATCACGTCAACAGCTGCCTCTTTCAGATCCCTCGCTCGCCCTCATCACAGCCATTTTTTCCAGCCGTAGAGTTCTGACGATCAGAATATAGATGGAATTGTGATATTGTGCTTTGCTGGTGGCACTTGTTGATGTTCAGATGTTTTAGAGGCGTTTTTTTTGGCAGGTCCATTATCAGTTTGGACAACCAAGAATATTGTCCTGGGCTCTGATAAATTGTGCCCTGGGTTCTGATAAATAACTTTTTACACCAGCAAGGAGTGTAATCTGGAAACTTCCTTTTCAAGTATTTTATATATTTAAATAATTATTTTCTGATAAATATTTGTGTATCAATATATTAATTATTTAAATGATTTTAAATTACTTTATAATTAATTCTATAATGATTCCAATTAATATATAACATTTATATATATATATATATATATATATATTTTCTTCATCTCCAAAATGAAATGACAAAAAAAATATATTTATTAATTTATTTATTATATATGGTATATCCTACTCTAATGGCTCTCAATCTGGGCCCAAGCCTTACTGGGGGCCTCAGAAAACTTCCAGGGGGCCCCAAAATTTTTAAAATAATTATATTTAGTTAGATTAACATTATTGTAATTAAAATGCTAAAAATACCAGTGCAAGGGGTGTAGCTGAGACAGAAGGGCCTACAAAAACTATGCATGCTGCCAGTCAAAAATTGGGCCCATATTTTAAAATTTTGTCCTAGAAATTTTTTGTGATAACCCCAGATCTGTTGCCAAAAACTTTCTAGCCACAGCAAAGCTCCGCAGCTCTGATATTAAATATTGTCTGAAGGTTCAAACATCACAGTAGCATCAAGCAAAACATCTGAAAGCTTGTGAAATTAGCGGGAATTGTATTGGAGAGGGTGTTGTGTAAAGTCGGGCGGGATAAATATGTGACTGCGGAGAGCGACTCGAGCTCAGTTCTGGGGTGGAGGAGACAGAATCTCTCTCAGGGCCCCTGATCGGCTGTGATCCGCCTGCTGCTACCTTCTGTTCTCCACTGTTAGTCCCAGCGGCTGCTCTGAACTGACACACACAACTCCTCGACGGGCTTGAAGCCCTCTGATGTCCCACCCTCCCCTCAGTTGCACCTTCTTCTGGCGCTTTGCATTTTGTTGTATTTGTGTAAAAGCCCAATGCCGAGTGAGATTACAGTCGTGCGGCGGTAGTTCCCTCTCTCTCTTCTTCTCTGTTCTCGCCGTCCTTCCAGTCCTGCGTTTGATCTCGCTATCATTTCCCCTCTCGTCTCTTGTCTGTTCGACACCTGAGAGCCAATGTTTTAAGAGGACGACATCTGGAAAAATGTACAGCGGCAGGCCATCGACTCTGATAAAGACGGTAAACAAGATGAAAAACAAAAGCCCACAGCAACGGTTTGAATAAAAGACCTACCTGTTACGGCGTCCATTAAGCGTTATTCCTCGCCGTGGTAAGACAGCTGAAGCCCTCCACATGCCCAGTGTTAATATTAGTTTGGTTGAAGAGAGTCCATAAGCTGATCAGTGGGGAGAGGCGCTCTGTACGCCTCAGGCAGTGCCAGGCCTTGCGTTTGGCTCCCGCTCAGAGGATTGATGTCTGGGAGTCAGTGGGGGCTCCACTGTACCTTTATTACTCATCAGCTGGGTACCAAACTAATTTGATAAAGCGCCACTTAATACACCAAACACACACACATACTGTGACCGTGCCTGGCACGCCATCAACTGTGTCAGGCCGCCCGGCAAAAGGCTGGGACGTCATTTAAACATGGCGTGTTATTTTTGTAGATTATTTTTCATTAAGAAATTACATGAGCTGGATTCGAACATGCATCATCCAAATGAGCACCACAACTCAATATGTTAGAACATGCACAAATTTATTATTTATTTATTTATTTTTTTTTACTGTACTTTACTATATATGTGTAGATTTACCATATCCATGTGTGTCATTTTACTGTAAGATACTGTAAAACGTATTAATATTATTAATTATTAAATTAATTTAATTATTTTTGTAATTAAAAACTATAAATGACCTTACACTTTGTATTATAATTATCTTACTTTGTTTTAATGAAAATCTATTTTATATTAAACAATTATTAATGTTTAAAAATACTATTGCTTTTTTACAATAGCATATTTATAATATTTACTTTAGTATATTTATTCATACTGTAGTTTACTACAGTTGAAGTCAAAAGTTTACATACACCTTGCAGAATCTGCAAAATGTTAATTATTTTCCCAAAATAAAAGGGATCATACAAAATGCATGTTATTTTTTTTTAGTACTGACCTGAATAAGATATTTCACATAAAATTTGTTTACGTATACTCCACAAGAGAAAATAGTAGTTGAATTTATAAAAATAACCTCGTTCAAAAGTTTACATAAACTTGATTCTTAATACTGTGTTGTTGCCTGAAAGACCCACAGCTGTTTTTAAGTGAAAGTTGTTCATGAGTCCCTTGTTTGTCCTGAACAGTTAAACTGCCTGCCTGTTCTTCAGAAAAATCCTTCAGGTCCCACAAATTCTTTGGTTTTTCAGCATTTTTGTGTATTTGAACCCTTTCCAACAATGACTGCATGATCTTGTGATCTATCTGTTCACACTGAGGACAACTGAGGGACTCATATGCAACAATTACAGAAGGTTCAAACAGTCACTTATGCTCCAGAAGGAAACATGATCCATTAAGAGCCAGGCGTGTAAACTTTTGAACCAAATGAATATGTGTACTTTTTTCTTATTTTGCCTAAATATCGTATTTTTTCATTGAGAAGCTAAAAAAAGTTAAATGTCTCATAGAAGACGAAAGAAGTTAAATATACCCTGATCTTCACATTCAAAAGTTTTCATCCCCTTTAATGCATTGTGTTTCCTTCCGAAGCATCAGTATGTGTGTTTGAACCTTCTGTAATATTTGCAAATGAGTCCCTCAGTTGTCCTCAGTGTGAAACGATGAATCTCAAAACCATACAGTTATTGTTGGAAAGGGTTCAAATACACAAAAATGCTGAAAAACCAAAGAATGTGTGGGACCTGAAGGATTTTTCTGAATAACAGAAGGCAGTTTAACGGTTCAGGACAAACAAGGGACTCATGAACAACTTTCGCTAAAAAAAAACAGCTGTGGATCATCAAGCATGCATAAACTTTTGAACGGGGTCATTTTTATAAATTCAACTACTATTTTCTCTTGTGGACTGTATGTAAACATCTTTTATGTGAAAGGTCTTATTTAAGTCTGTACTAAATAAAAAATAAAATGCTTTTTGTATGATCCCTCTTATTTTGGTAAAATAATGATTTGCAGATTCTGCAAGGTGTATGTAAACTTTTGACCTCAATTGTGTATATGTAGATTTAACATATCAGTGTGTGTAATTTTACTGTAAAGTACTGTAAACATGTAAAATAAAAAAGTCACCTATAATTCACAATGAAAATGGTAAAGTGACATTTCCAGAACTTTCTGTTTTACATCACATTTAATTATTTTCTATATGTTCTGTCTTTTATAATTTGTCATATAATAATGATATTATTATATCTTATAACAATAATATATTATATTTTATTGTATTAGATTAGAAAGCCTGAAACCATATTTTATGTGTGTGTGAATTTTTGGCAAACACACCTGCCATATATTAAATCCAGGATTTTGTATGTACATAGCTCCAGCGGAGAAAATGTGTGTTTCTCTTACAAAATGATTGGCATACATAGATGGTAGAAAGATAAACATGGTAGATGGTAGCAGAGAAGGAAGAGAAAAGGAGAGAGAGAGAGGAAGAGGTTGGTTTGGTAATTACTAACTCTGTGCCCAGGCAGTGGAGGACAGTGTGTGAGTGTGTGTAGGCCCTGGTGCTCTGATAATGAAGGGTTACTGTTGCAGATCTGACAGCGTTAATCTCCACATCGTCCTCGCCTGGTATTTACCCTGCTGGGGAGAGAGCGGCAAGCCCACCTGACAACACAGTTTACCCACAGCCAGACACCTCAGGCTCACACACACACACACACACACATATACACACTGCACCGGGATCAGTTTCAGCAGCCGTCCTTATCTCAAAGACAAACCACAGCAGAAACCAAAAAAATTACAGGAAACATGGAGGGGGGAAAACTTTTTCTTCACCTTTTTGTCAGTCTTTCCCTTTCATCTTCTCTTCCTCCCATTTGAAGTTTATGAAGTACTGTTTAAGCATTACAGAGGTGCAGACAGAGGAATATGAATATGCATCGCACCATATGGTTGCACTTGCTCTGGGACTAGGTGTGTCCAGAAGGTAGAACCACTTTAATGCATTATTCTCCCCTCAAATGATCAGGCTCGTAGTGCCGCAGCACACGGCGGCCATGTGTGCACGGGCCGTACTGGCTTTGAATGATGTGGCCATGCAACTGGCCATCCTTGATGAGTGAAAGAGAAAAAAGGCAGCGAGAGAGTGAGCCATGCTGCTTTTTTATTTTTGTTGTTTTTTTTTTCTTTTTGAGTTCAAATGCAAAAACCCTGACAGAGCTGTGATTAAAAGTGATATTTCTGACACGTTAGGATGCGCACAGGAAGTAACCTTCTCCAAAGCCTTCATTATTAGATGCATGACAGACCTGAATATTTATAAAATATGCTTTAATAATTGATAACAGCAATCTGCTACGGTAATTCATCAGATTTGCACTTCAACAGAGTATCCGTTTTCATTTTAAAATAATAATAAGTCGAATGCTAATGCAGGTGAAATGCAAAATTGCCACCCGTGTGTGGCTGAAGCTCTAAATGCATTTGTGCCATTTTTAGTGCATTGGAAAAACAACAGCGTGTTAATGATATTGCCCTCGCTGCTCGTTTAGAAACTGTTATCAATGTCTGTGATCATTTGTGTGCCGCTCGTTTTGTTGTGCACTGAGCTGTTGTGCTGTTTACTTGTGTAGCTTCCGTTTGAGGGCACATCACATCTAAAAAATCAGGAAACCAGCCTGTTTTAGTGTAGAATATACAAGAAGCTGATGTGGTTTTATCAAAAGCATATTCTTTGTTTGAGTCAGTATGCAATACTTCCTCTTGTTCTTTGACCAAAATAGCACACACACACACACATACACACGCTCACCTTTTGTAAAGCTTCTTTCTACTCACGATGATTTCAGAAAGAGCAGCCACAGCCTTTTTTTTTCCCTCACAAGTGTATCGGTTTGTTTTTGTACACAGGTATGAAATGTTCTCACTTTCGAACTTGAGTTTGTGTTCTTGCAAAAAATGCTAAAAGCATCTTTGAGAATGACTCTTGTATTTGCAGGTGTTTAAAATCATGCACGCCTTGCAAAATATATACCAGAGCTTAAACCGGTGACGGTTCCAGTCAAAAGTTTGCGTGTTAAATATATAAAGCGTATATATAATTAAATTCATTAAGTATTAAATAAAAAAACGTAGCTACAATTTGTTTTTGCCTACTGATTTTTCAGTATAAAAAATTGTAGTGTGAAACATTTTACTGGTAGATGACGCTGTGCGTATTCATTTCATGTTGTAGATTTGAGTTTCTTATTATAGTTACAGTAAGTGCTTTGTTGTATTGTTTGTTTTACCCAACACATATTGAGCTTCACGACACTCACAGGATGATTCAGATGTTTCAGTCTTGTCAACTGACCGCATTTTACTGAAACAAAGCCTAGATTAATAGAGTTCAGGTTTGCTTTAAAGAGTTATTGTTGCAGAAGAGAACTTAGAGAAGTAAGAGAGTCTGAACCTGAGAAGTTCGGGGGACACCTGCAATTTGTTCCTCTGTGCATAACATGTTAAAAAAAAAATAAAATAAAATGTCAGAGTCTGTGAAGCAGAGCAAATGTTTTAATGGTGGCCAGGGATCGAAGCTGTCAGCAAGGCTTCCTGTCTGGAAATGTAGTTTTTTTGACTTAACATCACCTCCTTTTCTCCTTTCTGAAGAAGATGGGCACCGGAAACTACAGGGTGCGATAAAACGTGAGCAGAATTTAAGAAAACACTTAAAAACTATAAATAAGCTACAGTATCTGAAACACAAATGTTAAAAATAGCAGAAAGAAAATACATGTTTTCTTAGAAGAGAAAGACATTTTAAATAAAAAAAAAAATAAATAAACACATGTGAATTACTGAAAATGTTCAGTGATTGACATGTAGCAAATTGTGGTTCATGACTGTGACAATTAAACCAATTATATGTTTAATAAAATATATCCTGCCCAAACTTTACGACATTCAATGAGGCCTGTAGATGTTCTGCCTTCTTTTACTGTCTTACCCAGAGGCTTTACTGCATGGCTTCTTAATTCATTCCTTTTTTTAACAGCAAAGTGTCTTAAAGCCTGTCAAAATGTCTTAAGAGTCTTGTTAAGAAAGTGCCACAACTCATTTCTCTTTAATGAAATTCATATGCTGGTGAGAGGGGGCATGTCTAAACATCTAAACAGGTTGCTTTTTAGGTTTCACACTGAGGTTATCTGAAAGGGCCCTCCTTGATTGACGTTATCTAGCTTGACAGTGCTTCATATCAAGGTTAACCTGACGTCGGAAGGCCCGAGAGGAAAAGAGGCAAAGGAAAACATTTGAAAAAGTCAGACGTGGTCCGGGTCCTGCTCCTCTCTGCCACTCTTTCCCTCTCTCTCACACGGCAGGTGGAGGTTTCTGCACTCTTAATTGATAACTAATCGAGCGGCGTGTGCTGTGTTTCCCCCGGAGGACGGCCCTAATGGTGGCTTGGCTTACTCAGCAGCGCAGCTCCGGAACCACTAAATTAAATATATCCCCACAGATAATGACTCTGAGTGACAGACTCCGGTCTGGGCGGCTCCAGCGGCCACCAACCTCTCGTTGTGCTCTTGCACTGGAGGAACTAGAGTAGCCCACCCCCTTCTGCGTCCGCTCGCCTCCCCGATGCCCCGCACTAACCACGGCTCCTCGTGACAAAAATACATCTCAAGCAGTTAATCTGTGCAGATATCAGCTCAAGTGCCCTTCAGTGGCAAAGGGAGCCTCTCCTCATAACCTTGATTCCTGTCAAATTCTTGCTTCGCACGCGGGCTGCCCCTCAAACATGGCAGCTCGGTCAATTAACCCTGTGTGCCGGGGTCCGCTTCAATCAAACTTACACCCAACGCCTGATGCTATTTTTAAATGTAAAAATCTTAGTTTACAGTAGGCCCTCAACAACCATTGATGTTTTTAAAGAGTTTGTTCAACCAAAAATGAAAAATCTGGCATTGTGTACTCAAACTCAAACTCTATATGTTACCCTGAACCACAAAACCAGTCGTAAGTAGCACGGGTATATTAAGGAATAGCCAAAAATACATTGTATGGGTCAAAATGATCAATTTTTCTTTTATTCCAAAAATCATTAGGATATTAAGTAAAGATCATGTTCCATGAAGATATTTTGTAAACTTCCTACCGTAAATATATATAAAAAAAAAAAATATTAGTAATATGCATCTCTAAGAACTTCATTTGGACAACTTTAAAGGCGATTTTCTCAGTATTTGGATTTTTTTGCACCCTCAGATTTTCGGCCAATATTGTCCTATCCTACCAAACCATACATCAATGGAAAGCCTATTCATTCAGCTTTCAGATGATGTATAAATCTCAATTTCAAAAAATTGACCCTTATGACTGGTTTTGTGGTTCAGGGTCACATATATACTTTTTAAATTAAATTAAAATTTAATGCTTTTATTTATCTAGGATGCATTATTTTAATAAAAAAATTGAAGTAAATAGCTCTACAGTATGTTGTTACAAAAAAATTCTTTGAGCTTTCTATTCATAAAAAAATTCTTTAAAAAAGTATCATTTCCACAAAATTATTAAGCAGCACAACTGTTTTCAACATATATAATCAACATAGAATGATTTCTGAAGGATCATGTGACACTGAAAATTCAGCTTTGCCATCAAGAATAAGTTAAAATTGAAAACGGTTATTTTATATTTTTAATATAATAAACAAAACACTACAAAAAACATATTACCGATTTTGCTGTATTTTGACCACATAAATACAGCCTTAGTGAGCATAAAAGATTTCTTTCCAAAAAATAAAATAAAATAAAATAAAATCTTACTGACCACAAACTTGTGAACTGAACTTTTTTTTTTTTTTTTTGGGTCCATTCAATAGGGGTCCAGTGACTTTCACAGTAAAGAAGGAAAGAAACATTATGTTGAATAAATTATGACAGGATTTTCATTTGTGAATGAATCGGGCCTATTCTTCAGAAAACACTGTGCCAGCTGTGCACCAAACTTCCTTTGCGAGCGTGATCGGGGCACGTGCAGAGCCATTCGGATCACCTCAGACTTTACTTTTCCCTATTCCAATCCTTCTGTCCTCAGGGGACATCTTACATGCTTTGTCTTATAATTAGGCTTCAGGGATGTATTTGTTCTCAGAATTGAAGGGTTGCTGCCTAACTGCGCTGCTCAAACAAAATGTTTCCTTTTCCGTCTGTGCGTCAAAATATGCATCTGCCATTTTCTGTCCATTGTCCTCAGCGGCAAGTATGTGCGTGCCTTTTTTTCTCCACGGCTTGTTTGTTTTTGTTACCTGCAACGGGATGTAACTGAATTATTGTATGTGGCAGAAGGTTCCAGTCTGGCAGAGAGAGAAAAAAGAGAGAGGGAGAAGTCAAAGTAGGTGCTTCAAGGTCAGTCCAAAGACAGCATGCAACATGCAAGGTCACATTCCAGACTAAAAGCAATAAGTGCTTTATTGATGGGGAAAAAACACACACTGCAAGCAAGCAGATGTGCAACGGACTGATTAATAATACAACAGATTTGAGTGAGAGTATGTGTGTACTTGTGTGCATGCCCTCTGCATTCATATTTTGCTTCTTCAAAAAAAAAAAACTTTAAAGTCAGGGAGAAAAAAAAAGAAAAACTCATGAGCATAATTGTTTTGTCCGGATGTGTATCTCCCACTAAAAAATTGATCCCTGCATGGGAATCTGAAAAATCCATTAGAGTCCATCAGACAAAAAAAAAGAAAGGACAGAATGATAGAGTGTGTACGAGTATGAGCAGTTTATAAAACCCCATCATAGTTTTGCCATTAATGCACACGTCAGCTGACGTTTATTTTCGGCGCAACTTTTTAATGCAACAACTTGCTTTTAAACATCAGCTTCCGCTGAACTGTCATATTACAAAACGTAAGACCAAAAGCAAAACTATTAAAACAAGTATCACAGAGATGCGTAATGCACGGTTTCTTCCAAACTCTCGCAATTCTGAGAAGCTTTTTATTTGTTTAGTCATATTTGCCCTCATTTACAGTACACTGCAAACCAGGTAAACCTGCCCCGTGAGCGCCGATCCTCCCCGCTCATACTGCAATACCAAACAAACCTGTTTCAAACCTCAAATAACAATCTTTTGCCGTTTAATTCTCTTTCTTTCACCTCCTTTTTCTTTATGCTTCACCTCAGCCTCTTCTTCCATCTTTTCCTGGCAGTTGGGAATGGCATTGTTTTTAATCATCAGAACCCAGAAATTATTATTATCGCCTCTGACGCGGCAATTAAAACTTCAGGTCAGAGGCACAACGAGCGGTGATCAGCAGCGAAGCTGAGAAGTTTTAATTAGACGATCAGAACCATTAATGCACAAAAAAAGGTGTGCGCTGGGAAATTAACGTGAACGTCTTAATCAGGGTTACCGACTCCGAAGAGGAGTCAAGTGAACAGAGAGCAAAAAACAAATCATTTCCGCACCACTGGGACAAAACTCAATTAAATATGCATGCAGAAAATGGAAATTCGGAGCATCAGCACAGACCGTTGGAAAAAATACGGCAAATTCCGTAGACGGGGTCGCAGACCTGCTTATTGTTATTCTTGTGTAATAAAATCGAAAGAGAGGCCAGATGCTGGGGAGCGAGGGTGTGTGGAGAACAGGTCCGACGCTGACTTTTCCGCTCCCTTCCCTCGGAGCGGCGGGGGAAACAAACTCCTTCCTGCAAGCTGTAAATTAGCAAAATAAAACAGAGGGGATTATTTCAGCATATGTGTGTGTCCGAGTAGTAGGTGAGGAAAGACCTGGGAACCTGGTTCTTTGAGGGCCCCATCTTGTTGAGAAAGCGCAGGCGACCGTTCTCCTGGTTTATTTGACATTTGCTTCTGACAGTCAAAAGTCCAAAGTCCTCTCCATGGAAGTTAATTCCTACACATTCCAGGTCAGTAAATATGTGAAAAGGTTTATAATACCAAAATAAAGCTTTTAAAAGACAGGATAGATAGAAACTGCTCTGACAGGCGGATCTTTAAATAATGAAAAATAATCCAACGCTGTCCAGGCCTGTTGCATTAATGAATGCCCCGTATTACCAGGGTTTTGTCCTCGTATTAGTCAACGTATTTTGAAAGTCTGCATGAAATCAGACAGGGCAGATCAGAGTGTTAGATCACCGCTAAGTCGAGGGATTCGGGTTTAGCCAAGTAAACAGAGTTTGTTTCTAAAACAATCGCTGCAGTGGATGCCAGGTGAGAAGGAGTATGTCATATCCCAGCTTTAGCGTGCATGCTCTTCCTGTCAGAACGCGAGAGAGAGAGAGAGAGACAGAGGGAGAGGGGGAAGAACAGGACACGCCAATCTAAGCAGTCATTAACAGCCACTTCCTCACTCTGGTGGGCTGATTGCAGTCAGCACACGTTCGTACAAATAATGCACTTCCAACGGCATTATTAGGATTTGAAACACCACTTGATTGGGCATGATATCATTCCGGCACATAAACAGAAGCTCCGCATTAAACGAGACACGCAGGGCCCGGAGAGCCACGTTCAAGGCAGCTTTTCTGTCATTCCCGGCGTCCTCCGCCTCACGCTTCTGAAAAGAAACAGGGCTTGTGGGGCCTTTGATGTGCGAGCAGATAAAAAGAAGCAGCTCTCTCACTCACTATTGTTGAATCTGTTTAGAATAGTTTCTTGACTTTTTCGCAAAGGTTTTCTCCTTATACAGTAAAAGCATTACGGCAATTCCAGCTCTGCACTATTTCCAGTCAAAAATATTGTCAGCATTACAATAAACAGGACCTCTTAAAGAAAACAAGCTTTTGCTCTGATCATCCCCACCGTTCGTTTATTATTCAGCGCTGACAGCCGTCTTCGAGGCCCTGAAATAATAGCGTTTCGCCGAAACACGTTGGGACGCATCAAATCGTTGAGGTTTGCTGTTTGTTGCACCTATTTTTCTTAACCTGAGTGCTGGTCCCCAGAGTGGTGGGAGGGATCCCAGAGGAGAGGCTGTTCTTTTATCTGCGTCCCTACTGATTTTATCGCACTGCATGCTATCATGAACACAAACGACTTGGAGTAAACAGCGGTGTTACCATAGCGATCTCCATTGTTGGTCAGAGCCGAGGCGTATCTATTGCCGGGCATGTATTTAATGCAGCAGCTAGTAACTGGTTTACCGTGGTCTTTTTCGAGCTCCGGAGCGTCTCATTAGTGCCCTGATCCTCTCTCATTTAAAACCTCAGATCTCTTCTCTAGACAAAGATGTCTTTCAAGTGCACAGCCTTATTTTTTTTGCAAAAGTGCTAAGGGCTTTTTTTTTTTTTATAGAATATATATTATATTCATTAATATAATTTTTAATCATGTTTAATATGCATGATTCAGTTTAGAAATAATTGTTTTCTTATAGAATTTTTCCTGGTAATTTTTTTTTTTACTTTATAAATGGTAAATAAATATAATTAATTATTAATTAAATATAATGGTATATAAATATAATAGTAAGTGTGTATATGGGTCAAAGACAAAGGGTTTAAGCATAAAAAGTGTAATACTGTTTTAAATTGTTGTTTTAATTAATTAATTAATTAAAAGTTTTCTGTTTAATTTAATTGCATTTTTGTTTAAATTTGTTTATTTATATATATTTTTTTTTAGCAAAAAACAAATATCATACATTTTTTCCTAATTTACAGAAGACACCCACTAAAATGTCATTCAGTGTCAGCCATATTTACAACAAAAATCAATTTATGACAAATTACTTTCACCCCAAATACTAATTAGTTGTAATTCTACATTTTTTAAATTGTCAGTAAGAATTTTTTCCTCATTTAAAACACAGTAAAATTTAATATGCTCCCTTATTCTTTTATATATTTTAATATGTACAAGTCAGAATAAGCATGTTGTTTGAATTCTTACATAAATATTGTTACACTGAATGACAATGTAACATTATTCCAACCAAATTTTGACATTTTATTCTCCAAAAACGTATTTGAAACCTTAAGAGTAGACACTTTACTTGCATTTAATGTGCTTTCTATAAACATAAAATCACTTTTGTAAATTGCTTTTGATGTGGACATTTTAACATCTTTGACCCATATATATATATATATATTAGTGCTGTGCAATGATTAATCGCGATTAATTCCAATCAAAATAAGTTTTTGTTTACATAATATATGAGTACTGTGTATATTTACATGCATATATTTTTAAATATATAATTAATATTATATATAAATATATAACATTTTTTCTGTAATATATCCATGCATGTGTATGTATTTATATGTAAATAATAAATATACACAGTACACACACATATATTTTGTAAAGAAAAACTTTTATTTTGGATGCAATTAATCGTTGCACAGCACTTTTATATATAATTTATATATTTTTTTTGTTTTTAATTAAAAATGTTACAGCTATTTGTATATCTTTGAATTGAATTGGATGCATTTTACAGTTCCTGATAAAATTACCGGCTGACAAGTAGTTGCATTTTCTAACAAAAGCAAATTTTTATTTGCATTTGCCACATGGCAAGTGCTAATTTTAGATGCTGGGTGTTGACCATGGGTGTTTAGAAAAAAACGCACATAAATTGTGGGTAATGGAACGAGATCGCTTCTCAGGGGTCATTTCCTACAAGGAAAAGCGAGATGGCAATGCAAAGGAAATCACTAGTTAAAGCGTGAAATACTGAGCAGGGTAAACAGTGAATGACCTTTACTGTTACGCCCAAATGACCTCAATCTTCCTTTGGAGGTGTTCTGAAAAAATACTTCAGAATTTATGTTTCCACTTCCTAATAGTTTTTGCAGCTGATATTTTTTTTCCTTTTTTGGGTTCAAAATTGCCGTCCTCAACTGGGTGACCTCCTCAACCCGGTCTTTGCAATTGTCTAAAGTAAAAATGAGCACATCTGAGGCATTTAGATGCATGCGGTGCAGCGCGGAGCGTGCATAATTCCTCAGCTCATTGTTTCAGAGAGGAAGTGTTGAGTGTAAATACAGTAACTGAGAAAGCATGTGCCGGGGGCCACAGGGTGCACGGCACTTCTAGTATTTAACAGGCTAACCCCGAGTCCCTTCAAAACCTCATTATGTCAATTCGATTTCAATTTTGCACAGTTTTTAAAATCACAAACAATGTGGTGTTTTCTTGCTAAAGCATCCATTCGAACCAAAGCAGCTTTTGTACTGACAGCTTCATGGGATGTTTAGAAATAGCTCATCTCAACACAGCGTCTAACTACCAGCTAAAGCGTTCCACAGACCGTTATACGTCCCGCAGGTTTCCCATTCTTTATTTACTGCATGATAAACATCTAACGTTACGAGCGGGCTCGATTTTAAGCCTGGAAAACCTATTAAAAGTGAACTTTGCTAAATCTTTGCATCAGATTTGGGTGACTTAGCAGTGAGAGAATTCTGCCCTTAAAAAGGCATCTCTGGATATGGACGGACCCAGAACAGCTGCAGGGGGGAGTTGACACTAGGATAGATATTATAGATAGCACATTGGGGTGAAATAGCAAATGACCAGGCCCATGCGGAATCTTCACATGCAGATTTCCGTAGAAATATTAAAACGCTGAACCGTGGAAATCGGAAACTGGAAATGCTCTCGGTGTGCGGCAGCCAGGTAATATGGAGTGAGTCTATTGCGAACACGAACTGTGTGTGAATGATCTGTATGTTCTCAGCTGTCTGTATTCAAGCGGGATGCACAGGAAGTGTGTACATCTGACTGGCGTATGTCTCTCAAACCACTCTTTTGATGTTTAAAATGTCGACTGAAATGAGAATAGCTGTTTATGTGGTGAAGAAAAACTGTTAGTGTGGTGGTCCTCTGCACTGTATAAGCAGGTTTAGAGGTCTGACAGCGAATTTGAGTGACAGTTGTAAAGACCAAAGCAGGGTGAGCGAAAGGAGGTGATGTGAGGTGAGGGAATGGCAGCTACTTTTTCCTCTCTGTGTTTGTCTCTTTTATGCTTTCTGTCTCGTTCTTTCTGCTTCCAGATGCACTTTCTGTGCTCTGTCAGAGTTAAGGCTCACATTGGCAGGACGCTGGGCCTCTTTAGGTGAAGACAGTCTTCAGTGTCAGGCTGTTTCTATTCTGCTGTCATGTTCAGGATTAAATCTCACTGTAGCGGTGGCTTGACACACTGTTGGGGGTCTGATTGCAATCTAGTTTTTCTTCTCGGTTTGTAGGAAGAGATATTTCTCTCGTTCCTTTTCTCACCTTCTCTCATAAAGTAGGTGTGAATGACATCTGCGACTTACAGACAAGCATGTGACTTTTTCTTTATAATTCTCTATTGTTGCAGAAAAGGAGTGCCGGTGTGTATCTAAGAGTAACAGCAAACAAAAACTTAGTTAAAATGCACTTAGTTAAACAGGTTTGTGGTTTTTAGCGAAAGGCATTGTGGTTAGCTTGAAGAATGATGCAACCGTTATCAATGACTAAGTCTTTAACTTCCATAAATCTTGTTTTTAACCACTAAAAAGTTCTTTCTTTCTTTTTTTTATTTTGTCAACAGCTGAGAGGAGTTTATGCACTGAAAAGACCTCAGGAAAATCCACGATGGCCGCCAAAAGGAAAGGTGGCCTAAAACTGAATGCGATCTGTGCCAAGCTTAGCAAGCAGGTGGTGTACGACGGCAGTTCTCAGAATGCAGAGGGAGACTCAGATTTAGTGGACAACAGCGAGCGGGGCAGCTTGCACTACGATGAGGGCGACAGGCCTGAAAGTGACTTCCCAGAGGGCCTGACCCTGGGCCAGAGCCTTGAGGAGGACCAGAAACGGCGCGAGGCCATCGAAAAGTGGGTGAACGGCGAGTACGCCGACGATCCGCAGTCCTTAGAGGGGGGCGAGCACAGGGCACTCAAACCCAACAATGGAGACGATTGTCCCCCTGAAGGCGTGTACATGGTACAGCCCAAAGGCTGCAGCGATGAAGAAGACAACGCAGAAGAAGCAGAGACCATGCCCGGCTCCCACGAGGGCAGTTATCACGAGGACAGGGACTCGGAGGGCAGCCCGCACAAGGACGACAGCTACCAGCCCACCACTGAAGCCCCCCCTCGCCAAGCTTCCTTCTCCTCACCAGGTATCACCTCTTTCTTGTAGGATGATGTCATTAGTATGCATAGGTATTTGTACGTTGCATTTAAGAGTTTTTTATGTTTGTGTACAATATCAACATTTCAACTGTAGACATACAAATCTAAATTGTCAAAACAAAGATTTCCAAAAATGTATCAAGGACTCTTGATAAATAAGTTCAATACTTCCAATCTCATTCTGGGATGAAAAGAATTCTATCTGAGAAATTCTTAATAAAAATATTAAAATTAATTAAAAAATTAAATAAAATAAAATAAAAATAAATCCAACCTTTTAATTCCATTAATTTATTATTCTATGGCCCGGTTTCACAGACAGGGCTTAAACCAAGCCAGGGTTAGACCATACACTGTAAAAAATAAAAAACACAATTTGTTGAGTCAGCTTAAAATAATTTGTTACCCTGCTGCCTTAAAATTTTAAGTTCAGACAATTAAAATAAGTTTAGTCAACTTGAAATTTTAAGTTGCACTAAGTAACAACTTAGATATTTGTGTTTGCTAAACTTAACAGATGGGTAAGTAACCCAGCTGCCTTAAAATTTTAAGTTGATTCAACTCAAATATCTAAGTTGTCACTTAGTATAATTTAACATTTCGAGTTGAATAAACTTTTTTTGAGTTGACTGAACTTAAAATTTTAAGGCAGCCAGGTTACAAATTATTTTAAGTTGACTCAACAAATTGTTTTTTACAGTGTAGTTTAGGACATTTAAGTAATTTTTATAAATTTACCTTGCACTGTAAAAAAAAATGTGGCTTTAACTTAAAATAATTTGTTACCTGGCCTTAAAAATTTAAGTTTAGTCAACACAAATATCTACAAGTTGTCACTTAGTACAACTTAACATTTCAAGTTGACTAAATTTATTTGAGTTGACTAAACTTAAAATTTGAAGGCAGCCAGGTAACACATTATTTTAAGTTGACTCAATTTTTTTTTTTACAGTGTAGGAAAAAAAGCATTACTGGTGTGCATCTTGAGATAAAACAGTGGCACTGATATATTTTAAGATCAGTCTTCTTTCAGTTGAAATAGCTCAGACTTACATTTTAGTCTAGGACCAGGCTTAAGCTTTTATCTGTAAAACCGGAGGTATGACTCTCAAAACGTTTACATTTCAGATGCTGTCAGTATGTTCATTTCATGCAGTTGAGCGTGTGAAAAAACATGTTGATCTACACTTGATGTACAGTACAAATACCTACGAATACTATTAAGATCACATTGTTCGGTATTTTTTCTGTGTGTAGCCAAAACAAAGTGTGCATAAGCAAGATAAAATCTCTCCTCAAAGGCTTGCTGGCTTAGTTTTCACAGGTCTTACTTTACCTGTGTGCTTTGCAAGCATAATTACAGTGACAGTTTGACAGGGCCACAGCTACACAAGTGCACTTCTTGGAAAAGAGAAATCTATAGTTATAACATGAAAGAGTGGCTGTTGCCATTTGCAAACACATAGAAACAGTCTGCATTGGGAAAAACGGGAACTAAAAGAAGAAATTAATTTTTAGAAGAGGCTTATAAGAGACTGCCGCGTATGTGTGTAGGAGCCGAGGGGCCAAGAGTGTTGGCAGGCCGGCTAAGCTTCATATTACACCCAGGATTACACTCTGACTCTTTGATTTTCTATAAGCTCACAAAACGTAGCTACCACCCGGACCCAATTACATAGTAGACCCGCTCTGCCAAGACTCCAGGTCTCTGTCAGTTCAGGAGATTAAATCCTAGAGATTCAGAGAAATAAAGTCTCGAGTAAAGCGAAAGCCCCGACGAGTGGACCTTCAGAACGCAGTGTTGAAATAAACAAAGACTGGGCTTACTTCTGTATTTGCAATACAATCATCTAGATAACACGAGGCATGCATTGCCATCTTTCACAAAGTGATAACAAGCAAGCAAAATCTGCAGAAACTGACACAATCTCCACATTAAAACCTCTGTGAACTTTCACCTATGACTATCTCAGGAAGACTGCAGTACTCAAAAGGTACATCAAGACAGAAACTATGCTAGATAACAACAGGAGATAAGAGATATCACTTTGTTTAAAAGCTGTTTCTTTTCTCAGATAGCTACCGAAATCAGGTTAAGCTGGTGCTTTTTTTTCTTAAATGCTTTCTTCTTTCAGTTTTTCTTCTGCTTCATGTTTTTTTTTTTTCATTCTTACGGTAGAAGCACCTATATGCTTGTGGCCTCCATCGCAGAAGTAGGGCCAAGAGGTTCTCAGAAAATCGAGTATTTTCCGGCAAACATGAGTGCTTTGTGGTTTTAATCAGTCATTTTGTGTTTATTTCATGGTCATAAAGAAAGCTGTGTGTAAATATGTGTTTTTGTTGTACACCTTTGCTTTCATTGGGCCCCGGCTGCTTCTGCATCTCAAAATGAAGAAAAAGCGTTTGAAGACTGCAGTGAGCAGACATTAGTCACCACTCTTGTCTTGAGTTGTTTTTCCCTCCTCTCTCTCTTTGTTGATTGTAACTAGGGCATCTATACTGCCATGTTACTGAGCGGCTCACAATTAAAATATTTTTTCTTCCCTCGTGCTGCTGTCTTTCAAAGGCTGATGCGGAGCGCACATAATTATGCATATAAACATAGTGGCTTAATTATCTCTCACAACATCAGTGACAATGTAATTAACAAACATCGCAAGATCAATGAGAGAAACTGCGACCTTCAAAACATTTAACTCCTCACATCAGGGGACTGAGCAGAATCCCTATCAGCATAAAATCACAGAATGCCTTTCCCATAGCAGTCAAATGCATGCCATGCTTTTCAACCAGTCTAGGCAATAGATCATATAAAAATATTAGATATATTAAATAATGTTTTTTTTTTTACTCATATATTTTTGAAGTATATAAATTACATCATATTTTTATTTATATTTATATATAGAGAGAGAGAGTTTGCAATATTCTAATAACATTTGATTACATTTTAAAATTCTAATAATTCTAAAATCCTTGGAGCTAGACACTAACACCGCTCAAGTTTCTCTTCAAACTCAGCTTTTATGAACAACACATAGATCACACCTTTTTTTTCATTCAGCTGAAAGTGAAACAGACCGAACAAGATGTTTGTTAAAATTTACAATTTAGCTTCATTAGCTAGCTGGATTAAGCTACCTTTAGTTTTGCCAACAGAAGCTAATATCATCCACTGTTAAAATATTTTTTGTTTAATAAGTGGTTTCTCGAAATCACAGCAAATTTGATGTGATTTTTCTGAATATGGAGGTGTGTTTTTGATATGGAAGCTCGTTTCTGCTACTGAATTAAAAAAATAAAAAAGGTAATTGCGACTTTTTATCTCACAATTCTATAAAGTCACAGTTGTGAGTTATAAAGTCAGTATCGTGTGATATAAACTCGCAATTGCGAGAAAAAACTCAACGAAACTAAATTTGCAATTCTGAGAAATAAAGTCAGAACTGCAAGATATAAACTCACAATTTCTGACTTTTTCTTCTCAGAATTGCGAGCTTGTCTCGCAATTGACTTTTTTCTTAGAACTGCAAGTTTATTTCCTGCATTGTGACTTTCTTCTCAGAATTGTGACTCTGCAACAATCGCAATTCTGATTTTATAACATGCAATTGTGGGTCTCATAATTCTATGAAAAAAAAGTCAGAAGTGCAACAAAAAAAGTGAGAATTGCAGGATATAAATTTGAAATTGCAAGAAAAAAAGTCAAAAATGTGAGATACAAACTCAGAATTACAAAACTTGCAATTCAGACTTTATTTCTCTAAATTGCAAGTTATAAAGTCAGAATCTCAAGATATAAACTCAAACAATGCAAATAAACAATTGCAAGAAATCAGTTGCGGGTCTATATCTCACAATTCTGACTTTATAACTGGCAATTTCGAGTTTATATCTTACAATTCTGAGAAAAAAGTCAGAGTTGCAAAATGTAAACTCACAATTGCAAGAAAAAAGTCTGAATTGTGAGATAAAAACTTGCAAATGCCTTTTTTTATTTTTATTAGGGGGAAAAAAAGGGCTTCCATATTTTGACAAGTCTACATCTTTCAAATTATAAACGGTTGAGTTGAGTCTAAAACCGAACAAGTTTATTTAAAAACTCGTTTGAGAGCCCAGCTTTGATGGTGTTGTCAGTGGACCCTTGATAAGTCCATATATATATAGATCCTTACATGTACATCCTTATCATCACCCCCTCTGGAGCGCATGAAGACAGAATCAGCCTGCTTCTGATGGCCATGTTTGGTTAGCAGAAAGGAGATATAATGCCCATTTGTTATCACACCACGGAGGGAAAAATGTACCTTAATTGCCTCAAACGTAGACAAGGGCTTTGTCACAGGCTGGAATTTGCCAGTATGAAGTGGCGAGATTAGGAGCACTTCTTTTTGTACTCTCCAGTGACATGAGGAAGAGAGAGAGAGTGCTGGGAGTTCAGCCAGGCAAATCGTACCTTTCCCCCAAAGCCATGGCTTTCCAACCACATGCACATGACATCATTTGGAGCGTGTGAGATAAGGATGAGGGGGGAAAACTCATTTACATGCTGTTTTAAAAGGTTATCTCCTCTTAGGTCCTGGCATAATGTGTGCAGTTTAAGTCCAATCATTCTCCTGACACTGATAGTCTATTAAACGCATACAGAGCCGCCCACTGGCATGTTAGACTTCTCATCCTGTCTACTGTTACCACCTGCTACTACTGTTGCCACAGCTATTACTTTTCCTCTGTGTAGTACAACCAACATCTCCTCTAATACCAACAGATTGAAAGACGGTTCTCTCAAAAATCTTAAAGAGAAAATTCACCCCAAAATTGGCATCTGCTCACCTGGTTTTTCTTTGTCCATGGAACATAAAATAAATTTACTAAATAACTTTGTGCTGAACAACACAAGTTGCTAATTTTGGGTGAACTATCTCTTTAAACGGTATAGTGGCTGCATATCATACAGATGACTTTTGACACTAATAATAATGCTAATGATAGACCGATAACACTCGGAGGGGGATTTCTGTCAGAAAATGAAGGGAGTTTCCCAGCTGTTTGAAAAAAGGTACAGATGGAATATGTCCAATTACCCAAAACAGGAGTGTCTTTGATTGCTGCCCTTGGAAAATGTTCAGGGACGGAGATTAAAGAGCCGGTCCTGACTTTAAAGCTGTGTAAAAATCACATGATCTGACAAAACCCCTCTAAGCAGTCATGACCTATACAGAAATACAGTCACTGGATGCCAAATTTATTACTGAAGCCTTGCTCTGCCAAACTGCAGTTCTGGAGATTCGTACAGTAGCACTAAATATCCTTCAGTAAGTAATAATAGCTCATTATTTTTACAGTTAGTGTTTTTTTTGTGGCTGATTCAGCAGTGATTAAACTGAGGCTAATTAACAATAAATGAGTGTACTTTGTCAAAATGTAGTCAAAATAGCAGGCACTTTCACGAATCCAGTGTACTTTGGTGCATAATGACTTTTTAAAGCATTAGAGGCACAAATCTCATCTGGCTATAGCTTTCAATGCATTTTCTGAATATTTAATATGTATGTTAAAATATATTATATGCAATACACTTATCTACAATACAAATACATAACTAATTAATTTTATTGTATTCTGTGCAGAGAGTCGCATCAAGCAGCTATACCTTTATATATACCTTTCGCAACTGGAGAACTTTTCAGTTCCTTTTTAGTACCCTCTTTGGTGAGCATGACAGTAATACTCCAAGGCAGCAATGAACTGAGAAAATGAGTAGATGTGGAGACCTGTAAGGACTGTCATGAAGCTCTAATCTTTAAGCTTGAGACGAAATGATGTGCTCAAACACAGTAGGAGCTGCTAAAATGATGCATGGCAAAGCGTAGGGAGTTTCCTCTCAAATACCTGATACATTTCTCTTAAATTTTTCATGCCCTTTCGATCTCCCGGATCACCTTTCATACTGATGTAGCACGGCTAGGACTAGCCCCAATGCAGCAATGGAAATTTGGGGATTATTTTACATGCTGAGAAGGAGATGTGAAAAGCATGGGCGAGAGACCGATTTAGCAATAACATAGAAATATGAGACCAAAGCTGAAATATTTTAGTATTAATTACCATGGCCGTGGCTAATGTTACCTCTAACCGTCTCATTTGCCCAGCAATGAAAAAGGCAATCAAATAAATGGAAAAAAGGTCTGGTGGAGGGCAGGGGTCCTGGCAGGGTGGAGAGGGAGTTTATCTGACACCTCTGTGAAGTTGTCATTTGGAGCCGTGTGCTTGTACTGGGGTAGCTCTCTTGACAGACAAACTGAGACAAGATGAGATTTTTTGCATTCATCTGCTGTGGTAAACACTATATCAGAGCCAAAAACTAAGTGCACTGGTGCCAGAGGGGTTTGTGTCCCTTTCTCGCTCACACACATGCACAAACAGACTCTGAAAGAGCAGTAATTTGGCCTTTATAAGGGCTGGTTAAGCAGCAGGGGAAGCTTTCAGCCTAAATTGTCTCCTTTTGCCCGACTATCTGACCTCCCTCCAGACCTATATGAAAGTTAATGGTCCAGAGTTAATTTCACTGTCTTATTGGGCCTTGCTATTTTATTTTTGTTAAATAACGTACTTTTTTGTATTCCGTATAGGAGAGGCCTCCGCACTACGTGATTACGCAGCCAACACCATGAATGAGTTCTTACACATGTTCGGCTATGATGACCAGCAGGTTCGGGATGAGCTGGCCAAGAAGATCAGCTTTGAGAAACTGAAAGCAGCTACCTCAGATCCCTCCTCCCTGAGCAGCGAGGAGGCCACCCGTCGAGCTCGCTTCTCCAAGTATGAGGAGTACATCCGCAAGCTGAAGGCCGGGGAGACCCTGCCCTGGCCTGTGCACACCAAGCCCGAAGAGCTCAATTCCAAAATTGAGAAGAGCGCTCCCCTCATCCAGCCGGCCCTCGCGGGGTCAGAGGGTCAGATATTTCCACCCGGAATGGACCACAAACAAAGCCCGCTTAACCCACCCCCAGCCAACCCCTCACACATCCAAAACCTGGCCTCCCGTGCGTCCAAGTACGACTACTTCATCCAGAAGCTGAAGATGGGCGAGAGTCTCAGACAGCAGAACGGCAATTCCTACAAGCGGCCCTCCAAGTACGACTTGGAGAACGTCAAGTTCCTGCACCTCTTTAAACCCGGAGAGGGCAACCCTGACATGGGTGGTGCCATCGCTTTTAAGACCGGCAAGGTCGGCAGGCCATCAAAGTACGATATTCGAAACATCCAGAAGCTCGTCCCTGGGAAGGTTGATCCTCCGATGATGCCTAGCGTTCTCCCAGCTACGGCAGGTACCCCAGGAACTCCAGTCATCAATACGGCTGCTCCCGCCGGGGTCGTGGGACCTCCCGGGTTGCCCGTAGACCAGGCGGGCCACCTCGGCTTCAACACTGACTACATGAAGTCCAGCTTCTCCAAGACTGACTCCATTACTACTGGAACTGTCTCCTCAGTCAAGTAAGGCAATCTCTGAAAATTGTACTGTTTAGACAATAAATTGACAGGAAAATCGACGAGAACCCTGTTGGTTTAAAAGTCAGATTACAAGTTTGTAGGGCCTTGGTTGGCACTCCTTCTATGAGTTTTCTCGACCTTGTCAATGGTTCAGGTTGGCAAGAACCTAAAGGCTGTTCTCCAGCAGTCCCTGGGCGGTCCAGCAATGTGGCCATGTGCAAGCACACACACATACAGTGATTTGTTGTCAAAACCACCCCTAAAGAGACAGATTAACCCCAGGTCATCCCCTGCTGGAGCTCCTCACATTTTCAGTCCTGAGTTAGTGCTGCTGAACCACTGCCACCTTGTATACAAAATGCTTCACGCAGAGTATAATGTGTTACATTATGAATTCCTCCTTTTAAGTGCTTATTCAATGAAGGTGGGATGCTAAGTCAAATGCTGCCACCAAACCCAGACGTCCAAGTAACTGGTAAATCGATGAGAATTGGATGTTCTAAAAGCCGTAGTCATCCCTCATACAAGGGCCAATCAAAATAAAATGCACACAGCCATTTTCTGGCTTTCTGACACTCGGCACACACCCTCATCTTTGCATTTGTGCTCTCTCCAAAAACACACATAAATAATTTATGCATTCAAAAACATTTTTTTTCCCTCAGTGCTTTCATTGTTGGGAGGCCATGCATCAAAGTGCGCATATATACCTCCCTGATTCATTCCCAAACCAAATCGCTACTCCATCGAAGAAAATGTATATTGATAGCCCAAACTTTGAAATGGCTCATAAGTAAATACTGCGTCAGTTTGTTTTTATTACTGATGGAATGCATACCATTAATCCTTTTCTCTTTTTTTTTTCTCCATGCTATGATAGGAATGGCCTTCCTCCCGAGAAACCTGCCACGGAGGACGTCAACGTGTACCAGAAATATATCGCCAGGTATGCAAATCCTCACCCTCACAAAACTTCACGACAACATTCTTTAATCGAGGACATATTTTACGCTTTAATAAAGTAGGACGTAGATTTGCGAAAATACACTTTCTGTGCGGACGATAAATTACGCGTAAGCACGCCAGGTTTATGGACTAAGGAAAATTAATTGAATTAAAGGCTGGAAAGTGAGTAATTTTTTTCCCCGCAGTGTCAGTTTCCCTGCCAGCGCTGAAGCCGAACTCCGTAAAATCTTGAGCAAACAGCATGAAATGTTTGTGAAAACATGGGACACATTAGACTGCCCTGCGTGTGCCTGTGTGTCATCGGGCATGACTGCACAGATAGTTGAGACTTTCATTTCTAATATCTGCACTTCAAATGAAGATACTGAATCAACTAAATGACAGGCACTCGCGACCGCAGACAAAGCACGGAGATAGATGCCGCGCACTCCAATATCGGCTTCTGTTTCCTTTTGTCGCGCCAGTAGAAAGGTGATTATCATTTGTTTATTTATTCTAGCCTTAAAGAGAGAAAAAGGCGCGTTTCAAAAGGCAAAGTGGCTTTGGCGTTAATGATTACTCTCCCAAGCCGTAACATGAAGGCCACAAATCAAAGCCCTGGCACTAACAGACACACACACATCCTTGTGCACACACAAAAACCCTCCTTGGACTGATTACATTTTGCAAGAAGATTTAATTAAGGAATTTTTAATGAGGCTTCTGCTGGCACTGCCAAGAACTGTTTTGATATTTGCACTGCATAATGCATAAAATTTGTCTAAACATCTCGGCAGTTGATGCGCGGGGAGGCAGTAGATAAGCCCAGATACAGTTTCAATTTCCGTGTTGGGAAAAAAAGAAAGGAAAGAGAGGAGGGGAAAAAAGAAAAATGAGGACTCATAAAAAGGGCAAATGCAGCCTGGTGTATTGGGGGGTTGTTGAAGGATCGGGTGGTTGGGGAATCATCCACGCTAATGAGAGAACAGTCGTGCTAAAAAGCAGCTTTGTAAACTTGTCTACACCCACCTTCCCCCCACAAAAGGGGAAAAAGTTCTTTATCTCCTCGCGCTGCCGCGTTTTGATGTTTAAAGAGCTTCCCTGGTAGTGTTTAGTCACTGTTTTCCCTCCTAAATGCTTTTATGTACCCACCATTGCGCCAAACTTTGATCGGCGTGTCTCTATTGTAACGGGAGATGTGCGGCAATCTCTGTATCGTGGCGATATTAATATTTAATCCGCCGCTGAATAGCAGCGTAGCCCATTAGCCCCCTGACGCGGCAAGTGGGAATTGTCCAGAGGCAAAGTGATACAGCCGGGGTGGGCTGCCATCCCAGGGGGCTTCTGTGTACACAGGACCGGGAATGTTTGAGTGCGACGCAGAGGGGCTGCTAATGGTGGGCGAGTTGAGCACGTGCATCTGTGCTGGTGCGAGTGTGTGATATACCATACTGTAGCCTGTGCTGTAATCTCTGTCGTAAAGGAGTAGCTCACCCAAAAATGTTTTTTTTTTTTAAACCCCCGTTTATTCAAAACCTTAGTTAGGGGATAAAATGAAAACATTTTAAAGATTATACTTTCTTTGCATGAGAAACAGATAGTGTCATTCATCATTTCTCCTTTCAGCCAGCTTTTGACTACTGTGACCGGATCAGTGAGTCATTGAGTTGAACTCAAAAACCAGATCAGTTCGGTTTGTGAACAAATCATTAATTTTAACTCAAGTGATTCATTAAAAACAATCCAACTCAAATGAATGATTCATTCACACACCTGATACTACTTCTGTCATGAACTCTCATGAATGCAGCTTAAATTTTAATACACCTGTCATAAAACTTTGATTTGGCTTCAGAAGATATGGAATATGGTACTTTTATGATACTTTTATGGAGCTTGAACTCTCTAGCACTCATTGACTCTAATTGCATTGAAAAGAAAACGGCAATGAATTCCTTTTCTTGTTGTGTTCCACGAAGGTAAAAATATCAAAAGGGTTTGGATTGTGAGTAAACAATTATTTTTGGGTGAACTGATCCTTTAAGAAGTGAACGAAACCACCTTAAGCGCCTGCCACCTCCCCAGTCCTTCAGAACACCACCCACGTTTAGCAGGTAGTGGATTCGCCATTCAATTAGCTTAATGAACTCAGTAAAGTGATTTGTAAAAGCAGTCTAGGGATAATCCAGGCAGTAGGGGGAAAAAAATTACTTAGCTTTTTCTCTACTTCAGCAGATGGTGCTCTTGGCAGCGGCGGTGCGAATGTTTATTTGTGTGTTTTGAGCTGTAATTGGAGGTTTTTAACAGTCATCATCGTCAGGGTTATAATCAGCCTGTAAACACTCAGGAAATGTGCCTCTTTAAAGCGCCGCCAATCCGCGGAAGACCAGGCGAGTCAGTCGGCGAGAGTGAAGAGGAGGAAGCCTCGCAGAGACACACTCAAACCTTTCTATTAGGCCTAACCTTTCCCTGATTAAAGCATAGGCTGTTAACCTGGAGAGCCGAGCGCTGATTTGGCAGGGCTTAAAGCACGAGCAAATGAGTGAATTATGTCGGGGGTTACAGTTTAATAAGAGTCTACCTACTGCCTTTGAAGGCAATGGAACTAATTTGGTGGAGATTGCTGTGGCTGGAGAGTGAATTGCAATCGTATGGTCGAGGAAGCGTAGGCCTGTTTTCTCTATGTGTTTATAGTTCCTGGTAATGACTCTGAGCTCCGTGAAGATGACTCTGTCAGTGTTAGGGCATCTATCAAGCGGAGATAAAAGGCTAAATTGCCCTTTCAAGATCAGCCCCCACATTGTTAGAGGTTTCGTATATGGAATAGAAATAGTCAAATGCTACTCCGTTTCAGTGATCGCAGATTTTTCCTTCTTTGAAACTGATTGCTTTATCTCACTTGCTGTTTCTCAAATCGTGTTTATCTTTGTGCTCAATATGATAATAATGTTTGCATTCAGAATGTTCGGCCAAAACACTAACAATGACACAAATCTGATATTTCTGTCTGATTGTAGGTTCTCCGGGAGCCAACACTGTGGCCATGTGCACTGTGCTTACCAGTACAGAGAGCATTATCACTGCATGGACCCCGAATGTAACTATCAGGTGAGTTGACTTATTTCCTCCTTTTTGATGATAAATGAGATTATGTCAGCTGGTCATTTTTGCATACTTCGACGCACCCAAACATTCATCCCTCACGGCTTAAAACCCAAGCACTGGGCTTCTGTAAGGACAACCTCATAACGCCGAGAGTGTTTAAAAGCTCACCTTCACTCTTTCCCCATCACTTCCTGACAGGAGAGAAAGATAACTGTTAGAGGAAATGATTGAAGCGTGCCAGGGTACACACAAGGAAACAGCCAAACAAAACCTTACGGACAAGGCTTTTATCTTGGCACCGTTCTGGATTAACAGGTTTAGATAGATGAGGGCTATTTCTCAAAACTCAATCAGACCTTCCTTTTTTTTTCTCTTTTTCATGGTTAATGGTAAATACTTTCAAAAGATGCCTCCTTTTTTTTTTCTAAGGACATCTGCTAATACTCTTGGGCCACTCATAATCCCCTTTCACATTATTAATCTGATCCATGTCCCCAGAGTTGTCATGTTCAGCACAGCAAAATCAGCATTAAGCAGATCAGAACACAGACAGCAGCGGCTCACGCGCATATGGTGGAAAAGAGCAGGCAAAGACGGCGCATTTGTCGAAGACATCAAAATCCACCCGCAACGAGAGCCGCTCAGTCTTTTCTTTATCAAGTCCTCTCTAGTCATAATCTCCCACTTCATTTTTAATCATCTGATTACATTTTTCATTATAAACATCCAGGAATCCTGCTGAAGACAACAGGGCAGCTGTTGCATCTAAAAGAGACTTATTCAGCCCAGCAGGCTGCCTCTTGTTATTCAAGAACAATTCCTCAAACTGTAAGAAGAGTTGGCTGAAAAGTCCCTTTGAAGCTGTCCGTTTTGGGGACTTGCGTTGGTTAAGAATTTATTGACGGCATTGTACATGCACCTCATTTTCTGGTTAAGGTCGATATTCTGGATAAGCTGTGAAGTTTCTTTTAGTGTTTGTAAAATGTTAGTGTGCAAATCTGCTATTCAGTGATTTTAATATAAGCCAAAATTCTGATTAATACAGGTGCTAGCAATTCATGAATAATGTTGCTTTAGATAAGTGTCTGCGAATGCGGAAATTATGTATTCATATTCATAACTTTGGCGTAATCCAGTTACTGCCTTTACGTGTCACTTACACAATCAGAATATGACCGGAATATTTCCGTGCATGTAAAGACGTCAGTGAAACTTGGCAGTTTAGTAATGACAGACAGGAGGCTGTGCGCACCCTAGCAGAAAGGTGAGGCTCAGATGAACTTGTTTTTGGAATTGATAAGTCATTAAAATGTTACATGACACAGTGCTGGAATATTATCCTGCGGTTGCCAGCCTTTGCTGCACTTCATACCGGCCCTGCCTCTCCTTTCATGGCCATCCTGCAATGCGTTGGGAATCCTAAAATAAATGTCCGCACGACCGTGTGGCCGCTCCGCTAAGTACAGAAGCCCAACTGATACAATTTCCTGCTGTTTTCCACAGTTCCGCTCAGTGTGGCCGGATCCAGATCAGTATCTCTTTTTATTTGTTTGTCGACATCCCAAATACCTGTCATCACCGTTTGTCGGACAATGGCTCATATATCAAATACAGCTCTGTTCTTTTGAAACAGGATTGGAAATGTAACACTATATATAGCCAAGATTTAAGTATTTATCTTTGTGTATTTATATATCTTTATTTATTTTTTATTTGCCTGTAAGATAAGCTTCCTAGATGGGCAATGAGGTTTTGTGGATGTTTCTGTCATATTTTTTTTCTCCTGTTGCTCATTTATGTAGAAAATATGGATTTACGTTGGAAGAGGCTCATTGATTTCAGCTACTCTTGTTTCAGTTCCTGTAATATTAGCTCAAGCCCAATTACTGCAGATTTGGTTGCCCTGATCTCTCAAGAGTGAGGTTTTTCCCCCCACATCGCTTGGTTTTTTTTTTTCCTCCGTGGTGTAGGAGATTTTAATTTTGAGGAGGGGTATTTTAGCATATTTCCTCATTATTATTGTCTAACCCTGCACAAAACTGTGCTTTAATACTTTAATTAAAAATGGAATCGTATCTCAGACGGGAATTAAAAGAGAAACATTTTTTGGTTGCTTTGTTTGTTTGTTTGTTGTCTTTTCCCCGTGCACGTTCCAAAACCATCTGCATGGAACATGATTTTTCAGAAGCGGAGAATATCGCAACTGTGATCTCGCATGTCAAGTGATCCATCTTAATTAGAAATGGTGAAATAAAGCGTAATAAACAGTCTAGCTCAGGAACCTTTCTAAGGAGGTGAGCCTGGAAAATGCTATAATGTCATATCTGAGTCATAATGCTAAGTGTTAAGAGAGTCTGTAGGGCAAACTCCAAATGAAATACACCCTTCAAAGTATTCATTGCGAGTACAGTACAGTGAATACACCTTATACCTGCTGCTAGGACCGCTAGCATTATGCAGCGTTCACCCACCTGGCTGCAATTTGCCGCAATGCTCTGCAGCTGTTGCATGAGTAATAAAATAACTCATTGCTGGTTTCCTTCAGAACCTACACAGCACCTCCCCCACCTTACTAACTCTGTGTATCTGTTGTTTACAGAGATTCACTAGTAAGCAGGATGTGATAAGGCATTATAACATGCATAAGAAGAGAGACAACTCCCTGCAGCACGGATTCATGCGCTTCAGCCCTTTGGATGATTGCAGTGTGTATTACCACGGCTGCCATCTCAACGGCAAGAGTACCCACTACCACTGCATGCAGGTAAACCACAGCAAAAACCCATAGTTTGCAAAAAAAATGCACATTCACCCTTATACAGACACATGCAAATACAACTTTCCCCTACCTGTACAGGATATGAGATAAAAATATTACAGTGACAAAATAACTAAAAGCTACTTTCCATGCACAATGAAAGCATTTTTTACTGATGAGACTAAAGTTGTCAGAATAAATGAAATAAAAATGAAAAGGATGACACGGTGTGCCCCTCCTCTACCGTTGCCCCCTTTCTCCCTCACTCCTTAATTGGCATGGACAAAATTCTGCGAGTTGTTTATATCAACTCGACATTTTTCATCTTTTAGTACCAAGTGGCGAGTTAAAGATTATTTCCCACCAGATCTGTTTAATCCTATACATCTGCTTACTTTCAAGGTGTCACTTTCGAGACGAGCGCAGGCAACAGTGGCTCGGGACTTAAGATATATTCTCCTTTTTTTTTTTTTTGAAGCCTTCCTAACGGCGTAATTGTTATTAGACATTTCAGCTCTTGTTTTAACAGCAGTGAGAACAGGCAGATGTTGGCACCCGTTCTCCTGATTTACGGAGAAAAAACAGAGTGGCATTTTTTTCATTGTTTGACTGAATATGGCCAAGTTGCCCTGTTTGCACGGGTGAAAAGTGCCAGAGATGATATACAATTGCTGCTTTTAATTCAAACATTAGTTCACGTTCGTCTGCTGCCCAGAGTGCTGCTGTTGAGTAACAGAGCCTTTCAAACCGAACTAAGTGACAGTCTCCCTGAACAACCCCCCTGACTCTTCTCCTAAAGTAGAGACCTCTAATATAGACTTAAAACCTTAAATGGAAGAAGGTTTCAACCACACGCCACCTCACCATGCTGCTTTTGCATGCCACATATTGCAAATCACAAAAAAATACTCCTGTCTTTTATCTCTTTGAAGCTGTTTTCATGAAACGCACACCTGTTTTTTCGGGTAAAGGGTTTGCTTTTCATATTTTATGAGTTGTTGTCTCAAGAGTACATTTTTAACAAAGCTCAGATCTTGAGAAAATGTTTCCTGTTCATTTTTTTAGGTCACCTGTTTCTTTGCTCCCCACATTGAGTTCATCGCCAAACTGAGCTATTTTTGTGTCACATCTCGAGTTGTTGTTTTCATGTCCCTGCAGACTACAAGAGCTCAAGCACCAAGCCACTGTTTCATACTGAGCATTTTTCATCCAGTGCAACAAACTGAAACTCACACATGGTGTTTATTTCTAAGCCGTGCACACGCTTTGTCTCATGAAAGCACTTTTTTCATTTCCTTTCTGTCAGGTGGGCTGCAACAAGGTGTACACAAGCACCTCTGATGTCATGACTCATGAGAACTTCCATAAGAAAAACGCACAGCTGATCAACGATGGCTTCCAGAGGTTCCGGGCCACTGAGGATTGTGGGACGGTCGGGTGCCAGTTCTACGGGCAGAAGACCACCCACTTCCACTGCAGGTACGATGGCCGCCCAAGCTCAATTTAATGCATGCTAACTAGCATTTCAGAGCTTAATCCTTCACCTTTCCACCTCTCAGGCGTCCAGGCTGTACCTTCACCTTCAAGAACAAGTGTGACATCGAGAAGCACAAGAGCTATCACATCAAAGACGACGCTTACGCCAAGGACGGCTTCAAGAAGTTTTACAAATACGAGGAGTGCAAGTACGAAGGCTGCGTCTACAGCAAGGCCACCAACCATTTCCACTGCATACGCCAAGGCTGCGGCTTCACCTTTACCTCCACCAGCCAGATGACCTCACATAAGCGCAAGCACGAGCGCCGCCACATTCGCTCCTCGGGCGTGCTGGGCCTCAGTTCCTCCTTCCTGTTGCCCAAAGAGGAGCAGGAAGAGTCCAGCAATGATGACCTCATGGACTACTCAGCCATTAGCAGCAAGAACTCCAGCTTAAGTGCTTCTCCAACGACCCAGCAGTCCTCTACCGTACCGCACATGCTGCCCACTCCCACCACCACCATGTCCTCCAGCCACAGCGTCAAGCCCACCGCCGCTCTGCCTCCGGCCAGCCGCATTTCCACCCTGCTGTCCCAGGCTTTGCCCAGCAATGTGCCCATGGCCCTGGCACTTTCCAACAGCGCGCTGGCAGGTGCTTCCAACCCCTTCTTCCCCCTCATTCCCAGAATGCCCATGCCGCTTACGCCCTCTACCGCCGGTCTGATCTCCGCAGCCACCTCTGGAGGTCACTCCATGCCCAGCGATTCTCTACCCCAGACCTCCACCCCAACAGGGGACCCAGCCGCTGCTACTGTAGCTTCCACTCCGACTTCTTTTGCTGCCTCATCTATTATGGAGAAGATGTCGGCCAGCAAGGGCCTGATATCGCCCATGATGGCTCGACTGGCAGCCGCTGCTCTGAAGCCCTCCAGTAACCCAGATGCAGGTTTGTTAATGTCATATTATTCGCTTGTAAGATACATATTGTTTGGTGGGTTGCACACAGTAATTGTAACATTTATTTTTTGGAATATTAATTTAAATATTATTAATCTATATTAAATATTAAAATAATAGCATTCAATAATTATTAAAATATTAATTTTAGTTTAAATTCTTGTCAATATTGATAAACCGATAATTAACCCATAAATTACTGATTTTACAGCATTATAATGCTCACAGCATTATAATGTACATGGGTTGAACACAGTAATTTTTATATTTATATGATAAAATTTTAGACAGTTGTATGACATATTAAAATAATTACATTTAATAATGATTAAAATATTAATATTCGTTAAAATTTTTGTCATTATCGATAAACCGATAATTAACCGATAAATTACTGATTTTATAATCATAGTTGATATTATGACCAATAAATGGCAGATATTAATATTGTATTTTATTTTTGAATACATGACTAAAAACTAAAATATTAAATGCTACAATTTAGACCTCACAGCATTATAATGTACATGGGTTGTACACAGTAATTTGAATATTTATACAATACAATTTCAATAAATATTAGTCAAATATATTACATATTAAAATAACTACATTTAATAATGATTAAAATATTATTTTCGTTTAAATTCTGGTCAATATCGATAAACCGATAATTAACCGATAAATGGCTGATTTTATGATCATAGTTGATATTATGTCCGATAAATAGCAGATATTAATGTTGTATTTTATTTTTTAATACATGACTAAAAACTAAAATATTAAATGCTACAATATAAGCTTTACAGCATTATAATGTACATGGGTTGTACACAGTAATTTTAATATTTATATGGTACAATTTCAATGCAATCATTCATTTTAATATTAAAATCTTTAATAATAACTAAAATATCATTATTATGCTGTTTTGCTAAAATATAAGATGAGTGAATATTCATTTTGAAACTGATAAAAAAAAAAAAAACCGATAACCGATAATATACTGTGCATCCCTAATATTATTAAATTTCGAAATTTGATTGAAAGACTTGCCAAGGCTTTAGGCAAAACCAGCTGAGAACCACTAATCTAGATATTCCCAATGTTGAACAGCTGTGAAAATAGATACTTTGTCAAAGGATCAGTTTGCCTCACTGCGTTTAATCATGAGAACATCAGCTCTTTGGGTCAGTCTGCCTGTGTTTCTCTTTCTCCCTACGTACCCGTCAGCGAAAGGGCACTTTCAGGTCATCCGCTCATGCTATCCACAGACACTACACAAATCTCTGATTTCAGGATTAGGGCAAAATATTAAAGGGCTGGTTTGCTGCTCCAGTCTTGTTATTGCAGCGATCATTGTCATGATACCCACAATCCATTAGCAGATAAGTGCTGAACTAGTGAGTGGGCTCTGTAAAGCTGCCTCTAATAGCATTCTCAGGAGGATCCCAGGGCCTGTGTTCTACATGCTTCCTCATCACCGGCCTCTTATCTGAGCGTGCACTCGTTCCAACCAAATGGAGCCTGAATAATATTAAGTTGAGAAATTGGAGGTACAAAGCAGCTTTTTATATGCACTCTGATATAGAGGAAGAAATATCAGAAACTGTTGAAGCAGAAATGACTCAGCGCTCCAGAGAGGGGGGATGTGTGTATGTGTTGGTGTGGATATAAAAGCACTACTTGTTTCAGTATGAAAACATTGAAGTAAAGTCTTTACTCTTTAGGCGCTTTTGGCAAGTGAGTAAGAGGGTTTCCTTACAAAAAAAATGTGCTGTGAGGGTGTCGTGGTACTGTACTTTAATATATACCACCGCACTGAATGATTACCATGAATATTATTTACTGTACTACAAAAACAAGGTATGTTCATTCTCCCTATTCGTAGAGGGTTTTTGGCTGCTATAAAGCCATCATACTCTTAACTCCTTGTCTCAGGTTCAGATCTTCTCACAAAAGTCTTACAGACCTACAAGAAGGCAGATAAAACGAGTAATGTGTGAGCACCTTGCATTTAGTTTTGGTAACTTCGAGAAAAGTAGAGAAAGAAAATCCCCTACTACACAGAATTGAGAGTGCAGATCATAATGTGGCATTGCTAATTTTACACGTTTGCTCAGAAAAGACGTGTGAACAGGACATTTGGGTAAAATTTGAAGAGGATGTGGTCAGAGCTCAGCGTTAGAAAAGAGAGAACGATGTTTACTGCGGCTATTTTCAAACAGCTTTGTTGTTTTTTCAAGCTCTTTTTTTTTTAGTCAAGGGCCAGTTTGCAAAAAAAACACATCTCAGTCTTACTGTGTAAAGCGAGTGGCTTGCTAATTTGTTCAGGTGGCGTTATTTCCTAGTTGAATACTCTCTCTTTTTTTTTTTTTTTTTAAATCCATGCTCACCCCCAGAGTGTTTCGGAGGATCTTGAAATCTGAGGGGTTCGCTAATTAGACACCCAGTACAAATGATCTTTCATGAGTTCAGTAACTTCGTTGAGGTAATTACACAGTACAACATTATTCTTGGATAATTTCCAGAAAAACACAGCGTCGTGAGCATGTGCGTTTTTTCCCTCCTCGCTCTCTTAGATCATCACCGATTTTTGTCATAGAAACTGCAAAGCTGAAGGTTTAATGACTCTCTCCTCACATGGTCGTTATTTAAACGTCCCTTGTTAACGTCAGGCAGTTTATACCCAGAAAAAAAAAAGAAAGTGAGAGCTTTGTGGAAGCCCGATGTAGGGCAGAGTCATTTACGGACAGGCGGGGAGGTTAATATCAGTACAACGCACTTCTCACACATAAAGACCGCAGATTTGGACGGATTGGAGGTGGACGGACTAGGCAAGTTTTAGGCGAAAAGACAGGCGGTAATTAGTAGAAGACTGAAAATAGGGCTGGAATGAGCTACCAACTTTATTAGAATGTGATGCGCCCAAAGCAGACACATCACAATGAGTCATTAGTTCACCTCTGTAACCAACACAGAGTCAAATCACAAGCTTGTCTGGAAGGTTAGAGTGACACTATCAGATAAACTCGTGTTTGTGTTTGTGACCCAGAGGAGCGGCTCTCTTCTCTTTTCACATGGTTAAACGCCCTCTGAACTGAAGGCCAAGGGCAGGGTGGATGCTAGCTGTCACTTTTCCTCAGGTTTCTTAAACAACACCCACCCCAGCCTCGCAATCACTGCTGACGCACTCGGCGCTCCATCTTTGAGCCTTGAACTCCTAGCCGTTTTTTAATAAAATACCACTTAGTGGCTACCAAAAGCCAGGCTTTCTCTGTATAGCCTGAGGACAAATTAATATTTCAATCATTTGGGGATTGGAGGAAGAGCCAGGTCGCATTCCCGTCAGCGTCGCTCCCGCCTCCTTCCTCCTCTCCACGTCGTCTGCATACCTATTTTGAAAATCCGATCGAGAGGTCACGCTATTTGAACCGATCTGATTGGCTGTCACCTCTAATCTGACGGACAAGCAGATGTTCCTTTCGGGCATGCTCAGTGGCGTCCGTCGGCGGGCCAACAAGGACACGCGGCGACGGCAGGGAGGGGCGGGCAGTCTGAATCTGCCACTTTCCCTCAGCATTAGCATGCCTCTTAATGACCAGTTAAGAGGCAGGGCCGCAAATGAGTTGTGACAAGCGCTGCTGAAAACGGAGTCTTTTTCCCTCATTCCTGCTGCCTCTCAATCAACATTTAAACGCCTTGACGGCCTGACATAATTCCGCAATAATTATCACTCCTGGTCTTCTCCTTGGCCGGGACAGAAGTCAGATTGGATCTCGTCACAGCGGAATAATGCTGACCAACAATAACTTTGTTTTTCTCCTTCTCTCTCCTCAGGGATGGGGCAGCCGGCTCAGGCGGGCCGGTTTAATCCGGTCGAGGTGAAGCAGGAGCCGATGGACAGCGCCTCGGCGGCCTCCCAAGAGTCGTTCCAGGAGCACAGCCTGGACCTGAGCAAGAAGGACCACAGGTATCCCGTCATTCAACCCCCCTCTCGGCTCGCGCCCAGGCCCGTCTTGCCTCGCCCCACCCCGCCCGTGATTTATCTCTCAAATAATGCCGTATTGTGTTAATTAGTGTGAGTGCTCTTGTTAAAACCCCCTTCGCAAGGTGGGTCCGTGGAGTGATCAAGGAGGACGAGATTTACACGCTCCCTCCTTCTCCCAGCAGCGAGGCCTCCTTTGAGGAAATCCATCATACGAATGCAAAAATTCTCCCATAATGCCCTCTTTTCATAATGCACATCAAGTATGAGGCATGACATGTTTGCACATTCATTTAGATGAAAGTGTGTTTGCATAAACCCTAATTTCCAGCCTCCTTCGCGTTTTGCCTTCATTGTATATTCACAATCTCGGATAAATTATAATATTTACTGTTCTCATGCAAATCCTGCCTAAACACTGTTCGTTTTGCGTGTTCTAGCGCTGAATCAAACGGACACCCTGCGCCGGGAAATACATCTCTTTTATCCTCACTTATGAATAAGGTAAGATTCATCCATCAAACGCTTTTCATCCCAAGACAAATTAGCAGGATGCAGAGGGGGCTGTTTGTTTTTTAATGTTTCACCGCTAATAGGATGAGTTTGTATCATTTAAATTTTCCAGCCATTTTTCATACAGTGTAATTTCAGCCCGCCGCTCGCAAATTAATATAATGAAGCAGGAGCCGGTTGCCACGGCAGATATATAGAGATGTTTGTTTTTTGATGAGCTGTTTTGAACTCTCCGTGCTTTTTTTTCCCAGGCTTTCTTCTTTTTCTCCTCCATCTGCTCTATCTTTATTTATGGACTTTGTAAATTATTTGATTAAAAAGTCAGCGCTGAGAAAAAAGAGCAACTGTCACCCTCATTTTTTAAAAAGACGAAATGGTGCCGAACAGATATTTAAATGTTGTGTGTTTTTGTGGGGATTAAAATGGACATTGTTTTAATCATACATCTTCTATGACTAATATAAATGGTGTGCATGTACCATTACCTTGATGATTTAAATAGAAAACTTGCTCTAGTTCTCCTGACGGCTTAGCTCAGCTCTCTCTCTCTCTCTTCCTGTCTCTCTCTCTCTCTGCTTCATATACAAAACTCAACGGAAACACATTTGAAGCCTCAGACAAAAAGCGCACGAAAACTCTTTTGTGCGTTTGGTCTGTCCTCCAGTACAGCTAGTCTTTTTGCAAACTGTGTGATGAGACGTGCTTAAGCGTGTGTTTGTGTGTGTGTGTGTAGATGAATCCTGGTTTCTTCAGTGCTTTGGATCTGAAATCAGAGCTGGAGGGAGCGCAGGCGGCAGATGGCTCAGACGCAGCTCAATATCTCAGTAGGGTAATGAAGAGGTCAGACCCAGAAAAACACACTGAGCAGTGGAGGACCTACCTGCGCAGGTGCCTGAAATCATCCTGTGTCCCTATAGAGTCGTTTCCAGCTTTATCTGTACTTTTTAAAGTCTCGTCTACAGAATGGAACTGAGACTTGTTTAATTTCCTTTCACACTAGTTGTGCGTTAAAGTTTTGTGGGTCTTTCTTTCTTATTGCTTTTCTTTATTACATATTGTTTATTTGGATTTTTTGGAAGTCATTAAAATATTTATTTATTGATTTATTTTCAATCATCACAATTTTACCTGTATGCTCACACACATTACATCCTCGGTTTATAACTGGGTAGTTGACTTTCAAGTGCTTATGGTGTAAAATAAATCAATTTAAAATAATAACAATAAGTGAAATTCTCAGACTGCAGGACTAAAGCTAAAACGTAAGAAGAAATGGCAAACAGCTGCACACTTATACAGTTGTTCCCTTATACATACATATAAATTGTAACCTTAAATCATGAACATGTTATTTATGTCAGCTGCTATCACCAGTATGCCCAAATAGATCTTCCATTACAGAAAACACAGCCATGTCTTGGCTCCATATCCTCTGTGTTTTGTTGAAGGTGGTGTCTGGTTTTTGTCACCATCTGTCTTTATGATGTACCCTTGTGCTTGTCAGTGCCATCCACAGTGTTTGTTCCTGGGTTGTTATGTGGAAAGAGAAGATTTATCCAGAGCATGTGATGTTATGTGCAGTATTTAGTTACAAAGCCCTAGCAAAATGTCCCAGACAGAGACCTGATGCTTTTGGCTCACCAAAAAAAACGCCTTATTCAAAGTCAGATCCTGATGAGCTAAACTGAGAATACGAGATTAAATGACCTGAATTTACGAGCAATTCGAGCTTTTACGTCCTTTTAAAGTTTCCCTCTTTCTCACATTTGTACAGGTATGACACTGATGATTTCTGTGAAGCCCAGTGCGATTTCTTGCACAAGATACATTTTCATTGCCTGGTGGAGGATTGCGGAGCGCTTTTCAGCACGGTGGACGGCGCCATCAAACACGCCAAGTGAGGAGCGCTCCAGTTCTGGAGCATTACAATCAAACATAATGAAGATAGATCAAAGTTTTTAAATGTTAGAGTTCACGGCAACACGCGAGCGCACGTACACAAAATTTACATGATTATGATCTAGTAATGTTAATTTGCTACTATGTTTGGCAGCTCTATTAAAGCGCATCTAATGGGTGAATCACCTCTCTGTCATTAGCTTCCACTTGAGAGCCAACCTGAAGGTTAAATCAGAGCCCCCTTTCAACGAGAGCAAGGAATCCAACGATAGCGCCCCTAATCAAATGGCTGCCCCCATTTCCATGGCCAAGACACCTCCCATGGAGGTGCCCAGCCTGGCTGTGTCAGGGGGCTACAGCTCGTCCCCTTCTCTCCAAGCCTGGAAGCAGCTGGCCGGATCGATCCCACAACTTTCCGCCTCTATGCCCAGTATGCCAGCCACTTCCCCTCTGGCCACCACCTCGCTGGAAAACGCCAAGCCTCAAGTCAAGCCTGGCTTCCTGCAGTTTCAGGAGAAGTGAGTAGACGTTGTCATTCTTGTAAATTCGTGATGCCGTGGTGGTATGATTTGAATGGTCTGTGCTGCCCGTATTTCCATGTCTTCTGTGCAGTTTTAAATATCTGACAGACGTTTTGTCACGCTTATCTCCCACAGTGATCCTTGTCTGGCCACAGACTGCAAATACTCGAATAAGTTCCACTTCCACTGTCTGTTTGGAAATTGCAAATATGTGTGTAAGACATCCGGGAAGGCTGAATCACATTGCCTGGACCACATTAACCCCAATAACAACCTGGTGAATGTGCGAGACCAGTTCTCCTACTATTCTCTCCAGTGTCTTTGTCCTAACCAGGTGAGCTTGACTTTTAGAGATAATATAGTATCAAACAGTCATTACTAGTGCCATATACTATACACTTAAATTCAAAGGTTGGGGTTGGTAAGAGTTATTGGTCCCACTTTATGTTAGATTGCCTTGCATCAAAAAAATAAGTACAATTAGGGCTGGGTGATAATTCGATAACGCGATATAATTTTCCTCGATAAAACGATATAAGAGTAAGAGTTTGATAAATGTTCGATATAATTTTTATGTGCTAAAAGCAGAATGAACCGTTTATCCATTTATCCGCTTGGACCAAAGTTCAAACTGCCGCGATGCGCGAGCTCACTAGGAAAGATGTCATCTCGATGCGCCGCGGACGCGCCTGGAAAAACCGAGCGCGTTGTACCGCATGCGCGTCGCGACCGCGTCGCTTCCGTTATGAGCGCAGCTACGTTTGAAATAACGAACTTAAGCGCGCAAAAGACGCGATATGTGAACAACTCTGTCACGCGAGCACTAAACAGTGTGTGAGATCCAGTGTGAAACACTTGAATTCAGCGATGAACACAAATGACTCTGTGATTCAAACTAGTTTAAAGCTGTGTGCAACAAGACAGACAGAAGGCTTTTCAATCTACACATCGCCATCATTTACCATGGATTTACTGTAGTAACACTCACTGCACCATGGTATTGTGGCAGCAATGTGGGATATTCACATTGAATTTTATTACAGGAGTAATGGTATATAATTATAGTATGTATGTATTTGTGATTAAGCTATAGCATGTGTGCATTTATACTGAAAGTTTTTAGACTACCGTTTTTCATACAAATAGGCTACCTATAAAACCATGTAGTTATATTTTTACCATGGTATTGAGGTACCATTATGTGTGGTTTTAACTGTGTTTATCATGATTTAAAATGTATGCTTGCTACTATGGGAGACCAATGCTTAATTTAAAAAAAACTGGGTCAGAGTAAATGTAACCATATAAAACTGAGGTTGCTACAATTTTTTACAGATGTTATTGATAATGAACAAAAATTTACCTCTGTATTCTCAAGCTACTATCAAATGTGCCTTTCTAAGAGGCAAAAAAAGTGGTTTCTACAACTAGCACTTTGGAGCAAAAACTATGAGTATGGGTATGGATGTGGATATGGGTAAGGTTAGGTATCAGATGATTTATTTAAATGTAACTATGTAGTCTTTTCTGCTTAAGTGTTCACTTATTTGGGCAAAAATACAGTAGAAACAGTAATTTTACAATTACGATTTAAAATAACTAAAATAAATAAATAAAATCTATTTTAATGTTAGAAAATGTAATTTATGTTTTGAAAAAGCTGAATTTTTATCATCATTACTTTAGTCTTCAGTGTCATATGATCTTACAGAAATCATTCTGATATGTTAAATATTTGTTCCAGAAACATTTATTATTGTTATAGATATTGAAAACTGTTGTGCTGCTTAATAATTTTGTGGAAACTGATGTAATTTCAGGATTCTTTGATGAATCGAACAACATTTATTTAAAATAGAAATATTTTGTAACATTATACATTTCTTTATTGTCAGTTTTGATCATTTTAATGTGACCTTGCTAAAAAAAAAAATTAATTCTTTAATTAAAATTTTTTTAAAATGATGTAGATCTTGTAGTGTAGATCTTGCACATACTTTATCATTTGAACAAATCAAATAATTCTAATTAAACTTAAACTTTTACCCATAATTTACAATATTTTTACTTAAAGAAAATTATCTAAATGATTTCAAATTGTAAAACTAGAAATATATTGCATTTATTTTAAACACCCTAGCAATTCATAGCAATATGCAGAAACCACCAATAAATAAATAATATAATGTAATGTAATATATAGCAACACCCTGGCAACCAACAACAACAACAACCATAGCACCATGGCAATGACTGTTGTACAGACAAACAGCTTTCTTTGCAGAAAATGCATAAATTACATTTAAAGCACTGAAGACAAAGGCCTAGGTACACATTTATTTCTCCACAAGAAGCAAACAAACTAAAAAACAAAAACCACCTTGGAGCCCCCAAAGCTGTATAAAATAAACAAGTTTTGCTTTTCATCAAAAATTCCATCATTAATAGAAAAAGAGCCTCCCCTTCCTGCAACTTGCATTTGGAGCAAAACCTGTTTAAATGAATTCATTTATGCGTCCCATCCCCACTTCTCGGAGCTCCCCCCCTCCTCTCCAGAGTAGAGTGGGTTCTGTTTATGTGCTCCTGGGGGAACTGCCTCTCTGGAAACAGATGGTGGTGCAGAAACAGGTTACATTGCGGAGGACACACACATGCACGCACACGCAGACTAATGAATTGATAAAAGAGCTGTTTTAGAAATAGATGAATCGCCAAATGAACTAATTGGTGTGTTGTTATTGGGGTCAGCGGCTACGACGTGAACCTAAACTTCAGATTTCCGCTGGTCAGTGAGGCCGGTCTTGTCACATGCTTTGGGAAAGGGATTTAATGAGTACACGTAACCTACTTCTTCCCTTTGGTACCCTGAGTAATGAGTAACTAACTGACAAATGATCAGACCCCATTTTTGTTCAAAAGATGGTTGGTTTAGTAATGATTGTGAGTTTATGTAATAACTGGGTTGTGAATTAACTAGAAAACTGAACCATGCATGTTCTTGGTCTGAGTTCTGTTTATGTGCTGTTCTCTACAGCACTGTGAGTTTCGCATGAGGGGCCATTATCATTGTCTGAGACCTGGCTGTTTCTTCGTCACCAACATCACCACCAAGCTGCCCTGGCACATCAAAAAGCACGAGAAAGCTGAAAGGCGTGCCGCTAACGGCTTCAAATACTTCACCAAGAGGGAAGAATGTGGCAGACTAGGTAAGAACCAGCTTTTTTTATGTATTAAAAGAAACATCTAGATCACAGAAGGGTGGTTCACTCACAATTTCAGTCATTGTTTAGTCAACCTCATGTATAGTAATTCAAAATCTGTTGGCTGGTTTTTGAAAAACACTTTAGACAGCTCTTCAAAAATGAAAAATTAGCTAGTGAAAATCTTCTAGAACTTCTCCTTTTGTGTTCCATAGAACAGAATGAATGTGAGAATATAATTTTCATTTTTGTGGTGAGCTGTTCCTTTAATCCTCTCAGCCCTTTGGAAATCTAATTTACTTGATTCGGTGTGGTTTGCTAAGTAATTTGGTGCATTCAACATCATGAAATCGTACAAACATTCCATGTCCCAGCCTCCCACACTCTTCATTGTTTCAATCACCGTTCGCATTAGTTACTCGTGTTTCCAAACAATCTCCCACGTTGTTCTCAAGCAGTGGCTGCAAGCTCGACGTTTGTAATGCAGCTGGAAGGATCAGAGATGGTGTGAAATCAGAGATGATGTAACTGTAATTTCATATCGATGCCATCACCTGCGATGAAAACACTTTTTCCACTGGCTCTGGCTACAGGAAAAGTGCTGTTCCTCTAGTCGAGTCACTAATTGCCATGCTGTTCGCAGCACAACAACGTACAGAGCGTGAAACGGAAGCGCTTCGCACTTATTCGCTGAATTTTGAGTATGTTTCTCAGAAGCTGTTATCTCATTAGTATCTGCACATTGATATTTTGTCAATTGAACGGTTTACATTGACAACAGAGTCAGCGCGCCGGCAGCCGTTTACATTTTGCAGAACAAACACGTTTGGCGGAATTAAAGATGGTCTTGTCTCATTGTAAAACTGGGGACGTTTTATTTATATTACAGAAAACAGGCCGAGAAAAATGGTGTCTGCCTTTTTGTCATACATTAATACTTCAGTATTTATAGTAGGCAATCAAACAGAGGTTGTTTTCTTGGGTATATTTAACCTGTCAGGAATGAGCAATTACATATGTTTGTTAATTACTGTGCCTGTCGAGCTCAGTCTGTTTGTGTTGCTCTTTTTCAAGCCTCGATCATCATCACAAGCAGGCAGATTAAAAGTTTGTATTTTATTTTCTCTCTACTCCCCTCCCCTTAAAGGGAGAGTTCACCCCAAAAAATTATCCTCATCCTCATTTCGAGCCAAACCCATTTGATTTTCTTCCGTAGAACATGCGGAAATGGAGATTGTGCCGTTGAGCCATAAAAGAACAAAAAAAAGAGGTCGGTATTTGTCTGTAGTACCAAGTGTTTTGCATATTCCAAGTGTTTTGAAGAAGTAATTGTATGAAAAATAAATCTTTGTTTCATTGAAGAAAAGTCAATCAAGTCGAGAAGAAGAAAACAAAAAAAAAAAAAGAGTGGAAAGTATCACAAGTGTCCACAGAGTATAAGGTCTCTCCTGTTGCATTGTTAGTGGCATAAACCAGAGACATATGACAAAAGCAAGCCGTAGAGTCATAAAGAATTGATGGTTCAGCTGGACCGGGAAAGTGGTATCCATGGCAGCAACATTAAACAGAACACCAGCGATGAGGTTACCAGGATCTGGTGGCACAAGAGCCCTGATATTTCAGCATGTGCTCATATTTACTCAACTCTGCCTTTTTTAAGTATATCACCCTTGTGTACAAAAGCAATCTGACAACAGGCGGCTTGTTGCGCGGCGCCATGGGCGCCATGGTAACGGACAAGCCCGCACCTGCCCTGAATGCTACTCTTTCAATTATTTCAGCACGCATTATTCACAATAAAATTATTACGAGCACCCTACCATATTTGATTAGTGCGCAGAGGCAGTCTTTAAATTTGAAAACATATAGCAATTAAAATCTGTAGGGCCGTTTGTGTAGAAAAAAATAAATAATAAAAGAAAAACGACAAAGGGACAGGCGTGAGGGGGAGGAAACACACCAGCAACAGATAGGTCGTGAAAAATGAATTTAATATGGAAATAATTGTGTGTTTACTTTGGTTTGCAGGGTTGTGCATTATTGCTTCTCCAAATGCAGAATGTATTTATGTAAATTCCAAATTGAATAAAAGATGTCATTGTAATAAAAGAGCACCACAGGTCTAATCTTCAAAAGGTTCGACTTTCCCAGTGTGACACTGGACTCATCTGCTCTGTCTCTCCGCATTATGCAGGCGCGGGACGGAAGCACAATGTCCTCATTACCTCGTTGAGAATCCATGATATATGTTGTCCCTGAAACCCAGGCGCGATGAAGACGGTCTTTGCTCAAGTTAATTTTGTCGCTCGTCTCTTGCAGGGTGCAAATACAACCAAGTTAACAGCCACTTCCATTGTATCCGTGAGGGCTGTCAGTTCTCGTTCCTGCTCAAGCACCAGATGACCTCCCATGCCCGCAAACACATGAGGAGGATGCTGGGTAAAAACTTCGACAGAGTTCCTTCCCAGGTACTGAGAAATTTATAAATCCTGCCATTGGCACGTGTATACTACAAAGCTCACTTGAATGAAAACGACTTTATTCATCAGGCATTTGGTATCTTGTACTTTAGGTGGTCTCTCATTCACGACCTGAAGAGATGCAGCACATGGCCAGTCTAGCTTCGCCCGGTATGGCGGGCGGCCACTCTAATCTGACCTCCAACTACTCCAGCATGATGGACGATAATGATGACTACATGGACTACACCGGTGGAGGAAGTCCGTTGGGTCTCTCCTCGGAGTCCTCCAACCAAGACCGTAGTTGCACCAGCACCCCCTTGGGCAATGATAGTTCGCCAGCAGGTGAGTCGACCTCATTAACAACTATTTAATTACAATCAATTTTCAGCCTCACATGGTTAGCATTATGTGAGATTGACTGAATGAAAATTCAGGCTCGATGTAGCCAATGAAGCAAATATTTAGAGATTTATTTGGTCAGTCAGACCAAATTTCCTTGAGAAATGTAAAAACCTGCACCCACTCTCACTGTATTGCTTATAGTTGACTCATACCAAATGCTTTCCACTCTAATGATATTTATTAAATTATAAAGCACTAAATTTGTTATATAGTCCTCCACATAAAGCTCAGCTTAATGCCAGCCCTGTGGCGACTACATAGGAGAGGCACCCCAGACTTTTCTCATCTCTACTGTCATTGAAATCAGAAATAGCACAAGTTATCAACCACTTTCCTTTAGGCTTATGTGCTTAAAGTGATTTTTTTGGAATAGGACACATAAAATTTACAGATGTTCCTACAGTGGGTGTCCTGTGAACTCTGTGACAGCCCTAGACTCTATAAACTGCAAATCATCTGGGTGTGGTCTGCACTTTTTTTTAGCCAATCAGATAACTTGGCCTATCAGTCAGTAGCTGGGTTTCCATCCAAAGTTGCGAATTTAATTTATGCGCAAAATTGTAAGATCACAAAAAACTTTTGCATATAAGCACAATTTCCATCCAAGTCCTGATAAACTGGCACTAAATATCACTGTGAAAAGTAGAAGACATTTATTTAGGAGGATTATTTGCTGTTTGGGAAAGAAGTCGTGTAAGACAATTCTGGGAGGCAATTATACGGAATTTTACAGAATTATTAAGAATGACCATAACCTTTCAGATGCTGCGCAACAAAATCGGTCTACTGGTTAGTCATGTTATGCTGTCCCATAATGCAAAGTAACACGACTTTTTTTGACAAGGATGTAGGAATTTATTCTGCAAATGCGTTTCCATTTCCCATTATTCACATTAAGTTAAAAACCACCTCAAGTGAGCGCAAAAGCATTTTTGGCGTTTCCATCACATTTCTGACGCGATACTTAAATATGCGCATAAAAGCAGGGTGATGGAAACACAGCTATTGTCAGTGAAGAGGGTGGTTTTGAGAGAGCTTGTTTGATTGTAGGGATGGACGATGGGTCAAATTCACTGGCTAACAATGCTACGGCACCTAATCTAGACGTTTGCTCTTTGAATCTGAGCTTTCCTTCATTGAATTGATTTTTATAGTTTGATTTCAAATGTTATCTTCCATTCTCATCACTGTTGCTTTTGGCTGTTGTCTGACTTTTGTTACCATTTGGCTTTCATTATTTCATTACTTGATCTCTTTCCCTTTTTACCTCCCCACCCTTGTGTCTTGTACCTTCCTGTCTCTGTCTCCATCCTTCCTTGGCACCGTGTCTCTGTAGGACCAGGCTGTCAGGTCCCTGCCACCACTACCTCTGCTGACTCTCCTCCTTCTTCTCAATCTGCACCTCCTCCTCCTCCTCCACCTCCTCTTCCACCTCCACATCAGCCTACGCTCCAGAGTCAGCCTCCATCTCTCTCCTCGGCTCTTCTCCGGCCGCCACTCCCCTCGCTCCCATATCTCCTCTCCCCATCCTGTCTGTCATACTCTCTGCTCAGCGCCTCTCTTGGAGCCACTAGGAGTGTTGTCATGCCAACCAACACACCAGCTTTCAGCCCCATCATTCCTACTTCGACTTCGGTTAAAAATGACGTCCCTATAGTGCAGGACGCTGCAGGTACCTATCCCGTCTCCACTCGAACACTGCAGCTCTAGGGCTAGCAGTTACAAAAGTCTTTCGCATATAACACATGCAGTGCAGTTCATACAAGCCACTCTGGCGTTGGTTTTAGTCTTGTGTAGTACATTGCACACCTGCCATTAGGTCCACTGTCAAAATGCTGTCCATTAGTAGCCTGCTGTAAAGGGCTGGTTTAATCATGCCAGGCTTTAATAGAGTCATGTGATTCCTGCCGGCTAGGACAGAGAGCCATCATTAGCACTGACCTCATGCTTATGGGAGGGAATCCTGCTCTCCCATAAAGCCAGATGTACGGAAGCACCTTTGAACTCTCCCAATACCTAGACGTGACAGTCACGTTAAAATGTCACCAGTACATTATACAAATGGGACTGCCTCTGTTTGATTATGGCATGGAATCACATTATATAGTATATTGCTGTAGGAGGAACCTTTGTGGGTAGGGCGTATGTGGCTACTCTTGCTTTGCCGCTCGAGTAAAGTCTAATCCGTGTATATGCCTCTTTTGCAAACAGGTAACACCATCTCTATTCCCACCGCAACTGGCGCCAAGAAACGCTTCTGGATCATCGAGGACATGTCACCCTTCGGCAAGCGCCGTAAGACCGCTTCGTCTCGCAAGATGTTGGACGAAGGCATGATGCTGGAAGGGTTCCGCCGCTACGACCTCTATGAGGACTGCAAGGATTCAGCCTGTCAGTTCTCCCTGAAGGTAACCCACTATCACTGCACACGGGAGAACTGCGGCTACAAGTTCTGCGGCCGCACCCACATGTACAAGCACGCCCAGCACCACGACCGCGTGGACAACCTGGTCCTGGACGATTTCAAACGCTTCAAGTCGTCGTTGTGCTGCAACTTCCCCGACTGCCAGTTCTCCGGCAATAGCACCCACTTCCACTGCCTGCGCTGCGGCTTCCGCTGCACGGACAGCACCAAGGTGACGGCGCATCGCAAGCACCACGGCAAGCAGGATGTGATCAGCGCTGCCGGATTCTGCCAGTTCAGTTCCAGCGCGGACTGCGAGGTGGCTGACTGCAAGTACAAGCTCAAGTGTTCGCATTTCCACTGCACTTACCCAGAGTGCAAGCACACGGTGGTGGGCATGTCGCAGATGGATTCCCACAAGCGCAAGCATGAGAAGCAGGAGAGGGGAGAGCTGCCTTCGGTCTCCCCCAACCAGGATGGCAACCATCACCACCACCACCACGCAGGCCTAGCCATGCCCCCGATGCCCATGAATATGCCCCCAACCTCACCGGGCACACCGGGGCTGACCCACAACAACATGGCCATGTACCTCTCGTCGGCAGGCGCCACTGGTGAGTACGAGCATCCGGGCTCAGCGGTCAACCTCGACAGCTCTCTGAACCTGGGGACAGACACCAACAGCTCCTTGTTCTTCCTGAAAAACGCTGCTGGGTTGGGCCTCAGTGACTCCATGGACCTGAGCAAAAAGATACACCGGGAGCCACTGTCCCTGGCCACCAGTTCCGGCCCTGCTGCTTCGATGGGCCTGGGCAACCCTCAGGACGACACTACCGGCACATCCGGCGATCCCGAAGATGACCTGTCAGCCGAGGAAGAGCCGATAGCCGAGGAGGACGACGATGACGACGACGACGACGATGAAGAGGAGGAAGCGGAGGAGGACATGAATACAGACTCGTATGAAGATTCCATGCCAGAGCCAGAAGTAGACAAAGACATTGGAGAGAGTTTTGATGCTTCCATGAACCACGCCGAGACTTCCCAACTGGATAAAGAGGAGCCGGAGGCTGAGCCCTAATCTATGCTGTAGAAGGAGAACTGTATGAATTCCCTGAACAAACGCAAGTTTGAGTGGCCTCATTTATCATGCTTAGAGACGTGGCAGATGACAAGAAAACAACCAACTACAAGAAAAGTGAAGGCCCAAAATGATTTATTATGATGTTTACAAGATGACCAACGTTATTAATTTAATTATGCATTAAAAAACGAACAGAAAAATAGACAGACGAGGCCCTCTTTTACACATGGGTGGCTATGTAAACCTTTTCCTACACATCAGTCTTTTGTGTGTGTGTGCATGTTTGACTTTAATTTATTTGATTTCATTTGTTACTTTCTGTGTGTGGAAAAAAAAATAAGGAAAAAACAATCTCTCTATATATGACTATCTATATAAAGTAGATGTGTGTGGATGTTAATGTACATTTTAATTGCAGTCACTGGATTGCAGGACCCTCGTACCAACCCGAAAGCGACGAAAAGCGTACATTGCAGGAAATCTTTTATAAAGAATGTTGCTCAAATAATTAATTCAGAAACACCTTGTGTCATTATTATTATTATTGAAGTGCAGGGGCCTGCATCAGTGCTTTGACTTGTATGCTTCTCCGTTGATTTTTTTTTTTTAATTGTTATTATTAACAATTATCACAGTTCTCACTTAAACCTGCTGTCATGGTCAGTGGCGTCATAGGCTCCATTCCATGTGGACATTCGCCTGCATCTTCAGGACAAACAAAACAGTGACCAGTGACTGCAAAGCTTCAGGCCATAAAGCATTGATCTCAGTGAACGCTAGCTCTCACTTGATTTCTGTTCCTTCTCCTTTTCTCAATGAGGACCCATTTGGCATTGCATATTCATAGTGCACTTTTGTATAGATGAGAGCAGATACTCAAGCCTCTATTTAAGACGTTTTGTTATTCTTTTACATTGATTGCATTACTATGGCTTTTTGTTTGTTTGTTTTTGCATTATTCTCTAATTGCACAGGCATGACCAGATGACGTGGGGGTGTCTCACTGTAAATGGGTCTGTTTCAAAGGCGAGAGTCATCGCCCCCTGTGTTTCGGAGAGTTTGTAATGTGATGATGGTGCTACTGCCCAGTATGAATGGGAGGAGATTACAGCTATGTCTTTGTTTTGATCCACAAATAGATGTCCTAGAGTGTCCATCAAACACAGAGCAGGAGACAGGCGTCTCTGAATGTAGGGAAAAGACGTTTGTTGATGTTATTTTACTTTCCTTTTCCCTTCGCAGTTTCTGTAGCATGGAGGAGAAAAAAAAACAGTTGCAACAAAGTCTGAGGATGGAGACTGGCTTTTTTCAAGCTTCTTTTTTCAGAAGCATCATATATCTATTTCTAAAAGAAGAGGAAACGTGGAGGAGAGAGACTTTTTTTTTTCTAGAGGGCTGAATGGAGGACAGGCATCACAAAGGCACCATGATGAATGCTAACGCTGGTGATGGCAAGTGTGTGATTTTATGAATTGTACAGACAGAAAACAATCTTTCAAGCTTTTGTTTTCTCTTTACAACAGCTGTGGTTTCGCTCCAATAATAAGAAGTTATTTAATATTTATGTGACCTTGCAATGAGAAAATTCTAGGGTGTTTTTTGCACTTTTTAGGTTCATTTTTACCTTTTGAAATTATGGCATATATCTTTTAACAGGGAATTTGCTTTACAATGTTGTTTAGTTCACTTTGCTTTGATGCACAAATAGTCTTCAGTGTGACGAAGAACTGTTGTTCTGTGTTTTATTTAAGAAAAAAAAGGAAAAAAAAAAAAAAGTTTTTTCTTCGCTTCCAAGATTGGACGATTTCAATATGAAACAGGCATGCTAGAACCTGGCTTGTCTAACGAGTAACACTAATGATGACTGTAATTTAAATGAATTCTATACAGAGGAAATTATTGCAGTGCTTCGCTCCAAATTAAAAGGAAAAAAAAAGGAGAGAGAAGAGTGATTTTTGTTTGCTTGGCCTTCATTGACTATAAACAAAGAAAAGCGAGGCGAGAAAATTATGAATTATTTCCTAAACACGGCTTTGAACATAATATAGGCAACTAAATGTGTAGATGGTTATCTTCGACAATATTGTTTCCGGAGGAAAAAAAAAAAGGTTGTATAGTATTTTCTTCTGTAAAAACTATATATGAACAAAAATGCTCTTTGATTAAAAGCTTCCTTTAAAAAGAAAATAAAAAGGAGAAATAAAGAATAAAAAGTTAAAAACTGAACTAACACCAGTATAGTTTGCTTGTATGTGCGTGTGTGCGCGACAGTATGTAAGTGTGCGCGTGTGTGTGTGAGGTTTTATTGTTATTACCATGGTTTCCCCATAGTGGTAGAGGAATTAGTGGTAATTAAATCTATACGAGTCACATTATTGTAGCACTGAACATTGGAGTGTATTTCTACCTTTTACGCAACAAAGTCATCATTTTCAAAGCTGTATATCATGTGCGATCACAATAACGATGATATCTGCATAATTTAATACCATCCACAACTCTTTGTTTGCTATTGTTTTGGTGTTTGTTTTATTTAATTGAACTTATGTATTTTGCATATGGCATGCCCCTCTCACAGGCCGTTTGTTCTCTGGTCTCAAGTGCAAAGGCGCAGGACTCACACTGAAGCAGCTGTTTGCCTGGGAGATACTGTGCACTTGAATACATTTTATGTGTGTAAAATAGCAGGATTTGTAAAGAGTCAAAATAAAGAAATTCTAATTATTATAACAATGCAAATGTTCCACACAGTGTTTCTCCATCTTATGGCTTGCTGTCCTGAAATGCAGTGCGGTTTGTCTTAGGTAGCACTGCTGTGCAGTAGCGAAAAGGTTTAACGAGACTGCAGTTAATAAGCCCCCCTCCCGCTGAGACGAACACCGTTAAAGGGCACAAGGCCCCGGATCTGTGGTACGACACAGAGGACGCCCAGCAGCGCTGCTCTGACTGAGGAAGACGGCGTTTTAACACCCTTATTACTTTTCTCTATAGACAGAGCAAATTCAATACTTGTATACAAACAATAGACCATAAAATTCTGATTCAGTCACGGAGCCATATTTAGGCTTCAAATGCTCTCTGGTGCATTTCGGGAAAGTTTCTAGCACTTTAAAAGAGTGTTTGTTTTTCTTTCATTGTGCAGGCTGCTGGTCGCTTTTGACCAGCAAATACCGTCCTGTCCCACTCTCTACAGCTGTTCTCTTGCCTCACCCTCCTCTTCCTTCTGATGTGTCTTTAAATAAAAACGTGTAAAGCCACCACCATCTGTCTGCCAGCTGGCATCCTGCATATAATCTTGGAAAAAAAAAAAAAAGACAACTATGGAAATTATATTACACAAAAACCAGACGGAAACAACCTACAAACTAGCGCAGGCTGCTGTTGGAACAACAGATCACCTTATTGTCTAAATTATAAGGGAGAGGGGAAAAAAAAAAGATTCCTGATTTTGTTGTATAAATTATAAATTGCATCCAATTATGTAAATGATGTTGCAAATATGATTTGGACACTTAAGCCATAATTAAAAATGCAAGTCTTTGTTTATATAAGAAAATCAAATGACAAATCAAGCAAGAACAAGCATGCTTTTCTTGCAAAACCAAAAAATGTAATTTACCAAAAAGTCAAAAGTTTTTGAACAGTAAGATTTTGTTTTTTAAAGAAGTCTCTTCTGCTCACCAAGCCTGTATTTATTTGATCTAAAATACAGCAAGCACAGTAATATTGTGAAATATTTTTTACTACTTAGAATATTTCTAAAATGTAATTTATTCCTGTGATCAAAGCAACATTTTCAGCATCATTACTCCAGATTTCAGTATTACATGATCCTTCAGAAATCATTCTAATATGCTGGTCTGCTGTTTAAGAAACATTTATTATTATTATTGTCAATATTTAAAACAGTTGAGTACATTTTTTTCAGGATTCTTTGATGAATAGTAAGATCTAACGGTCAGCATTTATCTGAAATAAAAAGCTTTTGTAACATTGTACACTATACCATTCAAAAGCTTAGAGTCAGTATATATTTTCCTGGAGAAAGAAATTATATAAATTAATGCGTTTATTTACCAAGGACGGTTTAAATTGATGAAAAGTGATGATAAAGACATTTATAATGTTATAATGTTACAAAATGTTCTTCTGAACAAATTCTACTCAGCTGTTTCCAACATAATAATATATATATATATATATATATATATATATATATATATATGTGTATATATTTTATTTTTATTTATTTTATTTTTTTTCACGCAAATCAAAGTATTACAATGATTTCTGAAGACTGGAGTAATGATGCTAAAAATTCAGCTTTGAAATCACAACAATAAATTAAAACAGAATTAATTAATTAATTAATTGCATTACGCCCACAATTAAAACAGTTATTTTAAATAGTCAAAAATAATTCAAAATGTTACTGTTTTGCTGTACTTTGGATTAAATAAATGCAGGCTTGGTTCTTAAAAAAAACAGTAAAAATCTTACTGTTCAAAAACTTTTGATTGGTAGCGTATGTATACACAATTAGAATTGTATGTAATTAAATATGTTGTAAAATGTGTTCAATTCTTAAACAGTAGCATTAAGTATACATGTTTAGACACAGCAAAAACATTAATTCTGAAAAAAAAAAAAAAATCTAGCATTATTTGTTTGCACTTGATTTTCTGTTTGTTCTGCAATGCAATGCAATTCATACATTTTTATGTTTCATACAGTACATGTCCAAAAACTGTTGGACCACCATATGTAGAATTAACAATTGATTTTTTATATTGAGCTTATTCAGCTGACAGATTTCACATTAAACACACCACTGCATAAACATGTATCATCTCTACAGACTTTTTTTTTGTCATTCCCATCACAATGAGCCGTGTGTGTTTGTGCAGTCATACCAGGGCTGGATTTGACTCAGGGTTGATGTTCCAGGAACAGGTTGTGTGAGACGCAGCAGCAGCAACAGCAACAGCAGCTCATGAGGAACAATGGGGCCCAGAAACATGCGACAGGTGTTCTGTACATATGTCACAGCAGCGGTGGTCACACATCATCTACACAACCTATTAGGATGCACAAGAATCAAGCATAATATTTCAAGCAATCGAGTTCACGGGAAAGCCGTGTGTATATTTAGTTTCTTATTGCATTGTTTAATTGCATTACGCCCACAAACAAATTGTAACAACTGTGCGTTTCTGACGATTCAGAAGCGTACAGTTGTTTGGCTACAAATCACATTTCATATGCTTGTCATAAACATTGAAAGAATCATTCCATTTGTGCATATAATTGCAGCACTGTTCTGTTTTTAGTTTGCGTCTGTAAATCTCATCCATTTCCTTGTAACCTTTGGCATTCACATTCATTTTGCCATTTCCATTCACGCATGGCTTTATTTAAAGAGACCTTTGGTCCGAGTTTAAAAAAAAAAAAGGATTCATAAGGAAGCCGCTGGTAGCAGCTGCTGCTTGTGTGAAAAATTAAGTTCAGGGACCCCAAAGGAAAAAGAGAATTAGACACACATTCAGCCAATTTAACTTTAACAAGACCTTATTGGCGGTAATGTCACAGGCCCGCTATGTACAAATGCTATTCTCTGTATTCATGTCTACTGAAATGAGGAGAAATGCTCAATTATGTTCTGGATCAGGGGAGATTTCAGCATAAATATGACTTTAAATGTGTGTAGTCAGACACAGCCAGCTCATTCGGCAGACAGCATTTCTGATTTTGGCAAATCAGTGTAACAGAAAAGCAAAAGCAAAGCTCAGAATGATTTAATATCCTCTTATCTGAACATTAACTAAAGACACACCTGTCGAAATCACGCAAGTTTTTACTTGAAGCTGCACAGCTGCACGTAAACAAGTGAAGAATTTCACTCTCAGATACACACATATCTCACAGTGCCAAATTTCCAAAGTCACAATCTTTTAATATAGCAATTTTGAGCAAGTGATAACAGGTCCTTTCTCTGTGTGGATTACTTAGTCATTTTCTTATGAGTAAATGTACCTTTACCAAGCGGATTTAAAACAATCATTTCAAACCCAAATGTCATTACAGACATTAAAAGGAAAAAAATGCCCTTGTTAAAATAAATGTTTTTTTTTTAACAATAATTTTAAACAATTATAAAATGTATAAAACCCAGTAAGAATCTGCAAAAATTGTATTCATACAAAGTTTTAGCAGCTTTTCACAATAAGCTTCCCTTAGCCAATGATTGTTAATGTACCACATTAACTAACAATGAGCAATGCATGTTACTGCATTTATTAATCTTTAACTTTAGTTAACAAAAACAGGGAACACTTCATTTTAAGGTGTCCTTGTTAAACATATTACATGTACTTACTATTGTAATAGCAATAAATTAACCATAATTACATGCAACTATCCCTAAACCAAACCTTCATCCTAACATATAGTAAGTACACTTAATTAATATTACTCAATACTTAAATGTAGAATTACATTGTAACAAGTACACAGTAAAATAAAGTATGACCTAAATATAACTCTTCATTGTTGGTTCATGTTTGCTCAGGTCCAGTGAAATAATATTAACAGATGCAACTTTTGATCTTATGTATTATTAAATGCTGAAATTTACACTAAAGTAAACAAACTAGTGCTGTCAATCGATTAAAATATTAACTAATTAATCACGTTTTCCTGGAATTTAATTGGGATTAATCATTAGTTTTTAAATATGCTTTTATATTGCAATAGTTTCACATTCAGTCTTCAAATGAATGTAGAAACAACATAAAGATATATTTGCAATATTTGTTACATATTTTTAATGACTGAAGGTGAGTGTCACTCACACCAATATTACTAATGTCTCTAGGATTTTTTTCCCCTAATATTTAATCATTGACTATAGCCATTCAACATTACAGTATAATTGAGAGCTATCAATTTAACAATTATTATATTTAAAAAAATATAACAGCTTCTAATTTAAGTGACCTTAAAACAACTTTCACATAAACTCATGTACCTGTGCCCTTCAGCAAGTAGGAAATATACAAAAATGGAATAAAGTTATCAAACAGTAAATACTAAATTAAATTAAATTATTAATTAACTCTTTTTTGTTCTTTAATTAACAGACAGAATTAACATTATTAATGAAAGAATTAACATTAGCTTATTTGGCTGCTATTACTTTAAGAGCTGCTGCCGCTGAACATGAGGCAAATCTGACACTTATTCTTGTAGTTTCTTTTGCGCTTTAATATGAAATAATACAGGCTACTATAGAGGTTGCCTTAGACTTGAACATTGTCCATCATTTTGTGGGACAGGGCTGTAAAAATTCTGTCGTAATTTATTAATACCCTTCATTTTAATTTTCATATTTTAATTACAATAACACATTTAATTGCTTTTATTTTTGTTCACATTTTCATTTTTAATTATGAACCTACAGGACTTATGCATTTATCTTGAAGAGAACAGATGAGACGGCATTACTTTTAATGTTCAACACCACACCCAGCTGTGACAGCGATTGTAATATATTCTCATTTTCATGAAGCAATATCAATTGGTAAAACCCAATCGATCTTTTGGTCTATGCTGTTTGTTTTCGGTTGATGAATGAAAAGTACAAAGTGCGCCTCCCATCCAATAAATCGCAATAGACTAAGTTTGTGTTACTTTTGATATGAAACAAAGTCTTAGATGTCAAATTCTGTCCATTTCATTCGTTGTAGCTTCTGGATACTTGCCTGTGCGTAATTAAACGCGTTGCAAAAGATTCGTTACAGTTTCGTTTTTTGTTCTGGATCCAGCGCTCTGCTGCCGCACCGGAGCGCACTCGCCACCAACTGGTAAGGAGTGGGAATTACAGTGACAAGTTACAATAGATCACCCTCAGTGTAATCTGTCTAAGTGACGGACGGCCTTCAGATTTTTCCGTCACTGATAAAAAAAAAATTCTTCTGCAGTTGACTGTTGTTCTACTAATGCTCCTCATCACCTGTACCCTTCCTGCAAGGTTAGAGTGCGCGTCTGAAAACTCTCCCGTTTGATGTGGTCCATGGGAGCAATCAGTTCCCAATCTACTGTAAAGTATGCGTTGCGTTCACCCCTCTTCATAACACTACGGTGACAACCTGGCAATAGATCTGTCGCGGTACATAGAAAAATATAAATAATAATATAAATTATTTGTAAATTGTTGTTCTGGAAGTGGAGCTCTCCTTTAAAATGAATGGAGAATATCGTGTTTTTCTGTGTGCGCTCGACCATTTCCATTCTGGTGGTGCTAGATCATTTGATGAGGTCCGTGCATCCTTTGCGTGTAAACTACGCCGCAAAAAGAATAAATACAAAGCATGGACGCTTTCTTAATATAATATTTAAAAACCAACAGACTGGTGAAAATGTGGGACTTTTTCCCATTATGCGAGGGACAAGGGATGAAAATGCTGTGCGGTACAACGCAAAGCGGGACAGGTGGTAACCCTGCACACCACAGCTGTTTCCTTCAGCTGACTGAAGCCCTTAACACATATGAATGCATACTTTATAAAACTAGCATGTTGCCATTTTCATTTGAAAATGTAACTCTAAATATAATACATATTACAGTGCATGTGGCAAAGAGGTTCGCATACTTGTTTTAAAAAAAGCATTGTACTAGAAATGCAAACAGTAAAATTTTGTGTTTGTAACTACAGTAAACAGGTATGTGTGTGAGATCAGGAAAACTTGTATTTGGCTTATTCAGTTCTATATATAGGCTATATATATATATACTTCATTTACTCATACGCTAAAATGAAAAAACTAGAATCGCCCCTGAATGTGGTCATAAAGACATTTTATGACTAAATAAACGCACATCTTGTCAAGAAAAAAAGACACAGAAGCAGCAGTTGTGAGTGGAGTGGCCAACCTTAGCCCCACCCCTGCGTTAACTGCTTTAAATATTTTTAATGCCGTTAAAGTGAAAAAAAATTAACCACCTACATTAAGGCTAATTTTTACAGTTAAAGTCTTTTTTATTTATTAGTTCATGTTAACTGTTAGAAAATAGTACCTTATTAGAAAGTGTTTTGAAAATGTCTTTATATTTTCTATAACTACACTCTTATTGGCGCACAATGTCAGGTCAAAACAACTTAATATTCATGAGCTGAGAGGGGCAGGTCATGACATCACAACCAGCCAGACGGCGACCGGCCTTTCCACTTCAAAGCCTTCCTCGGCGCCGCTGGCTGAAAGTAGGCTGTATCAAATTAACCAAACAATTTAATAATGTGTGGATGTGTAATATTTTGTGAAGGTTAGGCGCTCTCATTTCGTGTATATTTGTAGTGCGTTCTGCCGCGCGCACGCAGATTCTGCGCGGGCCTGATTATGGTGCGTTCTCTAATCATGGTAAGGATTAATCATCACAGGGCTGAAAAATATGTGGAAATGATGAAATAAAACTGTTTTAGCAGACTTTGGCACGCGGGCTGGGAGCTGTTAGATTACAAGCAGTTTGCTTAAAGGCTGAGCAGCCATCTCTGGAGCACTGGGGAGATGTTTCAGCTCTTTACGACTCCTTCCAGAAAGAGAGTACTGGGAGCAACAAGGCATTACTCTCTCGCACACATGCACGCGCGCACGCCAGCGAGGGCCATTTACTTACCAACTAAGGAGATCCTTAAGTGCTAAGCTGTAAATTTGGTTAATTTAGCACGATTCCACAGAGAATTGGTTGGTTTTCTTGCGGGGGAAAACCCAGCAGGCTTGCTGAGAATGAGCAGAGATGGTTGATGTGGTCCTTAGCGCCTTGATGACGGCAGGAACACGGGGCTGACAGCGCGCGCCGGAGCTATAAAACAGAGCTGCCTGGCAGCCGTACACGCAGGGGCACAATGCGCGGCAATATGAATATTGCTCAAACTTAATCCAATTAGCTTGTATTGAAGAAAGATGAAAATGTTCAATACTTAGCGAAAATGGTGTATACAGATGGAGACGTGGCCCTGTGAAATTACACGTCCAGGCAATCAGCGCTGGAAAACATCACGCAAATGCAAGCGATAAATCGCGATATTTCACATTGTCACAGTGTGCTTGCACCGCTTCTTGTGATTAGAAGCACCTGCACACAGTGCGGCGTTCGTATATTAAGGATACAAACCAGACCATTTTCAAATTGAACCTTATTGAATGAAAGAAGAGAGGGAGGGAGAAATAAAAGCCAGCTACCAATTTCGTCCATTTAACTGACTCTTAAATCAGACTTGATTGAGAGAGAACAAAGAGAATTAGAAAAGCAGCTCTTTTGATGAACCACACACAGGATATGATGACATTCAGCAGTTCTCCGCAGTTCTGCTTAGCCACTAAAGCCACCGGCCTGTGTGTGTTTGCATGATGACCATAAGGACATGACAAAATCTCCCAGTGCATCCTTGTGAACCGGGTCAAGGTAAATAAGAGCTTTTAAAAAGCCTTGTTTGGTGCAGCAGCTGCGGCCTTTATGAAAAGAAAAGTGAAAACAGGTGGGACGAGGCTTGTGCTAATCTTTCACATTATGGTGGTGGTTGAAAACACACTGGTCTCCTCACTCCACACACTTAAAATACTGTCATGTAATACCCAATACATCAGCAATGGGATATTTGCAGAATGGAAGAGGTGAAGACTGGAAAGATTGTGCTGATACTAATAATAAAGTGCTTGAAGTTTGAAAAATTGTTTGTATATATAGAGAGGGAGAGAGTGTGTGTTTATATAATCTATTTCTTATTAATGTAATAATTTCAGAGCAAATAAATTAATATGATAGAAATAATATTTGTATAAACAATATAATTATTAATTTAAAAATATTTTAATATTATTTATATTATTATAACTCTGACTCATTTTCTCAACTAGATATTAGTTGAAAAAAATGTTTTCATTTGTAACAATAAGATTTATTTTATTTCATTAAAACAAATCAATATATGAATTATAAGAGTTGTACAAAATATTTCTTTTTAACATCTATAATTATTTACATAGAACTTAATGAGGTAAACATTTGCAATTAAAAAAAAACATATTATATCTATCTATCTATATCTACATAGGCTGGCAAATGATTAACAAAAGTGTGAGTTTGCCTAATATATGTGTGTGTGTGTGCGTGTGCGTGCTGTGTGTAATTATTATGTATACATAAATACACACAAATAAATGTATATATTAAAGAAGAATATATGTTGTTTATGTACAAAATATTTTTATTTAAATATAATAAATTCTATAAGAATTATAATACATATACTTACATATAGTTTATATAATTTATAATATTATAAAATGTATTTTATTTCATTAATATAATAAATTAATATACGAATTACAAGAGTTGTACAAAATTTCTTTTTAAAGTCTAAAATTATTTACGTAGAATTTACATAACAGTAAGGGGGGAAATCAAACATTTTAGAGACAAATTTACTAAACTTTGACTTTGTTTAATACTGTAAAGCTGCTGTTTAATACAGTAAAGCTGATTTGACAATCTGTATTGTAAAAAGCGCTATATAAATAAAGGTGACTTGACTAAACATACTAAGAGAAAAAGTTACATATACAGACAAATATAATAATTTCTATAACAGCCTCCTACTTACCCTTGGAGAAAAAAAGCCATGAATAATATATATGTAAAAATAAAAATATTAGTTGATAAAATATTTCATTTATATAACACAATATACACATATTTTATTTATTTTATTTAAATAAGTTAATATATGAATTACAACAGTTAATAAATATTTTAAAATCTATAATTATTTTAAAAAGAGTTTAAATGAGGTAAACACATTTACATAATTTTAAGATTTACACAAACTGTCTATCTATCTACCTATCTATAGGAGAAAGAAGTCTGTCCGTGACATGAAAAGCTTTTAAGACATGTATGAATATGTGGCAGATAGTTGAAAAGTAAAGTGATGTTAGTTTTTGCGTTTGATACACCCACTTGTAACACTATCTCCTAAACGACACTTAAACTCAGTGAAGCATGATAGTTAAACATGTGGGTCAAAAGGACCCTTTATATCTGAACGGACGGTTTTGGTCAATTTAAAATATGCACCAAATCTAATTCTGATAGTCAAAACATTGGCTTGTGAGACTAACAGTCTTTGACAAGCAACAAGCAATTTGTCTGCGCACACTAAACATGAAACTGCTGAGCTACGCCACACTATCACAGCCAATCAGAAGTTATTTGATGATTAATGGTATTATGTGATTGCAGGTTTTTGGAGTAATGAGATTTTGCAGTGGGCGGAGCTACCGAGGATGATGCATTAGAAATAATACCAAATGATTATTTCAGTCTGTAACGCATATTGCTTTTGGTGCGCCTTGATCTAAACAAATAAAGCCAGAGAAAATCCACATTTGAGGGCCATGAATGCTACGCGAAACAGCATTTGTGACCTCATATTGGGTCTCTTAATGGCTTTATTGTTTCTAACAATTTTAGCACGGTTTCAAAGCACACAGCATTTTATGCAAGCAGCACATTTCTAAACAGTCTTTAATAAACACGTTAATGACAGAGCAACCCTCCAGCTGTACAAGAGACTTAGTTATTTCTCCAGGCATCAGACATCTTACTTATTCCACAGTCATTAAGAGCTGTGCTCCAGGATATAGCAGAGCTGGTGTAATTACACAGGTACCGTGATGAGGAAGTTAGCAGTGGTATTCATCGTCTTAATTAAGGCATAAACTCTCTGCTCTAAGCTAAAAGCAGCTCTGTTGGTTTAGGCGGCGAGTTGCGGCAGCGCACGGGAGCGTGTCAGTGTCATCCGGCACATCCTCCTAGGGTTGTAGCCTGCATTTGCATGTGGGAAGTAAACCACCGAGAAGGGCTGCGATAAGGAAGGACGGGCGAGTCCTATCTGAACCGAACGCAGAGTCAGTGCCAGGTCGAGCATCGCTTTCACTTCCTCCTCAGAGCCTGCGGCGTCTTTCGGGTGTCGCGCGTGCGATTTGTCTAATTTGCAAGCCTCGGCAAGAGCCGCACCTGTTGCCCCGTCACCGCCTGCAGTCCCGAATCCTCAACGAGCGACAAGCACCCCTAGATAATCCATTCTACCCACTATAACACGGATGCTCTCCCTGGTCCGTGTAGGACAAGGGCATTTTTCTCCGGTGGCGCACTCATATCCGCCATGCCGCTGATGGCTCATTACAGGCCAATTCATAAATATTGTCTCCAGTATTACCACTTCCAGGGGCTCTCAGCTCCCCGAAGATTTATTCTTCTCTTTTACAGCATGCTATTGTTTTCCTCCCTCTTTCTGTTTTTCACACCCCACCCCTCTGTTCTTCCATACCTCCTCTGCGAGACGTGACACCGTTTTGACCACCGGTGCCACAGCGCTGCCGCACGAGGACGACGGCGGTGGGTATTTGTTCCATTTAGAGTTGAAACAGGGCCAGAGGAACATCAAGTGACAGCAGCCACACAGCAGGGCGAAATGCAATCCTGCTCGATTGAACAATCATATAAGTGATGACAAAGTGCTTTATGACTATGCGGGCTTTGTTGCACTAAGGTCTTACGCAGGCTGTCTCACGCGACCTTGGCCCATTTTCACCTCAACTCAAGCTCCCAGAAGTGCGTTCTGTCAAGCCTCTTATAACTTTTAGCACAAGGTTTAGCGTTTCCTCCGAGGAGGCAAGGGGGGCAGTGTCTCCTCAAAAAAGGATGAAAAAATAATTTATAGTACAAAAATAAAACAATGCAAATATTACAACATACAACACAAAAAAGTGTATAAATCACTTGTTTTTCTAAAGTAAAACTGTTCAACAGCGACACCAGCAGGTAAAGTTACAGCGGGAGTCCCCATCTCTCTCACCTCCCCTGAGCCCATAGAGTTTTAACAGACCCCCTAAAGTATGCAGTTAGTTTGGTGGGGGGTAACTGAGAATGAATGGGGGAAAGTTATGCGAGAGGAGGCAATGCCTCCATTGCCATCTGATTGGATATGACTGGTTATGTTCGGCTGTGATTGGTTCATGCCATAAATCCCGCCTCTTGTGTTTGTCAGCGTTCGCAAATCAGTCTGAATGAACAATATAATGGCTTTAATGGGAAGACATAAAAATGCAAGCAAACAGCTCACACACACTTAGATATCAACACTTTGTCAAGTCAAATTCAAACTTCAAATGGCCTGAAAACATGATCTGTGGGTTTTTTTAGTGAGCAATCAGCTTGGTGAAATTAAAGCTACATCTACACGTCTGTGACCAGTATTTACAGAGTTGTGATGACTAATGATCTGAAAATAAGTTTATTATAAAAACAGCTAAACATCAGTTCATAAATGAAATATATAAGTGGTTAAATAAAAATATATTGTTTAAAATGTTACTGCCTTGAGTTGTTATTTCGAAATAAATATAAAAAAATGCTTAAAAAAAATAAATTGATGAGATTTATACTTGGTTTAAAAAAACAGAATAGTCTATTAATTACATTGTTAATGTAAAAATACAATATAGATTTTTATTCTGGTAGTGTAATGTTTAATTAACCAAGAAGATGTGACTGGGACATGAATAGAAAAAAAAAAAAATATCAAGCAAAAACTGTGAAGCAGTTACTGGATACTGTATGAAAATTGCAAACAAGGCCCACACACTATGAAGATGAAAAAAGACAATAAAAAAAAGCAAATGTGAAATAAATAAATATATAACTAAGAAACAACTTCACTGAGGAACGGCAAATGTTTCGGTCACAAACATGACCTTCTTCAGTGTCTAATTGCAATGCCGGGTGCAAGAGTTATCTTAAAACAAAAAAGATCACAGGCACAAGATGAAAAAAAAAAAATATATATATATGACCTCTAGTCAAATTAACCTTGAATTCAGAATGTTTCCAGTTTGTACTTCTTAATTACACTCACGAGTGGAATACATTTAATTCACTCGCGGTCATATAAAATTTTTGTAATTTTGTATAAATCACATGATCAGTACATATTGTGGCAAAGAACCATGTGATCTTTTTTTGATTTTGAGAAGACTCTTGCACTTAGCATTGCAAGTACTGCAGGTACTAAAGAAGCATGTGTTGTGACTGAAACGTTTGCTGTTCTTCAGTAAAGCTGTGTTTGTTCCTTTTTTTTTTTGCCATCTTCATACTGTTCACAGCTTCTCTTTTTTTTGCAACTTTTTATCCTTTTGAATATTGTGGTACATAGACTATTTGGACTTTTTAAGGCTTTTAAGGAGTTTTTGGTGATTTTCCTTGATAAGACATTTTTTTTTTTAAGCTAAATTATCCTTGTTGCTTTAAGTATAGATAAGGGGGCTTCCAAACGTGTGCACCCAACGCTCTCTTGGGACCATGACGGAAACCAGACTCTGTGTTTTACGGGCTGAACCGCAACATCGCACACAGCCGACTTGAGCAGCACAGAGCCAGAGCGTCCCGTGGTGCGTGCTACCATCTGTCCATCAGTGGATTCCCTTTGAGTGTAGGATACCCAGTGGTGTTCCAGAGGTCTGGACCCACATTAGCAAAACATCAAACAGGCTCCCTCCTACACATGCAGCACTGCATGCGTTCCTGCTTATCTTATCTGAGACGGAAGGAGGAAGTCACCCCTCCGGTCCATCCCTGTAGAATTAGGCTTGACCTTTCTCATGCAAAGCTGAAAGAACTTGGAGAGGTTTTCTGCCCTGGTGACTGGGACTGTGTCCAGGGATACTGCTTTAATGGGGCACCTGCTGTGCTATTGTTAAAAATAAAGATAGGTATGACTGGCATTGCCTGATATCTTTAATATGGAATGTGTTCTAATTCCATTTTTATGACAGCACTGTAGTGATGAAAGTTATGTTTGAGGGGGGTAAAAGTGTTCCTTTAGTTTTATTAGTAGCACATATAGCACTTTCAAATGCAAGGGGTTCACAACCCCCTAGAAGTCTATGATTAAATTACAAAGAAATTCTTCCTCAAAAATACTGGATGAGAATTTGTAGTACAAAAATAAAACAATGCCAGTATTACAAAATATAACATTAAAAAGTGTATAAATCACTCGTTTTTCTAAAGTAAAACTGTCCAACAGTGTCACCAGCAGATAAAGTTACAACAGGAGTCCTCGTCTCTCTCGCCTCACCTGAGCCCATTGAGTTTTAACAGACCCCCTAAAGCTTGTGGTGGGTTTGGTGGGGGGTAATTGAGAATGAATGGGGGAAAGTCACATGAGAGAGAGGCAATGCCTCCATTGCGATATGATTGGATATGACTGGTAATTATCAGCTGTGATTGGTTCATGCGGTAAATCCCGCCTCTTTTAGCCAGGCGTGTTTGAGAATCAGGCTGAATGAACAATATAATGGCATTAATAAGAAAACAAATTTAAAAAAACATGATCTGTGGTTTTTGGTGAGTATCAGCTTGGTGAAATTTAAAGTAAATCTCCATGTCTGTGACCAATATTTACCGAGCTTTGATGACTGATGATCCAAAAAATTCAAAATGAGTTAAACGTTATTAAAAAGGGTAGCTGAACATAAGTTCACAAATAAAATATATGTGACCCTGGATCACAAAACCAGTCATAATGATCATTTTTTGAAATTGAGATTTATACGTCATCTGAAAGCTGAATAATAAGCTTTCCATTGATGTATGGTAGGACAATATTTGGCTGAGATACAAACTGAAACAACTTGAAAATCTGGAATCTGAGGGTGCAAAAAAATCTAAATATTGAGAAAATCACCTGTCCAAAAGAAGTTCTATTACTAATCAAAAATTAAGCTTTGATATATTTGCGGTAGGAAATTTACGAAATATCTTCATGGAACATGATCTTTACTTAATATCCTAATGTTTTTGGCGTAAAAGAAAAATCGATAATTTTGACCCATACAATGTTTTTTTTTGGCTATTGCTACAAACATACCCATGCTACTTCAGACCAGTTTTGTGGTCACAAAACCAGGGTCACATCTTGTTTAAATTGTTACTGCCTTGAGCTATTATTTTGGAATAAATGTAAAATGCTTAAAAACACTAGCTTGATGAGATTCATACTTGGTTTTAATAAAAAGAAAACTGATTACTTTGTTAATGCAAAAATATAAAATAGGATAGTTTTAAGTAGTGTTTAACCAAGAAAATGTAACTGGGGAATGAATTTACATTTGGAAAAAAAAAAAGACTTTGAGGACTTTTTGACGATATTTGTATATTTTGTATACATTTTATAATTTATGTAATTCTTAATTTCTTTGTCATTTCATCATGGGCCTCTAGGGGACTTGTGATCCCCTGTATGTAATGTAAATACAAAAATTGTCATAGAAGCAGCTGCTTGTTCTTTTTGTTTTTGTTTTTGTTTTTAAATGGCTCTCTAAGTTACGATTAACAAAAGAGTATCCAGATTGGGACTTGAAGTGATGTGGCGTCCCTATTGCCATTCCTCCATGAGCACCCCGGGCTGCGAGCGCAGGCTGTGTTCAGTGAACCTCCTGGGGCAGGAAGGGCTAACAACCCTTGCATTGATCCAAGGAGACACTCAGCCCTCTAACCTGCTGAGTGCTCAGTTCAGGAGAACAATGGAGTTCAGCACACATCAATACAGCAGCAGCCTATTGAGCGCACTCCGCTTAGTAAAGCCGACTGATGAGGTTGAAGCTCCCGAGTCTCTGCAAAAGCACGACAGACACCTTCAGTGTCTGTAAAAAACCCTTTTCTTTGAAAAGATATAGACTTTGGCCTCCTTGTATTCCCCGCTCCAGCTTTTGAGTCAGGTTGGGCCAAAATGACCGGTACGCCTCACCTACAGTACCACTTCAATAAGTTGGAGATTGGGATGGAGGAGGCTTTCTGGACAGGAATGCACTACTTGTCCCATAAGACACTAAATGATGTACAAGTGCATTTATTACAGCAGCCCCTATAAATCTGAGCCTGGCCTGAACTCCGGGGAGAGGTTAATGGATTACAAAGGGATGCGGTATCGAACCTTTGAGAAGTTTATACACCACATCAATATGTGCAAGGCTATTGATCATTTAGACCTTGACAGACAAATTAAATTCATAAACTTGATAATGCACTTGAATATTTGTATTGCTTACTACAGTGGAATGGGGCCTTTTTTACATTTTTTCAACAGTGCTGCTTTAGGATCAAGGTTTATCGACTGAAATTCACTTAATAGAGTCCACTGAAAATGCCAACAAGAATGCTGATCTAATGTGAAATCTCAAGCAAGATGAAAATGCAGACTTTATCCACATTTTCTTTTAGGCTCTCATGCAACTTGCAAATTATAGAAAAAATATAAATAATTTACATTTAGTAATCATTTGTACTTATGTAAACTCAAATGCATAATTTAAATTTCACTCATTTATTTTTATAATCTTTTTGCCTATTTTGGAACAGCACATTACCTAATAAAAAATAAATGCATGTATTATGTATGAATAATTTACATTAATGAATAATTCAGTAATGAATACTATGCCTCCTTTCTTATATGCTCTTTTTTTGTTACAATGAAACCATGATACCAAAGTTACATTTATTTCTGATCAAATAAAAAAAATCAACAGGAAATTTGTGTTAAATCAAATTTATTACAATTATGTACATTCATCTTTTCATACCAGATTTTCTCTGTGACAAATACCGGCAGGGTGTCAACAACATCAACGAGTCACATACAGCAACAATGTGCAGTTCACACAAACCGTTACAGACCTTTGACGCAAGCTTACTTATAAAACTGATCCATCGCATACACACCCAGCTCACGTAAATGAGTACGAATGCTTAAATCCCTAAACCGAGTTGCTGAAACTGAGGCGCAGGATGTGGATTCTTAACAAAAGTGTTGTAAAAACACAGTTGGAGATGAGAATGTAATATTAAGAGAGATATAGGCACTGAGTATGTGGCTTATATCATGTTTAATTCAGTAGACCTCACAGCGGCTTTACAACGATTAGCTAAAATTAGCAAACTAAGTTGTTTAAAGGCCACTGACGCCACGCTACCAGAAACAACCTGCCAGTTGCAGGAACTCCTGAATGTGGTTTTAAGCAAAACTGATACATGCACACACACTCAAGCTAAAGATCTGCCTCTTTCTGAAGCTGATGGTCTTCCTTCCTTCCTCTCACTCTGCAAAGACACTTCTGACACCAATAAATGCAATTTACTTTCAAGATTAAATGGACTTCACTGATTCCTTTAAAATGATAAATTGCACTATTTAAAAAAAATAATAAATTGCAGTATTTTCAATTTCATGTCATTCCAAACAGCCTTTTTTAATGGGACAAACAATGTTATATTTTGAGGGTTTTTTTAATGACAGTTCATAATGATCAGTTGAGTTCCAAAAAACACTTGGTCTGAACAGTTCTTGAGCTGTTAACTAGGAACCACTCTGGCTGAATTGAACTTGAACTTTGTTTAACTCAAGAACCAGATGATCCGATTTGGTGAATGAACTGTGTAGTGATTTTTGTGAACCGAATCAACTGGGTATTCAAACAAATTGGACTGAATTGGTTCTTTAATGGTGTTTTTGGAGTTTAACAGTCGTAGTATTGTATGGAAAGGAGCAGTGTGAAACTGTCAAAATGTACCTTTTAGCGTTCCACAAAAATATAAAAGACTGCATATAGGTTTAAAGGAGAAGTTCACTTCCAGAACAAAAATTTACAGATAATTTACTCACCCCCTTGTCATCCAAGACATTCATGACTTTCTTTCTTCATTCGTAAAGAAATTATGTTCTCCATATAGTGGACTTCTATGGTGCCCGCAAGTTTGAACTTTCAAAATGCAGTTTAAATGCAGCTTCAAAGGGCTCTAAACGATCCCAGTTGACGAATAAGGATCTAGTGAAACTATCAGTTATTTTCTAAAAAAAATTACAATTGATATACTTTTTAACCTCTAATACTCGTCTTGTCTAGCTCTTCGATGTTCATGCGTACTCTATGTAATCTGCATCAATCTAGTTATGGTATGTCAAAAAACTCCCATCTCATTTTCTCCTTCAACTTCAGAATCAACCTACATCACTGTTTTACCTTTTTTTTGTAAAGGGTGTTTGATCTTTGCACGTTCACTTTGCAAACACTGGGTTGGTATACTCTTAAAAATAAAGGTGCTTTATTGGTGCCACAAAGAACTATTCAGTCAAAAGTTCTTTAAAGAACCATTAAAGAACCATCTTCCTTAACTCTTTATAATCTGAAGAACCTTCTTTTGCTTTAAAAAACCTTTCTTCAGATGTTAAAAGGTTCTTAAAAAAGGTTCTTCTATGGAATCGTGAAGCACCTGTATTTCTAAGAGTGTACATCTGCAGCGATGTAGGATGATTTTGAAGTTGGATGAGAAAATGAGATGGGAGTTTTTCAACCTACCCTAACTGTACTGACCTAGATTACACAGAGTACACATGCACATCGCAGAGATAGACAAGACGAGCATTTGAGGTTAAAAAAAAAAAAATATATAAATTGTACATTTTGTTTAGAAAATAACCAATCGTTTCGCTGGATAAGACCCTTTTTTCTCGGCTGGGATTGTTTAGAGCCGAAGCTGCATTTCAACTGCATGTTGGAAGTTCAAATTTGTAGGCACCACTGAAGTCCACTGTATAGAGAGAAATCCTAAAACAAATTCTTTACAACTGAAGACATGAACATCTTGGATGCGAGAGGGAGAGTAAATTATCTGTAAATTTTTGTTCTGGAAGTGAACTTCTCCTTTAATCCTTTCAGTAAATCACAGATTTTTTGGGGCTGAACTATTCCTCTAATGTTCACTTCACATTTGGATTTGTAGCTTTTCAAATCAAGAGTTAACAAAAAAAATCAAGTCACTGCATATCAAATGAACACACGCGGTTTCTATTGTCATTGTAACATATGAATATGTGCTTTTCATGTGTGGGTTAGTGTTAAACCATCCCTAGTCTAGGAAGTAAGACGATATACACACATGGCCAGAAAAGTTGAGCTCTTTCATTGTGCCTTCGCATTGTGCCGCACAATTCACCTGGCTGCGCTGTAATCCGGTTACTCTGAAGGTCATTTGTTAAAAGTAAAATGTCACAATGGATCTGCCGCTCTAGTTCTCACTCCGGGATCTCTCTGGCTTTGTTTCTCATCAGCTGACGAGTGAGTAATTTCATTAGTTAAATATTCATACGTTACTCTCCATTTGCATCACGGGGGAAATTTTTTTTTTTTCATCTTTTTTTTTTTTAATCCTCTCAGGACTTTCTGAGAGAAAAGCCCCCAAAGAGAAAAGCACAACTGTCAGCACCTCCGCTGAAGCATCCATTGTTTTACACAGTTTAATTACAAAACCCCAGCACCGTTTCATGTTAAGATTATTCACTGCAGGAGGCCTATATAATTTGGACTGGAGGGTTTGTCATGTAATATAATACAATATAACAGGCTTTCAGTATTAGATTTCCGATTTTAGCCTCCTTGACATTTCAAGCCGCATGAACTAATACATCTGTTATTTGTCGATCATTTGATTATTAACATACTTCATAAACCAAATCAGCTACCCTGCTGGAGACTGGAGAGATACAACCGAGACAAACACATTTCTCTTTCGCCTCATTGTCTGCGTTCCCATACGTGTTTTCCCTCCCTCTCTTTCGTTCTCCCGCAGAAATCTCGAATCCACCATCGCTCTGATCACAAATCACAAGGCCTCGCTGTTACACGGACTGCTGAAGCAGAGTTGGTTTCACTACGACAGATTACAAGGTCTACAAACACGCTGATCCAACAGAGTTGGGACTGTGTAAAACTGTTTACTGCTGAACAAAACAAAAGAAATGGCGTAGAAACGAATCCTACAATCTCAGATCACAACTTTATGATTTCTTTGGTGCCTCTGCTTTGCGTCTACAGTCCCTACAATGCAACTGATGACTTAAATGGGCGTACTACAGTTTCTGGCAAAAGTGCTAGCTAGCATTTAGGGGAAATGTATGGATTGCAAAACAAAAAGTCATAATTATCTTGTCGTCTTTCCAGAAATTTCTGTTGCTGTGCTTGTTCAGGCATGCAGAAGATTTGTGCCGTCTCTGGTTTGCACGTTGAAAGTTTGCATGTTGTAAAGTCAAAAGGGTAAAGAACTGCAGTGAAAGGAACATAATCCACCTCACCTGCCGCTTTCGTACAGTGTTAAAATGATGCTCACGGTAGCTGTTTTACTGCGACGAGGGTGTGATTTCAGAACTTGAATTAACTGTAAGGAAACTGGGAGAAGCGAACGGATGGATGCTTCTTTCTAATCGACCTCGCTCTCGTTGCTCGCACCCTCTGGACGCCGGAGCTTCTCCACCTGCTCGTTTATCTGTCCGTCGCCTCCCCTCCTGTCCTCCGTCTGCACGCTCAGGTGGTCTTCCTCATCCGCCTGGGTCACGTCGTCGTCCTCGTCTTCGTCCTCGTCGTCCTCTTTCTTCTCCTCCTCCCCCTGGACTTCCATACGGACCTGGTCTTTCAGGTCCAGTGGGAGAATGGAGCCTAGGCCCACGTCTCCATTGAGGCAGTGCGAGCCGGACGGGGTGACCTGGGAGCTGTTTCCCTCTTTGACGGGGGAGGAGTTGGCCGACTCGTTGCTGACGGGCGAGATGTCGCTACTGCTGTTGGTGTGGTTGACGGAGGGCGGGTTGGACAGCGATCCGGGTTTGAGAGGGATTTGCCAGGAAGGGATTTTGGGAACAGAGGGTGAAGCGGGGAACTGTCTCCTGAGAAGAAAGAGGACGTGAAAAGAAAATTACAAGCGTTTTCTTCGAACTGTTTGCTGAAATCTCTCACAACAGAGTACACATTGTGCCTCAGGCTTGATTCTGCCTAAAATATGCACGAGCGAGTCCAGCTATTGTGCTTTGGAAACACAAGCCGGTTTGTCAGTCTGAAAGTACATGAGAGATTATGTCCATATGTACTCCACACCTGGCATCTGATTCAAAACAAAGCGTGTCCTCACAACAAAGGTAAAACAGATTCAAAAGCAACTTCAGATATGTACTGTCAGGGTGGTTTTGTTTGAATATACGAGGCAACAAGTGGAGCAGATGGTGAGCTTGGTTTTGTATTTACTGCAAAGTTCTCACATCTTGAGAAGGACAACCAGACATTCAGACACTGGAAGAAAAAGGCAATTACAGCTTAAAATGTTTAATGAGAACGAAACGGCAGACAAACGAAATCTTTTATCTGTGTGAATTTCAGATGTATGAGATTACTTAGATCTTAATTTGCATGATACATACATAATCAAGTAAACATTAATGAAAGTGAGGGAAGATCCATCTTGGGGCATTGAGGGAACCTGTTGGATGCATCAGGCCTCATTAACCAGTAATGAGCCGGTTCCAGCTACATGCCCCGGTGAAGAGAACGATATGACACACACAGATCAAACCATTTCAGACACATTTATCTGCCAAATCGTAAGTAAGGCATACTAATATCAGCTGCCCCAAGTGAGAAACAATGCTCTCTACTCATTTACACAGGGATAATACAAAACATGCACTACTAAAGATCTCTTTCAGGATGTTAAATGTTAAGTATGTGCATCTTATTAGTTTTGAGCACTAATTTGAACACACAGTAAAATAAAGATATGTGACCTTGGACCACAAACCTGGGCTTAAGTAGCACGTGTACATTTGTAGCAATAGCCAAAAATACATTGCATTGCTCAAAATTATCTATTTTCCTTTTCTTTCTTTTATGACTTTACTTTTAAGTAAGTATGTTCCATGAAGATATTTTGTAAATTTCATACTGTAAATATATCCAAACTTTTTGATTAGTAATAACGCATTGCAGGTGGTCTTCTCAAAATTTAGATTTTTTTTGCACCCTCAGATTACAGATTTTTGACCCTTATGACTGGTTTTGTGGTCCAGGGTCACATATTTGTAAAGGAAGAAAATGGCTTTTTTATTTTGCACAAATAAAAAAAAGGCTGTGCGGAAGGAAAATATAGTTAATTCAGTGTGTCTTACTGTTAATTATGCAACTGTTTTCCCCCAGTTTCTGTTAAACCTAATATATCTGTTGGGGACATAAGAGACATTTTATTTCATGATATCTAAATGAATATGTAGCCTATATACATACACGTACAGTTATGTTTTTATATAACACTAAAGAAGCAAATTACAAACAATAAGGCAAATACACTTGCTTTTCTAATACAGTAAGTTTAACATGTATACTTTATTTAACATCTTTTGTTGTTTGATTAACAGGTATTAGACAGGTATTTAATTAGGCTGGTGTCCCTTTAAGATCGAATGAACGTAATATACTGACACTTCTGGTTTTCACCCACCTGTTTACGTTCACTTAAGCCATAACCGACTGTATTTACGTGAGATGCTCCACACGATGGACATTTTGACAGCTGTATGTGTTATTTGACAACTGCGCAAGGAGAACTGATCGCAGAACTGGGATCGCTTTTAGTTTCAATCTTTTTGAAAATCCCGCGTTGTATTGTGTCGCTCCGGTTACTGACGTAACCTCGGTTTCCTGAGATAAGGGAATTGTGTCACTGACGCTATGGCTAATTGTAAACGAATCTGTGGTAAAATTAAGTAAAAAAGCTTACTGACGTGGCCTGGAACTTCATTAAAAATAAAGTTTATCCACTCTTTCCTAACATTGGGATCAGAAGGAAGGCAATGCAAAGACTGTCTTTTCCACAAACTGGTGCTGCAGAGTGTCCTGTTTATTTTTTTAGAGCCATCTTTATAGTTTGGTTTTTGTGTAGACCTGCAGGTTCACTAAACAGGCAGTGATGTCAGTCTTCTGCTAAGGCGCACTTATCTACCTGTTACATCATAGAACATTCCAAAAGCTGTTGCTTTGGCAGACTGCATTAAATATAAGCCGTTTTTAGATTAACAACAAAGTTTTGAGTTTTGAAACTAACAGGATGTTTTTATATTACAATGATCTTTAATAAGTCAAGAGGTCAAGGAAATTTTGGTTTCTCAGTTGATGACCCCTTTAAAAAAAGTGAAAAGTTACCTGCTGAGAAGAAGACCCTTCAGAGACACAATCTCAGCCTTGAGTTCGCTGATGCTCTGAGACTCCAGCATGCGGTTGGTGGCAGATGAGGCCTGAAGAGACAAATTACAAATGATAATCAGCATTGTTTTCAATCTGAACACAAATTTAAAACACTTACTATTTACTACTATGGGCTTTCCACACCTCAAACCATTAACCAAGGATCACTCTAAACCCTCTATAAATTTAAAAATGGTTATTCTTTGCTTAACTGTTGTTAAAGGTGAAGATTTGCCTCAGAATGTGAAAGCTCCATCATATGAGGCATTATTTACCAGAACCTGTTAGATTAGTATGCAGCACATGCAAAAACTTCACAAATGTCAGCGATCTGTTAAAGTGTGACTTTTTCTAATTTGATTTGTCAGAGTCACTCAATGAACACAATAATTTGATGCATTCAAACTGCCAATACGAGAGTCTTCAGTCTTGATATCAAACCACAACTACACTGACGAGTCCCAGCTACTGTATCTTTTCCACCCAGAAGGTCAGGATCTTTTTAAAAAAATAAGGCTAAGGGAATTAATCATGCCATTTTTACATATTTTTCCATATTGCAGACTGCTGATTTGAGCAGGACAGAGGTGTTTGATAAGAGGTCTCTGGCACAACAATGGCAGTATTCATCAAGTCAGGGAGGTTTTTATTAAAAGAAGCCTTATCACCAACTGCTTGCCATGGGATGAATTGCTGAAGGGAGTGATGGCCAATTGAAGTGGCCAGCAAACATTTGAATAGCAAATGACTTCAAGGAAAAAAAATAAAGGCCCCAAAAAAAATCCATCCATCATTTTTTCCCCAAATAGACAGGTGGTTGGTATTGTCAAATTTATAAAAAGAAACCCTCTTCAAGAGAAAGAGATTTGTAGCACCTCTACATATCAATTTCAGCACTCCAAACGTTCTGCCAGATGAACCTGAGCTCAAAACACCGCTTTGAACCGTGCACAAACAAACAGCCCACATCTACCCCATAATCCCACTCCAGTTCTTCTGCCCTCTGATTGGGGGGGGGAGGGGTGGGGCAAGAGCAGGAAGAGGAAGTGAAAAAAGAGCTGGGGGGAAAAGGAAAATAAAAGTGTAATTAAGAACATTGGAGTCACTGGGGGCGGCTAGTTAGAAAGCAGAGACCCCCTATCGAGAGGAGAGGGATAACTCGGACTCTTCCACATGTAATTAAATCTAAAGTAAATTAATTGAATCACATCTGAAAAGGATCAGACTCATTTACAGCGAGGGCTGGGGAGGGAAGGTGGTTTTGTCTCCTTTCTGCTCCTAAAGCCCTCAGATAAGTGTGCCGTTTTCGAAGAGGCCACATCTGATCCGAGCCGAGCGCATTAGGCCTGGTGAAGACACTCTTATTACAGGCCTCACCTCATTATGGCCATCTTAATCCCACACTCCCCACGGCACCCGGTATAATAAGGCTGGAATGTACCTCTTGCTCATTTTACCTTTGTAACGGGAAAAAAAATTAATTGCTTCAGAGGCTTAGCTTACACTTCTCGGACATAAAATCTAAATAATATTTTAACAGAGGCTACAAAGCACCTCTCAGCCGGCGGTGTTTAAAGTTCCACGGTTGCAATTCTTCATTTCGAGAGCCGAACGCGCACACACGCACACATTTAGTGATGACCGTTTAATTGCTGCTAAAGGCCTTTCTCTGCATGTCTTTGACTGTGTGAGCAGCCATCCAGTCAGAGGGGTCAGTGCAGTGTGATCGGGGTTCGTCACCCTCTTAAGTGTGAACAAAGCTTTGCTACAGTCTGGGTAATTATTTAAGGAGGTGGAGCGTACCGTACAAGAGAGGTATATGCACGTACTTACACCGAAACAGCAGTCAGACATGGAATACATTAAAGCAAATGTCTGCAGAACATTAACAACGGATAATATCTTAACAAGGCAAGTTAAGAAACGTCTGAATGCAAATTAATTCACTGCTTCCCTCTCCGACGCTTTTTTCCGCCGCTTAATGCATGTATATTTATGGTGGAATCAGCTTGAAAATAAATCCCAAGGGAGTGTTTTCTGGTGAAAACACTGGCACAATTTATTTGAGCCTGTTTATTCACTTTCCCAGTGGCAGGGCCTTTTGCGGTGGAAGGGAGGGAAAAAAAAAAAATCGAAGCGCTCCTAATCTTCCACGAGCAGCCACTAATAAAGACAGCTATCGTTGTATTCAAACAGCACGCAATTAAACTCAACCAGTCAAGGTGATAATGCTTTATATACATGGAGAATGAGATGCAACATTCTGCCTGTTATTCAGTATTAAATATTATCAAGGCGCTTTGGATAAAATATAAAAACTCTTAAATTTAACTCAACTGACACACCTTCTACTTCACAATACAGTTCAGTGATGGCATGTGAGTTCTGCACAAACCGGCAGAATTTGAAAAACCACATACTTTACATTTACGCAAAATACCCTAAACCAGTGGTCTCAAACTCAATTCCTGGAGGGCCACAGCTCTGCACAGTTTTGTTCCAACACACCTGCTCCAGCTAATCAAGGTCTTCAGGATTACTAAAAACTTCCAAGCAGGTGTGAGTTGGAGCTGGTTGGAGCTAAACCTAAACCTACCTGGTCTGATGACGAAAACGTACATCTGAAAACTTCGCAAAACTCTGCAAGACGCGAATATGTACCAATAACTACATATCACTGCAGTTTCCAACAGAAATGAACACTAGAGACGGTAAAACAGTGAGCACTTGTAATCGTTTTCGTACACAATAATGATTACAGCTCCATCTGTTTCGCTTTCCAGACATAACAGGCTTGCACGGTAGCTCAGCCAGCACGGAACTTGAACTGTTGGGTATAAATCTCGTCAAAAACATGACTCACGATGAAAGAGCTGAAAGATGACAGACTGAAAAACAAGCTAAAACGGCATGCTTGTGATTGCATTTTTACGTCACATTCATTTTTGTTCATACTATCGGGTAGGTTTAGGTGTAGTGCAGATGCTACGTTATTTTAAAATGGAGCATTAGAGTTATAGCGCCACTCAACAGACATTTCAAATCAAAACTGGGGGGCAAACTTTTAGTGCCAGCCAGTGGACATTTCACATCGAATATGTCACGAAACATACATGGCTGTCTATATTTTATGTCTTGTGAAAAAGTTCCCAGTGGTACGTTTTCATCATGAGACCAGGCTAAAAAATTCTAAATCAAAACTGTCTGACAAAGCTGTTTTGGAACTGACAAAACTGGAAGTTAAACGAGACATCGGATGCCCATTTTCCACAAGTTGGTATGATTTTTTAGGACCTTCATGAAATGTCTGCAACCTACTTTGGTTAAAATTCCTCAATGGTTGTGTAAAACAACACCATTTTTACCTTGTCAAAAACAGCTCTGTTCACAGCGTCCCATTTCGGTGCATGTCTCTTTAAATCTCTTGTCTCTTTAAAGCTCACGCTTGTGGTGTGAAACCAGCCTTATGTTTACTTTTTCACCCAGCTACCTAAAACCTGCATTGCTTACAAGGCATTGTTGTCGCTACAGCTGCTCAAGTGTGGAGAAAATGGCGGACAGCGTACAACTGGCTGTGTGTGGAAATATGCTAATATGGGACAGTCCGTCAGCGGTGGTGGGAGGGGCCTGAGCAGTATGACATCATACTTCTCAGAAAATCAAAACGTTCTTTTAACTAAAACAATTTAGGTTTTTTGGAGAAAAAAAAAAAATGTATTAGGATTTTTTATCATTGTAGGTTCCTTACGTTCATACACTGCTATGACACTTTTATATGCAAATACCATGTAAAAGTGAATTTTGTATCCAATGTCCATTTGCTGATAACTTCAAAACAGCCAAATCTTAGCAAATATATCAGTCAACCACTGTGATGGGAGTAAAGGCGTTATAAATAAACGTTGATGCTAACGGTGTTATTTTTTTCAGTAACGAGCAATCAAGCAAATTACCGTTTCCCCCGCTACAACACTGTACTATAATTTATTCTCATATTATTATAACTTTATTTTTCAGTTCATCTGAATGAATGGATGCGCAGCATAACGTTACCTGTATTTGACAAACTGTAAACTCTAGTGTGAAGGCACACGACTAGCCGTCGCTTTGTCTCACACACATGCAAAGAAAGATACAGAGCGAGAGTCTTGTATACCATGAAGAATTGACATGCTACATGTAAACAATATTCTTTGTTGTATTTTCCTGTCAAAATAACAGAGTTCCTTTAGAATTCTTCAGCTTTATGTAACTACCGGTTACTAAGGTAGTAGGCGGAACTAATGTGCAAATGGCAATCTCATTGGCTGGCACTCATCTATTATCGTCCCTCTTTTGATTTTAGCAAATCAGTTTGAGCAAATGAGACAACGTGATCAATTATCCTTAGTGTTTTATATTGTTATTAGTAGTAGAATTCATAGTAGTTTTGTTATCTTATCAGTATTAATTTTAGTTTTTTCCCTTTTTTATAGAAACACTAAATTACAAACAATATCTTAAGTAATACCACCAGTCTTAAGTTCAGTCAACATGACAAATATGCATTCATACATGGTTATTCTAATTACTAAAGTTTAATGCTAAATTGACTAGCTAATGGTGATTCAATTGCCAAGGTGTCCATAGAGGGTTGATAATATAGATTAGTGTAAAATGATTTATAGTAATAATTTATTTTATTAGTGTCCATTTCATTTATTTAACATATTTAATATTGGGGACATCCAAGTTATTTGACATTTTAACATTTTTTTTTAAGTAACACAATAGTTACTTTCCCTGGTAATTAGTTACTTTTATAATGATGTAACTCAGTTACTATTTGTGAGAAGTAACTAGTAACTACAACTAATTTTTTTTTTAAGTAATAACTTACTGGTCAACTACTACTCTAAAAACCATTCCACAAAGAATTATATCAGAAAATATCACAATATCATTTAAAGAGATTTAAATTCAGATTGCCCTCTTAAAGGAAAATGAAAATTCTGATTCTTAGTATGGACAAAAAAAATAAATAAATTATGCATTATATATTAATTATATCTAAAAATATATTGTCTATATAAAATAACGTATAGTAATTTCTAGCACCTGATAAAGTCCAAGAGTATTATGATCTGTACAAAGACAATGCAATAAAATTACACTTCTTTAGAAGTTCCAACTGACTTTCTTTATCAGCCCAAGACTTTATCATTCGCCATTTGAATAACAGCTTCAGGTGAGCATGAGTACATTTAATCAGGTGAGCATTGAGGAAATACAAAGTATGTAGCCAATCTACTGAGATGAAAAAGAAAATGTCAAACTATGAGCATACAGCCAAAGTTTGAGTGACTGCTACAGAAAAACAGGCCCACTGTGCTCTTAACACAGAATATACTTTATTTGTGTGGCTTTGAAGATATAGATAAATATAAAAATGTTTACTTAGCAGCTGGAGAAACAGGAGTCACCATGTGTTTCGGGTTAAACACACATTTCCGCATTAGAGAGTTTAATTGCCAAGCTTGGCGCATTCTGCACAGAGTAAAGAACCCCGAAAAGGCAACTCAGAAAACCGCACAATGAAAACGATACGCAGCCAAAAGGCTTAACACGTGTCCTTAATTTCATGCTCTGGACCTGAAAATAATTTCCCGAACTTCCCATATGGCTCTAGACAACAGGGCCCCACATCGCTCAAAACAAAATTTAAGATCAGCGCAAAGTAGACTTTATGATTTGTTTAATGGGCGTTTTGATGTGAAGTATACTTTATACACACTGCTGCTTTCCAGCAGGGCACTCATGACAAATGAAGCTTTTTAATTCAATCTGGAATTTGACAGAGAATTTCAGCCATTTTTACTTGACTTAGGGCAGCTGTTGTAGATGATGACCTAAAGTGTTTTGAACAATAGATCGATGTGGTGCCATTTTTTCTGGAACTAGCGGAGGCGTGTCTCTTTAACAGCAGAGGTGAACCGGAGATTATTTGGCAAGCCAGTTTATGGATGACGAACTTCAAGAGGGCGACGGAAGGATGCTGGGGGGGAGGGGGATGTGGCGTAGTGGTGAGTCTGCAATTCTTGCAAACTTCAGAAGGGTGAGAGATTCATATTTTCACTTCAATTTGTTGCCAGGCCAGATGTGTTTGCATATGTTTTCCTACGGGATCCAGATGCTTGAGTAAAACACCCATGTGCTTAACAAGCTGTGGACATAAAACATGCGCTCAGTTGCGATTCCAAAGCGCTTTTTGGAGCCCGTTACGAGATGATTTATCGCAGTATCGTAAGATACAAAGTGCGTAGAGTTTCACATTCTGAGGTATGGCAATGTGTTTTCAGCAGGCAATTTCCCTCAGATGACTATTCTTTATAGATAATAAGCACATGTCTTCAGAAAGGATTTGAAAGCCGTATCATCATGAGCATTCTTCTGAAAGATAATGACATCATAATGCATTAAATTAGCATGCGATAAAAATCAACACTGCCACAATAGATGAACAACATCTATACTACTTAAAATATAACTAATAACTTAAAAAAAAAACACAGTAATATAATATACATACATTGTACATATATTAAACATAATTGTTTAATATTTAAAAAATATTTTAGTTTATATTAAAGACAGAATCATTTATTTTTAAAAACAAATTAGTTTTGAAAATTGTTTTCTATTTGAAAACATTTCAAGATGTTGATTCCCATGATTTCAAAGTAGAAATTTTAGCATCAATACTCCAGTCACATGATCCTTCAGAAAAAAACATTTATTATTATTATAATTATTATTATTATTATTATTATTATTGAGGAAAACAGCTGAGTAGAATTTTTTCAGGTTTCTTTGATGAATAGAAAGTTCAGAAGAACAGCATTTATCTGAAATGGAAATCTTTTGTAACATTAAAAATGTCTTTATCACTTTTGATCTATTTAAAACATCCTTGCTAAATAAAAGTATTAGTTTCTATCATTTCTTTCCCCAGAAAAAATAAAAATACTGACTCCAAGCTTTTGAATGGTATAACACATAATGTTGCAAAAGCTTTTTATTTCAGATAAATGCTGATCTTTGGATCTTTCTATTCATCAAAGAATCCTGAAAAAATGTTCTCAACTGTTTTAAATATTAATAAATAAATTACTAAAAATTAATACATGCAGGCTTGGTGAGCAGAACTATTAAAAAAAAACAAAAAAAAAAAACATTAAAAATCTTACTGTTCAAAATTTTTTGACTGGTAGTCAGTCTATTTACTACTTAAAATATAACTAAGAATTATTAGTAATATACAATAAAACTAATAATATATATATTATTATTATTATTTTAATATAATTGATTAATATTTAAAAAATATATATATATAAAATGTATTCATCCATTAATTTATCTTTTTGTTTCTCAAAATTTTTAAACCTATAAAAATGAGTATATTCTATATTTACGACTAATTACTACATAATTACTCCATCTTCAAATAACTATTAAAATATATTATTTTTATAAATCAATTTGTTTTATATTTTAAAAACATTTTAGTTTATATTATAGAAAGAATTAATTATTTTAAATATTTATTTATTTATTTACGTTCGCATTAAAGTGATTTTATTTGCCAGTACAACAAAATGAAAATAATGGACATAGAGGACATAATTGATACTTTTAACCAGTAATTTACTGTTTATGTGCTGCCACAGATGATGGGAAATCCTCCATCATACAACCCTACAGCTTCATAAACCAGCTAAGCTTAAATGCTATTAATTATGAATAATACAGAAAACATATACAAACTAACTGTACAGGCAACATTCCCAAGCATGATTTATGAACTATAATAATTTTCCTCCTCCGTAATTTTTTTTTTAATTGCCATGCCTTTAAGTTGGGACTCAAAGAAAAAAAAATATCCTCCCTCCCTTCTAGTTGCAGTATGGGTGGGGGTTAAATGAGGTATCAGTCCAGATGAAATTAGCAGACAGCAAATGACAGCTACAGGAGAGATCAGGAGAGGGTGTCAGCATGGGTTCACTTCCTGTCCCTGGATGGCTTGCTTGAGCGTTCTGGAGATGGTCGTACATGTTCTTTATGGAGCTCCCATGACATGCCTTGTCCTGCTGATGCACATTTTTCTCTTCTGAGCTGCATATGAGCTCTATCACCACTAATATTCACATCAGGGTGAGGCATCAGTCTCAGTGTCACTGAAAAATGCCCTGTGTTGTTTTAAACTCAAAATGGCCTTGCTTTACAGGCTATGCCCCTGAAACCGAGCGCCACAAAGGGCCTTATGAAAATGCACACTGAAGGATTTGTTTAAACTCAACAGATAAACAAAACAAGAGAAGACTATCATTCATAATATCTCTGAGAGAAATGACATAATAAGGGAGGAATGCAACCATTTTAGACAACCAAATTCCTTAAGATTTTTTTTTTTTTGATGCTTCCTTTTGACGTTTTAGCTGTGCTGTCAGTATCTAAGGTATTTCAGAGGATGAAAGGCAAATTATGCATTCCAACCTGTTGATTACGCAGTTTAATAGTGCTTACGTAATGTACATGAATTATAATATCTGATGTTGTCTATGTAACAAAAAAAACACTGACAGGAAATTTTGTTACTTTCACATGCACTATAGAGGACTCATATCACATTCTGCCCTTACATAAAGTCTGTAATGACAAGAACGACAAGAATTTTAAAAATTGGAGGAATGTTCAGATTGTATGATTTGTTTGTTTGTTTGTTGTTGTTTTTTTTTTCCAGTCACTTCTGTTGAATCAGACCAAAATGTTGCTTTGTCTCCCCATATGAAAACTTACTGCAACTACAGCACTACTGGACAAATTTTAAAAATGCCAATATTCTTGTGAATGCACATCAAAGACTAACACAGAAGAGAACAAATTGTTGAATAAAGTTATTTTTGTTTTCTTTGCACACAAAAAAGCATTCTTGTAGCTTCATAAAATTACGGTTGAACCACTAATGTCACATGGACCAATTTAACAAATGTCTTAACTACCTTTCTGGGCCTTGAAAGTGTCAATTGTGTTACTGTCTATGCAGGAACAGAAAACTCTCGGATTATCAAAAACATCTTAATTTGTGTTTTGAAGAAGAGCAAAGGTCTTATGGGTTTGGAACGACATGAGGGTGGGTAATTAATGACAGAAATATAATTTTAGGGTGAACTATCCCTTAAGGGGAAGATTATCAGTGAATAGTGACTTTTATTCACATACAACTATTATTTGACTTTATTAGATCCTTAAGATTCATAAGAGAAGATACTTAGGTGTCATATGGACTACTTTTACAGTGCTGTCGATTATCAAAAAGAGTACTGGAGTTTTGAAATATCTTTTTTCGTGGTCCATAGATCTTATGGGTTTAGAACAACATGATGTTAGAATTTACATTTTACATTTTATTTTCCCCGTTGTGTTTAGCATTGTGGCAATTGTTGTGCGATTACCTGTGAGTTAGCCAGCTCTTGTGTCAGCTCCTGTATTTTCTTCTGTTGTTGGACCAGCAGCTCCTGCACCGAAGCCAGGGTCATCTGCAACTGGGTGACTGCATCCAAAAACACACAAATGAAGATAAGACTAGACCCAAAACAATTACCAGAACTTCACGAGCAAGAAAACGGCAGCTTCAGCGGAGATCCAGCGCAAAGCGACGTATCTGTTTGTTTGAAAGCATTACCGACGATCAACACGCAGTGGTTTTCTCTTTGATTTAGCCTTCAGCTCAATCAGTAATATAAGACACCTCTATTTGTCCAAGATTAATCACCTACGTCTGCTCTTATATCAAATCAGGGTCTCTTAACCTCCATTAGCATGGGTTTGAAACGCAGGCTCTATCAAACTCTCCAAACAATCAACAAGATGGAAAAAAAAAGCCGCTCATTTGGGAGGCAGGAGGGCTAGACACTACTGTCCTCACTAATCTTACTAAATACAGCTCATTTTCCTCCCTCTCTGAAGATTGAATTATTGTCAGATTGTGCTGGTCCCGAGGATTAGAGAAAGCCCAAGAAAAACAGCCCTAGCAGGGCCAGAGTTGGTGTTATTAATGGGGGTATCATTTCAAATAACCCAGAGCACAAGTTGCTCTCCCCCTGTTTCCAGTCACACATGCATTCCCAAACAATGCATTAAGTTTCCAAACTGATTATGTTACAGAAAACCAATAAACGCCTCTATAAATCATGCTCTGTAAAGTGTTAAATCAACTCTAATTGGATTAACATCAGCAGATATTATTAGCTGCCGACTGTTGGCTCTCCGGCGCACAGTTCCAGGGCTCTCCTTTCATAGAAACAGCCTTTCCACTTTCTGCTTAAGAGCTGTTACATGTTTCTTTCTCTCACAGCCTTTGTCTGTCTCATTAGGTGACTACTTACAGAATAAGAGATGCTGAACAGTTTTTCCTGGCTGAATAATAATGACGGTACAAAAGCGTACTTTCAGATGACTGTATTAACAAGAGATCTGAAATCCAATGTACTGAAGCGACAGTTCACCCAAAAATAAAAATTAGCCCATTCTTAATTCACCCTCCAGGCATCCTAGGTGTATATGATTTCCTTCTTTCAGATGAATTCAATCGGAGTTATATTAAAATTATCCTGGCTCTTTAAAGCTTTAGAATGGCATAGACAGGTGTTTGTCTTCATCAGTCCAAAGCAAGTCCAATAAAGTGCATCCATCCAAAATAAAAAGTGCTTCACGTGGCTCTGGGGGATGAACAAAGGTCTCCTGTAGTGAATCGATGCATTTTTGTAAGAAAAATATCCATATTTAAAACTAATAATCACTTTAATCTCGCCGGCTGGTCATACACGGAAGCAGCTCTGGGTGGATGACGTCGGATGTTGGAGTTGTGCATGCACCGGTCAGTCTCACATAAACCAAGGTTTGTTTACAGGAGCAAAGGAAGCAAAGTTTCCATACTTTAGCAAAGGAAAACGAGTCTACTCTGGGTTTATATCAAAATCCTCCGTTTTTCTTTACAAATCCTCATTTTGAATGTCTAATTTGTGACCGGTGCTGTGTTTATCTAACTCCACTGCACGTTTGTGTTCGTCACTTCTGAGTAGCGCATGTGCAACACCGACGTCTTACGTCATCGCCCGGAGCTGCCTCCGTGTACGACCAGTCAGTGCAAGCTAGATTAAAGTGATTCTTACATTTTAAATATAGATATTTTCTTACAAAAATGCATCGATTCGCTACAGGAGGCCTTTATTCACCCCCCGGAGCTGCGTTAGGCACTTTTTATTATGGATGGATGCACTATATTGGACTTGTTTTGGACTGATGAAGAGAAACACCCATCCATTCCATTCTAAAGCTTGGAAGTGCCAGGTTAATTTTTAAAGGGGTTATCAGATGCCCATTTACCACAAGTTGATATGATTCTTTAGGGTCTTAATGAAAAGGCTATAATATACTTTGGTTAAAAATTCTCAGTGGTAGTGTAAAACAACACCCTTATTACCTTGTCAAAATGAGCTCTGTAGCGCTTTTAGCAGCGAAACTTGCTAACTAGCACGTTATTAAGAAAAGGTGATTGCAGAGATTCATAAGAAAAACCCTTATACTCACTTCTGCTTTAGGTGAAGCTGGATGACGAATGATTTGCGCGAACATAGACGCATTTATGTAGATCGGGAGGTGCATTCCCTTCACGAGCAAACGTAAAACACTGCATTTTTAGCGGCTCAAATGTCGGGAGTAAATGACGACCACTATGTTCATCATTACATCCAGCAACACAACACCTCAAATGCTCAATCAGAGATATTGTTGTCCAACTTACATCCCTGCTCCGGCATCGAAACAGTGGAGATCAGACTGTTACAGCTGATTTAGGGCGGGTCTGAGGTAAGACGCTCATGTCAATCAACTATTGTGGGAGCGGCCTCTGTTGGTGTGACACTACACCGACATGAGAATGGCTCGATTTGAAAAAGGGAATATTATTTTTACAGATTAATTAAAAACCACTGCATGGATTTTTATCATTATAGGGCAGATGTGTACATACACTGCCAACACACATTAATGTTCAAATAACATGTAAAAGTGAACTTTGCATCCGTTGACCCCTTTAATATAACTCTGATTAGATTCATCTGAAAGAAGGAATATACACATAGGATGCCTGGAGGATAAGTAAATAATAGGCTAATTTTCATTTTTGGGTGAACTATCCCTTTAACTTTCTCCAAAACATATTTAAAGAAAGAGTTAACTGAAAAAAATACATTTTACCATCATTTCCTCTTATGTTTTCCAAACTAGCACAATTTTTCTATTTCTGTGGAACACAAAAGGAGATATTTTGCAGTATGCACATGTTTTTGACAAGGTAAAAAAGGTGTTGTTACACTACAATTAGAAATTTTAACAAAAGTTTACAATTGAGAAGTTTTAACCATGTTATAGACTTTCCATTAAAACCTTAAAGAATCATATCAACTTGTTGACAATGGGCATCTGATGACCACTTTAATTACTCACCCTCATGTTATTCCAAACCAGTAAGATCTTTGTTCATCTTCAGAACAGAAATTAAGATATTTTTGATGAAATCCGAGAGCTTTCTGGTCCTGCATAGACAGCAACGCAACTAACACGTTCAAGGCCCAGAAAGGTAGAACTAGTCTATGTGACATCAGTGGTTCAACCTTAATTTTATGAAGCTACGAGAACACTATTTGTGTACAAAGAAAACAAAAATAAAGACTTTATTCAGCAGTTTCTTCTCTTCCGTGTCAGTCTTTGACACGCGTTCATGACAGTACCAGCTGGCTTTCTGACGTTTTTTGCCCAGTCCTACTTAGTTAAACCAGAATATACAGACAATGAACTAAGAGAGATGGACGTTCTACATCAGAACGCCAGCTCCTGCGTCAGCAACACCACACGCATGCGGCATGGTACTCATTTGAATGCGTGTTGAAGACTGACAAAGAGGAGGAGAAAATGTTGAATAAAATTTTGTTTTCTGTGCACACAAAAAGTATTCTTGTGGCTTCACAACAATGTGGTGGAACCATTGATGTCACATGGACTATTATAAAGATGTTCCTACTACCTTTCTGGGCCTTGAACATGTCAGTTGCATTGCTGTCTATGCAGGGTCAGAAAGCTCTCGGATTTCACCGAAAATATCCTTATATGTATTCCGAAGATGAAGGTCTTACGGGTTTGGAATGACATGAGGGTAAATAATTAATGATAGAATTTTAATTTTGGGTGAATTCTCCCTTTAAACTTTTCAAATATTCTGTAGAAGTACATGGTTAGAGATTATATTAAGGCATGGTGCTTAAGTGGGCGATTAAGGTTTGAAATCAGTTCGCAACATTGCCTAACTTCATTCCATCCTTTTTTACCTATCATTTTCTGTGATCTTTGAACTATAACCATGTATAAAAACATCTAAAATTAACCAAATGTGTTCTGAGCAGGAATGCCACCAGAGCTTACGTCAACAGCAATTCCAACAATATTACACTGAGAACGAGCAGCAACTGCACCAGACCTCTAAACCCACAAACACTCGCTTCATACTCAAAACACAAGAAATAATGCCTCCATTTAGCATGGCTCAGGTTTCCACAAACGTTCTCTTTGGAGAAAACAATTGGGCGAATTTGAGATCCTGCAAGTGGCTTTGCAGCTGCTGTGAGGAGGCAGACAGTGTGTATAGCGTAAATTATTCAGTAAATACCTCAATATAATGTACGCTGCATATGTCCGGGCCTGTCTGAGCCTTTATTGGCCAGCTGGTCACCAATATGCTCTCCGTAGACAAAGAGACCAAGTAGCTAGCACAATTCCATTACAGCCAGCACGAGCGTGAGCGTGTCACAAAATGCTTCCAAGACCTGTTCATTAATTGCGTGTGGAAAGTTGTTGGGAAATCATAATGGGAGTCAAGGCCTACACTCAAAGGCTGCAGGAGTAATGGAGCCACATTCAAAGGAATACATCATTCCAGCGTACTTGGCACTAGAGAAATACATGAACTTTAACAAAGGAGTGCGGGCAATTGGCAAGAGCGGCAGTCACTTGCTATTACTCACGTTGTGAGAAGAGGGGGAAACTCACTCCGTAATTGCAACCCTCTCCCAAACTGTTAACTGAAACAGTCATTAACTACAATAGCAACTTGGCTACTGCAGCCACAGCAAATTAGATCAGCGGCGTGACTGACTGAGTGACTGGGGGTAGGTACGGCTCTTCCAGGAGAAAACGAGAGTGGCGGAGGGAAGGAGGGAGAGAGGGGGGGGGGCGAAAAAAGATTGTCAGGAACAAGTGTTTCACAAAGGAAATATGAAAAGCAGCTTCAGTCCAGAACAATATAAATACTCTTATCATCTGAATCTGAATGTGACGCTAAACAAAACAGCAATCCTGCTAAAAACCAAACAAAATGAGGACCAGACAGGCAGCCAAACACAAAGGAGGGTTTTTTTGCATATATGAACCAAAATGGCAATGAAGAGGCTCATTTGATAATCAGATAAAGAAACCCACATCAAGCTTGCACGCAATGGCTCACAATCGACTGGCCTCAGTAACCCTCTCCAAACCAAAAACTGGGCAACGGGCAATGTAATGCAGAGATGCAGCTGACTAAAATCACTCACCTTTATCCTATATGCCCCAAATTTGCTTATTTTGATCCCCTGGATAAGGAAAACAATACCATATGCATAACAGAAGATGCATAGATACGTCCATGCACAGATCCAGATCATTTCCATGGTTTTAAGGCAAATATTAATATACCTAAAGGGCAAGCATACTCTGACAAAGTCTATTTCATATTTAACAAGAAGTCTTTTGTCTCTTTATGATATGGAAAGAGTGTCTGCTTTGCATGTACTGTTTCACCTTCATAGACTGTGTTCTATATCAACAGATGTTTACATGGTATTAGACTGAGAAGAAACACATAGAAGTTTTCGTAACAGAAATGTGTTTGGGCAGCTGGAGGCGTTTTTTTAACAGTACTGAGCCCTTTTACTCATTACACTCAAATTACACTGAAAATTTACAAGTGAAATTAAATGTAATAACATGCAAAATTTGAATATTTTATCAAATGTATTTTACTGTAGCAATGAACAATGGTGTAGGAAACTTTGCTTCATAATAAAATAAAATGAAATAAAATAAAAAAATAAAATAAAATATTTGTTATTTGGATGTATGCCTCCCAGAAATAAAGGGCTTTAATCTTACAAAAAAAGGGTGAAATTTGGTCCTCAAAATTACATGGAAGCCCGTTTCCACCGCTGAATAAAAAATAAAAAATGTAATTGCGACTCCTTATCTCACAATGCTGCCTTTTTCGCAATTGCGAGTTTACATCTCGCAACTCTGACTTTTTTTCTCTGAATTGTGAGATACATTAAAGTCAGAATTTCGGGATATAAACTCAAATAATAAAGTAATTCTGTAAAGTAACGCAATTCTGACTTTATAACTCGCAACTGCATTTTTTTATCTTACAATTCTGACTTTCTTGCAATTCTGACTTTATAACTGTATCTCACAATTTTGAGAAAAAAAAAAAGTCAGAATTGTGAGATAAAAAGTCGTAATAACCTTTTTTTTTTTTTATTCAGTGGCGGAAACGGGCGTCCATAAAATGACCTCTAATGTTCACTTAAAGTTAAATGTTATCTTTAAAAAACTCAAAATGAACATTCATTTTTAATACTGTACATTATAATGTGATGCCTAAAGTAACTTCCAAAATAACTTATTTTTGCTTTAAGCCCTATAAATAATTAAAATAATAAATAATTTTCATACTGTTATTGAGAATTATCATCTTATTTATATTAGACAAAAATTTCAATACTGGTGCACCCCTATTTTTAATGGTTAAATATATGTAAAGAAGACAAAACCATTCATTAAATATGCAAACAGACAACAAAGAGCCCACTTGCATTCCAGCATGTAAAACTCGTCTAACTTGTCTGTTAGAATTTGAATAGCGAATATTTTTGAGTCTATTTTATCTTTTTTGAAACTTTTGAACAATAGATATCACAAATGAATAAGCACAGCTAAATTTGAAATTACAGTTTAGAGGTTTAGAACATAACCTGAACCGGAGGAATATCAGAGTGTTGCTTTGCAAGAACTGTAAAAAAATAAATGGCATCAGTTGTCCTTAACTGTCTTTCTTTAGAATAAAAAAATAAATAAAACATCGCAAGAGTGAATTGTCATTTACAATACACAGAAGGAGCCACCCAGCTGCAAGTCGACTGCGGCACTAACGAGACAAAGTTTCTTCGGGAAGTGTCCCGCTTTCATGGTTGCCGGGATGTTTAATTACATCGGCTGCGTAGTGGGTAAAAAGAGGGGGAGGATAGAGGAGGAGAGGCATTCCTCTCTGACAGCCTAGCTGAGATTCCTCACCTGTCCAAGGCGGGAGACGCACCTGTCACCACACACTTAATCACCAGCGGCTCCGGGCCCAACTGGGGAGCCACACCACTACGCCGAAAATTAAAATGAACTTTCTTGCCACGCAGTTAAGAAGGCAAAAAAAAAAAAAGAGAAACGCTGTCATTCCTCTTCCCCTCATTAATATTCTGAGGTTAAGAGCTTTTCAGCGAAACGTAATTAATTGAAGCTGAGCTGACAGTAAACAAGCAATTTCAAATTAAAGCAAAATGACAGGACCGTCATTTGTAAAATGTGAGCAGATTTTGGCGACAGATAAATGAAGGAAAATGTTAAGGAGGAAAAAGTGATGAAGATATTAATCTTCACCTGTCTGTGTCAGCGTGCCACTCATATCCGCGATGTTGCTCTCGATCCGCTGCAGATGCTTCTTGTCCTCTTTGCTGCCCATAATGAGGGGAAGGATGTATTTCTGCAATTAAAAACACGGCACGCTATTAGAATTCCACTCAGGAACAGGGAAAACAGGCCAGCGGACCAGGACGCGCTCTGTCGACAAATAGACAAAGGGCTAATCTATTAGTGTTAGCGTAGGCAAACCAAAACTCAACTAAAACCCTCACTGGAGGCTTCTTGTATTCATAAAATCTCATGATTTGTTTTTCAGAGCTTTACAACATTTGTTCAATAAGAAATACTGTGAAATATTTTTACAATTTAACTATTTACTATATTTTAAAAGTAGCAGCAATTACTTCAGTCTTTAGCGTCACATGATTCTGTGCTCAAAATTTGATTTGGTGCTCAAAAACATTTTGTGTTATCAAAATTTTGTGAAATATTTTTTACAATTTAAAATACCTATTTTGAATTTTCTGTATTTTAAAATGTAATTTATTCCTGTGATGCAAAGTTGAATTTTCAGAAGCCATTACTGCAGTCTTCAGCATCACATGATCCTTTAGCATTTATTGTAATATGCTGATTTGGTGCTCAAAAATATTTTGTATTATTATCAAAATATTGTGAAATATTTTTTACAATTTAAAATACCTATTTTGTATTTTCTATATTTTAAAATGTCATTTATTCCTTTGATGCAAAATTGAGTTTTCAGCAGCCAATACTGCAGTCTTCAGCATCACATGATCCTTTAGCATTTGTTGTAATATGCTAATTTGGTGGTCAAAAATATTTTGTATAATTATCATCAAAATATTGCAAAATATGTATAGATTTTTTTACAATTTAAAATCCCTACATTGTCTTTTCTTTATTTTAAAATGTAATTTATTCCTGTGAAGCAAAGTTGAATTTTCAGTAGCCATTACTGCAGCCTTCAGCATCACATGATCCTTTAGCATTTATTGTAATATGCTGATTTGGTGCTCAAACACATTTTATTTATCAGTGTTGAGAACAGCTGCTTAATATTTTTGTGAAAAACATGAACTTTTTTCACAATTCTTTTCTGGATAGAAAAGAAAAAAATAACTGTATTTATTTAAATCTTCTGTAACATTATAAATGCCATATTTTTCTATGCTTAATAAAAGTAATAATAGTGACCCCAAAATTTTGAATTGTACTGTATATCATTTCTTATTTAATTTTATTTTACTGTTATCAGAGTTATTTTTTTCTAGAACACAAACAATGAGGGTTTTTGACGGATCATAATTAGGCGATAATCTTGAACAAATAAAGTTACATAAAATACAAATCTTAGAAACACTAGAATACACCCTAATTCATATAGCTGAAAATGAAGAACATCATTTGTTCAACAAATGACAAGCAGAGACTGGCTAAATCTTTTTTTGAAACTAAATGGAAGTGATTCATTTGAATGAATCTGACTTGTTAAAGCAATATTTGAGAGAGACTAGATAAAGACAGCATGTTTTAATAAATATAGTACAATATCAGTACAATAGGACATTAAACAAAGAGGGGAAAAAAAAAATAAAAAGAAGAAGGGGAAAATCCAAACAATACTAGTCTTTGTGCTTGATTTCACAGTACGAAGTTCAGTATTGTGTTTGGCAACAGCAGATAAAACATCATTATATGAATTATGATTAATAGGCCTGCATTCATGCTGAAAAAAACAAGACCTTTTGTTTTTTTTAAATCCCTCTCAAAAGTCTTGTGGTTTTCTCACTTCATCCAGAGCAATTTGCCTCAATGGCTGACACAGAGGCCAAGAATTAAGCATCGGGGCATGACTCTGGGTTCAACATCATTAAGTCTTTTAGCCCACAGGCTGGCTTCTCCATTTGAACATGTCACCTTCTGAGGACAATTGCTTGTCAGAGTTTAAGCCTTGTAGAACAACATCTCCAAACACTGAGAATAAACGGCAAAGGTCAGACGGCTAGCGCTTCCACTAGCTGCCTTTTCTCACGCCATCGCTGTTTTATTTCCGAACGCACGCTTCGATTTGTTTCCTCAGACAAACAACCAGCGCATAGACGGGGAGATTAACATGGCATTTGGTGAATAGCTGGGTGCTGTAAAGCGTAATGTGCGTATGCAGGCTCTCCGTCTGGAAAACAGTTGGCCCTAACAGGTTTTCACAGCGGCGCAACCGTTGTTGACACCGGCATAAGTAATAAACACTTTTAAGTTGAAAAAATCAGAATGAGTGTCAACACCAGGGTAGTTAATAAGAGAGCTGCTGTGAGCGCTGTTTACAATGTGCTCTATAGCATAAATAAAGTGGAGGAGGAGGCCGGGGCATATGGTGGCACCGGTGAGCCGCTCCTCTGACATGACAGCAGCGAGAGCTCTCGCACCAGGGAACAGCACCTCCAGCCATGGGCACAGATCCTCCGAACAGCAGAGACGCACGCGGGGTACTGGAGAACAACAAACTGTTTGTGTGTGAGTGAGAGACAGGAAGAACGAAAGTGAGAAACGAGCGAGCAAGGAGTTACGCAGAGTTACATTTTTGCAGTTTCTGAAGAAAATGTGAGTGCTTATGCCTGCACAAAAATCAATTTAATAATGCTAAGAGTATCGAGAACAGTTGCCAAGGCTCCTTGGTTTCTAAAGTGTTTGGAGTGGTTTTTTGTATGTTTCTAGAACATTTCTTGACAAAGAACCCACACCAAAGTCTCTACTATATTGTCATCACTAATCATGTCTATTTTTTGCCCATTTTATTGTCTGCCAGTTAAAAGTCTTTTATACAGTTTTTTTGTAAATTTGCTCATGGCTCATCAGTAACCACTACTATTTAAAAGTTTAGGGTCGGAAAGATTGTTTTAATGTTTTTGAAAGAATTTTGAGATTATATTTTGATTTGTGATCCTGGACCACAAAACCAGTCATAAGGGTCAATTTTTTAAAATTGAGATTTATTCATCATAGGAAAGCCGAATAAATAAGCCTCCATTGATGTATAGTTCAGTATGATAGGACAACATACAAATATTTGAAAATCTGGAATATGAGGGTGCAAAAAAAATCAAAATATTGAGAAATTCACCTTTAAAGTTGGGGTCCAAGTACTTAACAATACATATTACTAATCAAAAATTATGTTTTGATACATTTATGGTAGGACATATACAAAATATCTTTATGGAACATGATCTTTACTTAATATCCTAATGATTTTTGGCGTAAAAGAAAAATGTATAATTTTGACCCATACAATGTATATTTGGCTATTGCTACAAATATACTCGTGCTGTATCAAATATACAGCAGATGTAGTAATATTGTGAAAAATGAATACAAATTAAAATAACTTCTTTATTTTAATATATTTAAAATGTAATTTATTTCTGTGAAGTCATTGTTGGAATTTTCAGCATTTTCAGCCATTACTCCACATGTCATTCTAATAAGCGGATTTGATGATCTAGAAAATTTTTTTACTATCATCCTAAATAGATGCTGGAATAGTTCGCCTGAAAATGAAATGACTCACCCTCATATCGTTCCAAACCCGTAAGACCTTTGTTCATCTTCGAACACAAATTAAGATATTTTTGATGAAATCTGAGAGCTTTCTGACCCTGCATAGACAGCAATGCAACTACCATGTTCAAGGCCCAAAAAGGTAGTAAGGACATTGTTAAAATAGTCCATGTGACATCAGTGGTTCAAGCATAATTTTATGAAGCTACAAGAATACTTTTTGTGTGTAAAGAAAACAAAACTAACAATTTTATTCAACAATTTCAACCGATGCTTCTGTGTAAAATTACCTGCCAGTGGGGTAAGAAAAATACTCTTGTTTTAAGAGATGTTGTAAAGATAATTTTACTTGTTTACATTTTATGACATTTTGTCATACCAAAAGTGGACATTTCTGTAGAATGACTGAAAGATCCTGTCATTTTGCTTATCTAGTAAATGCATCGTGAGTTAAGAATTTTTTTATACTTTGACTAGAAACAAGACAAAAACTCAGAAAGATAAGCATTTTTGGAAATCTGATGATACAAGAGAAGCTTTTTTTTTTGCAGTGCTGATGTCACATGGACTACTGTAACATCATCAAAATCTTTACTGTCACTTTTGATCAATCTAATGTTTCCTTGCTGAATAAAAAAAATAACTATTACTATTTATTATAATAAAATGTATTTATTATTTATTTTATTCATATTTAATAGAGTAGGAGTATGAGTTATGTGCTAGTAAACCATACGTTTAATACCTGGGGTATTTTACTATTACTATTTAAACAAACCCCAAGGTTTAGGGATTTGTTCAAATAATAATAGGAACAATGAGACGGCAACAATAACAGTAATGACTTCCTGAGCCAGCACCAGTAATGAGAATGAGTGAAAATGAAAGTTGTTAAAAATGAGAGTTGAAATCACACTCTCAAAACTTCAAGTACTGCACAAGCTACAGTTTCAGATTATAAAACACTGACGCGTGTCAAAGGAAAATCTGACTTTTTCTGTTAAAATGACATAAGTTTGGCTCACTACATTAGTAAGAGCAGTCATGTGGGCTACTGGAGATGGAGACTGGCTTTATAGACCGCGTGTGCCGAGAGCCGAGCAGCCGAGTGCAGACGGAAGCTTAGAAAGCTAAACATGCGTTCCTAATCATGACATCATGGGAGTTCCATACGATGTCATTGTAAATGCTCTCTTAAAGGCCACTGCTCCATTTCCTTTCTCTTATAAAACAAAGTAATGGAGTCCACATGCCCCTGTGGGCAGTGTGGGTTTACTGTCACCGAGAAACAGGGTCTCTCCCTTACTCGACAGGGCCTGAGGGCCCACGCACCAATCCGTGCCCACGTACAAAATCAAGCTGTGATTGTACTGGAAAGCAGTAAGAGTACTGCTGCTGGGTTTTTCCGAAAGGGAAAACAAAGAAAGATCTACGAGTTAAGATGAGCTCATTCCGATGACGCTGGACAGTAACCACAGTGATTTACACGACATCAATGTGACAAACACACACAAAGGTAGAATGCAGGGAAAAGCTTGAGTTCTCCGAATAATAAACACGTTTTGAGAAATAGGCTATTGGTGGCACGTACCCGGTAGAGATGATGGAAGCCAAAGGCTATTCCTGCCAGGATGACAGCCAGGGCGCTGTAGTCTCTCCATCTGTAACCTGGGGGACCTGCAGAGACAAATACAACAAGCCCATCTATTAGTCCAACCCTGGGAAAGCTGTTGTGGGCCTTCTGCTAGATGCCATATTTAATTTGACATGAACGAAACAAAACTGTGGCGTACAGAAATACAGTATAACCAATGGCCTAATTCTGAAACACAAGAAGAGTTTTTGTGCAATTCACTCATTAAATCATTCTTGTATGAATTTTTTTGCTTAAGATGGTGCCGGTAACCCAGATCATTTCTGTGAATCAGTATAAAGTGTCCATTTTAATAATTCAATTCAAAACCCTGCTTCAGTGATTCGTTTGCATCATCACTCATTCTTCAAATTTTTCACAGAAGACCCCTCATATTTTTTTCCACAAATATAATATGTGTGACCCTGGAACACAAAACAAGTCTCAAGCAGCACAGGTATATTTGTAGCAATAGCCAACAATACAATGTATAGGTCAAAATGATCTTTTTTTTTTTATTTACGCCTAAAATCATTATGATTTTAAGTAAAGATTATGTTCCATGAAGATATTTTGTAAATTTCCTACCTTAAATATATCAAGACTTAATTTTTGATTGGTAATATGGATTGCTAAGAATTTCATTTGGACAACTTAAAAGGCAATTTTCTCAGTATTTTGATTTTTTTGCACCCTCAGATTCCAGACATTCAGATAGTCGTATCTCCGCCAAGTATTGTCATATAATAACAAACCATACATCAATTAATTTTTCAGAATTCACCCTTGACCCTTACGACACATATGTAGGTTAACACTGCTGTACAAAAAAGAAAAATAGTCTTAAAAAACTGCTTGTGTTTATTTATATAATAATTTAATAATATAACAACTAATATTAAACTCTGCAAGTGTTTGGTCAAAATGGCTGATTTAAAAAAAAAAAAGGTAATAAGTGGAAAAAATTATTTAGATGCATATTAAATATATTGTGAAAAGACTGAAAATACATAGCAACATATTTTATCAAATATATTTTATATATAATATGGACCACATAACCAGCCATAAGGGTCATTTTTTTAATTGAGGTTTATACATATGCTTTGCATTAATACATGGTTTGTTAGGATAGGACAGATAAAACTATTTGAAAATCTGGAATCTGTGGGTGAAAAAAATCTAAATATTAAATCTAAATACTGAGAAAAATCACATATAAAGTTTAGTAATGCATATTACTAATCAAAAATTAATTTTTTATATATTTACGATAGGAAAGTTACAAAACATATTCATGGAACGTGATCTTTACTTAATATCCTAATGATTTTTGCCATAAAAGCATCATTTTGACCCATGCAATGTATTGTTGGCTATTGGTACAAACATACCCAAGCTACTTTTTTTAATTAAAAGTGTAAATATTTAGATGAAAATGTTTTGTAGTATTATACATCTAAATTTTCACAAGATAAAAAAACTAGACTTTGAGACCACACTATGTACTGCCTATACATCTACACCTTCACAGCTTTTTTGTTTACGTCAAACTGTTAAAAAAAGTGCCTACAGTGACTAAAGTTTATAGTGTAAATAAGTCTATATGAATTGGTGCTCTTGTTCCTAGAAGGAAAGGGAAAAAAAAAAAAACAATTCTGACACATGGCTGTGGAAGCGTAAACTAGATCTGAACTTTTAGATTAAGTACCACATTACTGTAAAACAGAACATGAGCAACAGCATCAGCTATGACTGAGCTTAACGGAAACTCCCGCTTACAATATTTTAGGGGAAAAAGCTCTCTGTTAAGTGTAATTGTGATCTTGAAGAAATGGAAATGAGAATCGTTTAGAAGATCACTCGTACAGTTTCTGCTCAGACCTCGTACAAGTGCTCACTAGCGGTGAGATGGGGTGTGAATGTCGCATAAGCACAGCGAGTACTATCAGGAAATGAAAGCCCACATCAAAGAGTCTCTCTTCACCCCTCACACTCATTCTCAGAGAGAGACAGTTGACCTGGCAGAAGGCAGAAAAGTGCAAAAAAAAAGTGCAGAAAAAGTGCAGCGCAGATTAAAAAAAACAGATAAAATAAAAATGGTTTTCTCTTCTTTAGCGAGACCCGACAGGTGGCCTGCAAACAGCTTCAAAGATACTGAAAACACACGTCAACATTTGGAGCGGTATGATGATTAAAAAGCGAATGTTGAACCACTCCGATATCAGAAAATGAATAGGTATTAGGAAAATACAGAGCAATTGGTTGGCCAAATACATAGTCCTGCCCCAAACTCACGCCATTGGTTGAGCCAATGTGTTAGGCTGGTTAGAACCTCAAACAAACAAGCAATCTTTTAAAACTGCCTTTTCAGAGAAACCACTTAATAATGGCTAACGTATAGTTGGCATATTAAGCCTGAACATGAGAAAGTCAAAAAAATAATACACTTCAGTTTTTAAGTTAGGCTTTAACCAGTTTCTGAAAGCATGAGTAGCCATTGATTCACACTGAGGCAATCTGGCAAGGCTCAGCCAGCAGAAAGGAGGGAGAAATTATCATGCAAATGTTTAACGGCACACCAAACAGAGAAGTAATTAAAGCAAGCCTGGCTCTGGCAGGTCAACATGTCAGATACAAAATGCTCCATTTTGTAACATAGCGAGGTCTGCGGAACAGGTGTGTTACTGTAATTTGTTTGAATCTGCTCTACTGAATACAAATAGACAGGCTCTCTAATAGACTAGCAAAGCAATAGTACTTTTTCATTTTTTTATGCGCAACTGAACAAGCAGTTTTTATCTGATTAATTATATTAAAGGTCTATTAGGGAGACCCAAATAAAATCTGGCAATGATTCTTGAGACATGGGACAAAAAAAAAATGTAGCAGTAGTAGTAGTATATTTTTTTTAATTTATTTAATGCCATGTCAGCATCTTAGGCTATTTTCTTGGCAAAAACAATACAGGTATAACAAAATACAATAAAAAACAACAAACAAACAAACACAAGTTATATTACACAAGGTTTTTTACATTAACATATGATAAAAATTCTAAAACTTTTCCTGGCAAAAGAGTGACTTTTCTACATATATTAAAAGCGGGACAGTCCAATAAAATATGTTTGGGACAAAAAATAAAAAAAATGTACCATAGTTTTACCTGCCATTAGTTTTTAAAATAGTCGATTTTACACTAGATCACTAGACTGTTCTGTACACAAATGCATGGTTTTATTTTCTCTTGTATTATTTTATCTTGTACTATTCCTACACCATGTTTAAAGTGTTGATTAAAATAAAACAAACATAGTAGAAAATACAGATACATGAAGCATATATTAAAATAAAAAATAAAGTTTATATATAATTTCACATATAAAGTAATTGTGCATATACTTTTGACTTATTTTTTATATTTTTGATTTTTGTCATTATTACTTTTTAACACAAATTGTAAGGACATCGTTGAGCACTAGATAATTTCATGTCATGACAGAAGAGATTACATCAAAATAATTCTGATGTAAATTCACAATATATCTACGCTTTTAACTAGGGCTGGGCTTTGACACAAATTTCACGATTCAATTTGACTCGACTTTCAATTATCAATTTTTTTTGGATAGATATCAGGTATAGTACATCTCATATTTTCTCAAGGAAAAAAAAACCTCTCAACTAATGCTGTAAAATATACATGAGTCAGTTGGTACTACATTACTACAATTTTAAGGTTGAAATGAACTGATTTGTACACAAATGCCTGCAATACACTCAATGGAAAAAGTTTTTTTTTTTAATAATAATAAAGTTACAGTTACATAATCATATTTCTACTCCAATTCATTTTTTGAAACAAAAACATTTGAATGGTGGCTGTCATAAAAACCTGATGGACTTACTCAAACATTAATGAAACACTGAAGAACAGTAAAAATTATAATAAATGTTATATTTTTAGACAAATTGCTCCTCTCTAGAGTTAATTTTTCCAGCTGACTTAATGAGTTTATGGTCTCCGAATATATTTTTTCTCATAAAGGTAAATGTGATGTTAAGTGACATTGTTACCTCGCTTTTATATTGATGTCTTTGCGCAGCTGAAACACTGATTGAGTGATTACATGAGACAGGATACAGATTTCGGTAAGTTGTGCTCTTTCTTTTAACATATCTTCAGATGTTCATTCATGTTTATTTCATGCTGAAACCTGTACTAAAGCAGAGGAGACGATCAGTTCACATGCGTTTTACGTTGCCGCTTTTGTTAAACTGAGGCGTTAAAGCGACTGTCACTCCACATTAAATATCTCCAAAACGGCATTTATTGTTTAAATACTAATAAAATCGACAGAATATGAAATCTGAGACTTGTTTCATAAGCACAAAGCTTATTACAATTTATTGGATGGGAGGTGTGCTACAATGTTCTGTTCATTAACTGACAACAGGCTACACTAATCGATTCTCAGGATTGAGAAATCAATATTGTTTCGCAAAAAATGAGAATTGATTAAAATCAAGAAATCTATTTTTTTTTTTTTTAACCCAGCCCTCTTCTTCTCCCATGAACTACTCAAGAATCAGTGCCTTGTCACTCACAGGATCAAACCTGTATGAAGACTGCAGCTTAGTTCTGCTGAATGAAGGTGACATTCTACACCAGAAAGTACATCAAAAACATCATCAAACCTGCAACTTCCTAAAACTTCTATTTTAAGAACTTCTGACAACGTCACTTTTTGTATCAACGGTAAACAACACATTAACTGAAGTGTCCTTGCGGGAGCATGGCGTGCAGGACACGCATGAAGGCAGCTTGGGCGATTTCAGAGTCCTTGAGCTTAGCTGGCGGCCCTGACCGATCTCCTACTTCAACTCGAGGTCCAAACGGAGGTCCTTCTTCCACATGGGTAGCCCCTCCACCTCTACTTTCCACTCCTGCTTTTTATTTGGTCACTTAAGGTGTGAGCATGGCCTCCATTCCCCTTTTTTCCAATCTCCGTTCAAATTTATTGGGTTCAGAAAAGGCCCTACTGTCCTTCTGCCGCTTGAAAATAGAGATCAGAGTATCCATTACTTCGACAGAGATGGATGCGGGTCCAGACGCATCGTCCCCATAACAAGGACATCAAAGAGAGGGACCCCCTCTTTCAAACCTGACCCCCGCGAAGATCTCCTCACTCTCCCCTCATTATGCCATTCTCTCATAGCCGTTTTGATATAAAACCCCCACTCTAGTGGGGCTGAAGCCTAACTACATGGCCATCCCATCAACATCGCTTTCATTACAAAACATGAGATGGCGGGGAGTCAAGGACAGGGTGGCAATAAATGAGGGTGGAATACATCTGGAATCATTGTCATACAGGTTAAGCATTATGCGAACTTCATTCAGGATTGGTAAATCAGCGGCCGGCCTGGAGCTCATAACCCGCGGAGGTAATAAAGATACAGGCTGCAGAAAGGCCCTCGGTAGGCCAACCAACCAGAGATCGTCGTAACGGCGCGAACATCATATCGCAAGGCCGTGCCGAAATTAATTACGTGCCTACGCAAATGGGATGTTCTCCGCCACTCATTTCCTTTGAAAACCACTCGCTTAAGATAATAGTTATGTTCAGACGCTTATAAAAATATCAGCACCATATTCCAAGGTATTCCAAGCAGTTGCCCTGTTTTGAATTGATGTATGGGTGAAGGTTTAAACAGGATTACAGGAGCACAGAGGAGATTGGAGGACTCATTTAATATAGTCACGCACCATTTGGTAGAGAAAATCTACTAGGATAGACAAGTCATGTTTAAGGAGCGTAGGGCCGCAAAAACATACAGTGGGTGGACGAGTGGAGGGGTTATAGGGTAGACCACCTCTATCCTAGCAAAAGCGACTGTGGTAATACTCACTGTACGGGGCCAGTGGAACAGGGTGGGCGATGTGTGCAGGTCCGGGAACGGCGACAGTCAGCGGCTCATCTGTACTACCGGACCGCTGGATGGCCAGCTCGACCTCTTCATCAGTCAGACCTACATGGAAAGAGCATGGTATGGCATTAAACACATTAACATTGTCAAATTTGTATAAATAAATTTTTTTTTGGAATTTGTGAATTTGTATGGAATTTCTATATTTTGTTTATAAAGTAATTGTGTGTATATTTTTAGTCACTTTTATTATTCCTCAACATAAATTGTAACGAAATCATCTGGTATTTTTAGAAAACTTTCTTTATTTTAAAGAATTAGTTCACTCCAGACTTCAAATTTCCTGATAATTTACTTACACCCCATGTCATCCAAGATGTTCTTGTCTTTCTTTCATCAGTTGAAAAGAAATTAAGGTTTTTGAGGAAAACAAACAAATAAGGGTCTTATCTAGCGAAACAAACTGTCATTTTCTAAAAAAAAATTAAAACTTTATATACTTTTTAACCACAAATGACCATCTTGCACTAGCTCTGTGATGCACGTCTACAACTTCACGCCTTATGTAAATCACATTGGAAAGGTCACGTATGGTTAGTTTTTCTGTTTAAACCGATCTGTTTACATCGGTTTATAAAGGTAGGGTAGGGTGAAAACTTCTTAATCATACGACATTGTTGTTTTACCTTTTTTTGTAAAGGGCACTTGACTTGGTCTTTCAGTGGAACCCTTTGAAGCTCCACTGAAATTGCAATTTGGACCTTTAACCTTTTGGTCCCCATTGAAGTCCACTTTGTAAACACTGGATTGGCTTCCGCCTACGTCGCACGTGACCTTTCCAATGTGATTACACAATGTGTGAAGTCGTGGACGCAGAGCATTTGTGGTTAAAAGGTATATACATTTTTATTTATTTATATTTATTTTATTTATCGTTTTGCTAGATAAGACCTTTATTACTCAGCTTGAATTGGTGTAAAGCTCTCTGAAGCTGCATTGAAACTGCAATTTGGATCTTCAACCCGTTGGCTCCCATTGAAGTCCACTATATGGAGAAAAATCCTGGAATGTTTTCCTCAAAAACCTTCATTTCTTTTTGGCTAAAGAAAGACATGAAAATTATTTTTAGAGTGAACTAATTTTTTAAATAGTCTAGCTAGTAAAATATTGGTGAAACTTGAACAGATTGTTCCAAAATGAACATTTTTTCTGCTAATTGTAACCTTTCATCTCTGAGAACTCAAGAATCACTCACAAGATTGAAGGCACAATTGAATGAAAGCGCCTAAAACTCCAGAAGTTGCTAGAAAAACAGTGCAATATGAGAGTAAAAAAGTGGTGATTCGAGTGTAAGTGTGTCGTTGACTGTCCTATACAACATGCAAACAGATCTAAACGTTAAAACTCTTGCTAAACTAGGTTAATAGCACTATAGGCGGCAGACATATACCAGGAGAAGCAGCTCTGGAGGTCCAAAGCTCTGAGCTCCTCTCCATTACAGTCAGATCTCAAGAACAGAGCCTGTCCATTTCCTTCCGCTATATTTCCCCAGGTAGAGCTCAGCGGAACCCCAGACAGATAAAATGCATTATTTTAATTTCTTCATTGTAATGTAAATGTATTACATAATTTTGCAAATGCCAATATAATTTAATCTTCAGATCTTTTTTAATGATTTTAGTGGTGATTAAATTGCATAGAGGTCCCTGATGGAAAATGACAGGAGAGGGAGAAAAAAAATCTAATATTAATATTTCCTTTTGTGGAAGAAAAAACTGGTTTATTTCCAACACTGCACGCAGTCATTGGTCTGCGTCTTGTCTCGATTAAGCGACTCTATGCGGGCCTAAACAGAGCGGCAATGGAGTAGATGGCAACAAGAGACCGGAGAAAAAGAAAGTCAGAGGCGGAAAAAGCCTGTTAGTCGAATGTACTTGTGCTTTGACATTTAATGAAGACATAAAAGCGGGAAAACATTATGGGCTTCCTCTACAATTGGCACATAAAACCCAAATGCTTTAACATCTCCATTTAGAGCCAATGGTTTAAAAAGGCTCCAGTTTCTATTAAACTGTAAGTTACACATATCAATTTAATAAATCTACTGTATCCTACAACACACACACTTACACACACTCCCTCTGACCTTTGTTTGTCCACAGTAGACTGGAGTGTGTCACGTCTGTCATTGCGTATTTAGTCTCTCTCTCGTGCGCTCTTGCTCTGTTTACTGGAGATATCCCCTTGGGCATTGCGCTACTCTATTCCACATGCTTTCATACGGCACGGCTGCCTGCCAGAGAGCCAAAAGGCTGAGCTTTGCTCCAAATTGAGCTGTTTAAAGAGCAGACAGCAAGCTGTTTTTGCGCTGTAATACACACATCATAAATGTGGCAAATGCCAGTGCCACATGTGCTTAAATAGAGCGGAGAGAGCTGGGAGCTTGGCAGAGAACAGAGTCTGAGCCTGTTCAGCCCTGTCTGCTGTCTGCTGGGTATGAAATCACAGTCACACTTCATAGAGCCACACTAACAACACTGCAAAATACAATACAGGAGCGCATGAACGCAGCAGAGGTAGGGATGCATGGTTTATCGCGCCGTTTTATTGCTGCGTTTCATGCTTTTCCAGTAAAACTTTCAATTTATAACCGTGTGAGAGTTTAATTATAGCAATTAATCATGTAAAAAAGTACAATTTTTTTAAAGAAAAGTTAAATAAACAGATAAAAAGATATCATGAAAAAATATGTAGTGGGGACAGTGCAAATATAGATAGCAAAAAAAAAACAAACACGAAAAGCTTGTTGTCTATTGCATTATGACAAATAATATCCATAACAAAATAAATAGCCACTTTTATTAAGCAGAAATGAATAAATATCAAATCTGCAAACTAGTTTTTATGTTTATTAGGGCTGGCAAATGATTAATCGCGTACAAAATAAAAGTTTGAGTTTGCCTAATGTATGTGTGTGTACTGTGTGTAATTATTATATATATTAATACAAACACATTCATGTATATATTAAAGAAATATTTACAAGTATATGTATTTATTATAATTTTTATTGAATTTACATTATATATAAATAAAATATTTTGTACATAACATATTTCTTTTAAATATACACATTAATTTGTGTTTATTTATATATACTTAAATAAACTTTTATTTTGTATGCGATTAATCACAATTAATCGTTTGCCAACCCTAATTTTTATTCTTATTTTATTCTTTATTTAATTTCTTGTTTATTTATAATATTATTTTTCTTGCTTTTCTTTGACTGTTAAATTATTGATAATATGTATGTTTTTGTTTATCCTAATGATGTTATTTTGCTAATATTTGAAAGATATTGAAAAGTTGATCATAAAAAAGGCATATTAGAATGATTTCTGAAGGATCATCTGACACTAAAGACTGGAGAAATGGCTGTTGAAAATGTAGCTTCGCTGTCACATAAATAAATGATATTTTACAATACAATAAAATAGAAAATGGTTCAATTGTAACGAACCATTTCTGTATTTTTAATGTATTTTTGGTCAGTTCTGCTGAGCCCAAGAGACTTCATTCAAACACCACCTCAGCTATAAATCATATAAAGTTTCCTCTTCCACAGCAGCAAAACGTTAAGATCCAGAATTTACGACACCGATCTCTCTACATATAACCATATTCTCCCTTACTTGTCAAGAACGATATTAACAAAATTTACACCGCCACAATTTTCATTAAAATGCCCCCTCTCTTGCAGGAATCTCTAGGTTGAGGTCAAAGTTAAAAGAAGGGCAGGTTCTGCTGAGGTTGAAATGGCCCTGAAAAATGTTGAATAATTTAAGGCAAATATTGGTCATCCTGTCTTGCATGGCATTCAAAGTGCCAGGAAGCAGCCATGGCCATGTGCTGAGCTGGTGCAGTCAGCCTGTACTGTCCAATAAGCAATAATGTGTCCCTGGACTCCCTATTCATCTGACCACACCAGACTGCATGGTGGCAGACTATCGAATGAGACTTGGAGGCCCCCCTCTCATTTCCTCCCACTCACCTCGCCGTAAAGACGCTCTCAGGAAGTTCACGTTTTCGGGAGTTCACCTCGGAACGAGGGGGTCGTTTTCTAAGGACGTAATGAACAAATATGTACATATTCGAAACATCATTTGAATTCTTAAATAGCGCCCCCCGCGCGACTACAAAGGGGTCCGGCGTGCATCCAAATAAGATGCATGCAAATTCATTAACGCGTTTGCTTTTCTTTCGGGTTTTCGGACTCACTCAGCTGTTTTGTCTCCTCTGATGCCTTTATTACAAAGAAAATGGGACGACAAATGAAAGACCTTTGAGATCCAATTTAAAAGAAGGACAACAAGAGTGAATTTTACATATAAAAGGAAAAGGACACAAAAAGGAAACACGAAATTTATTACAGTTTCCAAAACCTGTGGAATGACCCCTCGGACCTCCATTTCAGATCGACCTGCTGCTAGATGAATTTTGTTTTTAGACATAAATTACATCTAATGACGACACCGTAAAAAAGAACAATAATGGAAAGCTATTCTGTATTTCATTATACTGTATTATTTGGTGCACCTGATACACGCAGAGCCTGTTTATGAGTCACCATATTAGCAGATGCTCAGTCGAAGCATTTGCTTTGACCTTGCCATTCTCATTGGGGCATGAAATTACGGTGGTGGCACTGCGATATTACAGCTATAAATACTGTAAACTGCATATCTGGGCTACGTTTTCTATTGTCTTTCAACATAAACCTGATCGGTATTTATTTAAAGGAAAACCCATTGCTCTCTGGATTATTTATGGCTCTATTTTCTGGGCTCTTATTTTCAGGATGTGTTTTTTTTTTTTTTTCCCCCCCAACCTTTTTTTAAAGAGTGATGAGGCGACTCATCCAGCCATAAAGTGCACTTCTCCAATTTTGGCACTTGTGAACTTCATAGGGTAAGAACAAGCTCACAGGGACAATTATAAAATTGCTTACTGACTGGCTGTTAAAGGTGGCTGCTCTTTTTTCAGCAGACCAACAAGGCTTGAACACAATCGCTGGGTGAATATTACGCATTATTATAATAATACCAGCTCGAACAAGAAGAAAAATACCGAAGGTCGTAAAGATGGAGGTCACAGGAGTGATTCTGTGAGATTTCACATGTCAAGTCCATGTCCCACACGATTGCATGCCTTAAATAATGACCGCTCTCATAGCGTATTCATTTATGTATTAAAAAAAAAAAGGAGGACTCTGGTCATTTTCCTGCTTTATCGCCTTCTCCTGATGACAAAGTGAAAAGCAGCTGGCCTAGGTGGCGCCGTAGAGTAATTTATAACCACATCAATCCCTTTGTCTTCTATGCAGACCTTGGTCATTGCCATTCCTGTCCAAGAGGTGAGTCGCATCACCTTACTTGCAAACTCTTTCCTATTAATATCAGGGATGATGAACCATTTCTTTACCTTCATGACGTGAACGGTATTACACCTGCACTGCGCCAGTATCCCTTATGGCTCTTTAAGCATAATGAAATGACTACAGGAAGAACACTTGTGAGGTCAAAGATCCGGGCACCAAATTCAGCAGCTTGTGTCGCACTGGACGTCTACATGCAAGCTCACGAGAAGCTACTGGGGGAAGTTTGTCACAGGACGACTAAGGAAAAACTGTTTTACTTCCCTGATAATTCAACTTGGAGACACTAAATGAAGGACAGTAAATTCTGTAACGCTGCCAACTAGCAGTCAGCTGAGAAATTCAGCCTGTAGTTTTTAAGATAACAACATATCAGCGGGCATACTTCATTTTTAGTGATTTCCCCTGAGTGAGAATACAATTTAATGTTGTTCATAATTAAAATATCATTTATTAGAAACAATACTCCGTTGCGAATGCGTGTATGCTTAACTACATGCTGTCATGCGCACACATAACACAGCGAGGAGCGGTTCACAAAACGCATTATTATATTCCTCTGCCCTGCTTTTCTAATGTTTTTCAGTGTAAACTTGTGCTAAACAAAAACGCTTGACCATTGTGCTCACGTCTCAAATCTTTTGCAACATTTTGTGCAAAACCATCATGATAACTTGCATTTGTTCCCCATTCGACTGGCTGAAAATCATGTTCTGTTTCTGTGTGAATGGCCACAAAAAACACTTAAAGGGACAGTTCACCCAAAAATGAAAATTCTATCATTAATTACTCACCCTCATGTCGTTCCCAACCCATAAGATCTTTGTTCATCTTCGGAACACAAATTAAGATATTTTTGTTAAAGTCCGAGAGCTTTCTGACCCTGCATGGACAGCAACACAATTACCATGTTCAAGGCCCAGAAAGAAAGTAAGGACATTGTTAAGATCCATGTGACACCAGTAGTTCAACTGTAATGTTATGAGGCTACAAGAATTGACTATTTTAATGATGTCCTTACTACCTTTCTGGGCCTTGAACATGGTAGTTGTTTTGCTGTCTATGGAGGATCTTAATTTAATCTAGTTCTAAAGATGAACAAACGTCTTACGGGTTTGGAATGACATGAGGGTGAGTAATTAATGACAGAATTTTCATTTTTGGGTGAACTATCCCCTTAACTCTTTTCGAGTCAGTGATGAGCAAAAGTAATGATTTGTGATTCAGTGAATTAGTCATTAGAGAGATTCAAAACAACAACTCAAGAATTTAAGATTGATTCATCAAAGTGTTTTTGACAGATCATTAACAATGCCTTTACAGCTTGTACCTCAGATACTCATATCTATCACATTAAAATCATGCGTTTTAAAGCCATAAGGGTTTATACAGTTTTAGGCAAAAGTTTGGGAACCCCTTGCAGAATCTGTGAAAATGTGAATAATTTTAACAAAATAAGAGAGATTATACAAAATGCATGTTATTTTTTATTTAGTATTGTCCTGAGTAAGATATTTTACATAAAAGATGTTTACATATAGTCCACAAGACCACAAAATAGCTGAAATGATTAAAATAACCCTTTTTTAAAAGTTTGGGAACCCTTGGTTCTTAATACTGTATGTGGTTACCTGGATGATCTACGACTGTTTTTTTTTGTTTTGTGATGGAGTCCCTTGTTTGTTCTGAACAGTTCAATTGAGCACTTTTCTTCAGAAAAATCCTCCAGGTCCTGCAGATTCTTTAGTTTTCCAGCGTCTTTTCACACTGAAGACAACTGAGGGACTCAAACACAACTATTAAAAAAGGTTGAGACATTCACTGATGCTCCAGAAGGAAACACGATGCATTAAGAGTCAGGGTGTGAAAACTTTTGAACAGGATGAAGATGATCTTATTTTGTTGAAATATCATTTTTTCCATTTAGTACTGTCCTTCGGAAGCAACAGAAGATACTTGCATGTTTCCTGGGAGAAAATTAAGTACAATTTACTTTGATCTTCAAATTCAAAAAGTTTTCACCCCCCTGGCTCTTAATGTGTTTCCTTCTGGAGCGTCAGTGTGAAAAGATGGACCTCAAAACCATACAGTCACTGCTGGAAAACTGAAGAATCTGCAGGACCTGGAGGATTTTTCTGAAGAACAGTGCTCAATTGAACTGTTCAGAACAAACAAGGGACTCCATCACAAAACAAAACAAAAAAGCAGTCGTATATCATCCAGGTAACCACACACAGTATTAAGAACCAAGGGTTCCCAAAGTTTTGAAGGAGGTTATTTTAATAATTTCAATTTCAATTTTTTTGGTCTTGTGGACTATATGTAAACATCTTTCATGTCTTATTGCACTTAAACTGTCAAATACACACAATGTTAAAAACACACAGGAGTTACAAAAACAGTCAGTTATGTCTGTGAAGGTAAACAGCTGTTTATATTAGATCTGTGTGGCAGTAGCATAATATACAGTAAATAAATCAATAAATCCACTGCTCTCTTGTCTCCTCTGATGCTGGGACTCTAAACAGTGTTCTGTGCTTGTCTGTGCAGCCAACAACAGAACAGTTAGCATTCTTTGCTTGAACTTTTGCCATGGCTTTAGAACTGCTACACCGTTGTCACTTGCAAAAACACAGTGGTGGAGAGTGGGTGGAGACTTGTAGACTAACGGGTGGTAATATTGTAACAAGATCCGCTTTTTACGTCACGGGGGAGCAACATCTAAACAGCTCATTCTTCCAAAAACATGCAGAGAAAGGCTTACCAAAAAAAATTACTGGGTTGTTCTTTCTCACATTTTCTGGCTTGCTAGATGCACCGGGGACCCGATTATAACACAAACACAGTTAGACTTTCATTATATTTTTTATATTTCTTATAAAATATAATAATTACATAATGGCTGAGACATAACTGCCTGAAAACAAGCAAAGAAATGCTCATTTACAGCTCTTCCTCAATATAATAATTTGGGTAAAATGCTACACAAAACAGCAATAAGGCAGTGATTACATGCAGCTTCTTTAAACTACCTCTGCTTAAGGACAGCGCATACACTTAACGCAAGCCTAGATAATAAGTACATATACACCCACATTTGGAAAGCCCAATCAAAGAGTGATGTAATGATGTGGGGTGTGCTGGGAGATCAGTAATTCACAATTTACACTGTAAAATGACCTGCTTAGAAAACATTAGCGCATATCTCTGAATGCTTACCGAGACCAATCACATTCCCCTTGAAAAGAGAGGGAGACAGAAATACGGAGAGAGAGAAAGGGGTGGAAATCACGGAGGTATCCTTCAGCGCGGATTAGAGCATAACGGCATGTAAATAATACGTGTAGGAGAGATTGTTGTGTAAAGACGCTGCAACATGTAATCAAAGTGCTTCCTATTTTCCCCTTCATCAGCTGCCCGCCACTATGGCTGCCTACTGCAGGAATCCAATTTAACTCCCCACTCCACCAGAAGATGGTATTGTTTTATTTTATGGGGGCTTTGACATTTCTCACCACTAATATACAGCAAAACTGAAAAATATTTACATAAATATGACATTAAACTGCTTTAGAAATTAAGATAGATGTATATTTAGGTGTCTTTGTTTGGGGGAGGTGACTGACCTGAAATCTGATCTCTGATCTTTGCAACGTCCATAACGCTTCTCTCATTTACTTAAATCATGAAAGAAAGATGAACAACACCACCTTATAGCTATACCTCATACTAAATATCAACCAGGAAGCATGTGGAAAGATTTAAAATGTTGTTTTGCTAAGAAACCGTTCACCAAAAAATGAAAATTCTGTCATTAATTACTCAGCCTCATGTTGTTCCAAATGTGTAATAGTATTGTTAATCTTCGGAACACAAATTAAGATATTTTTGATGAAATCAAAAGCTTTCTGACCCTGCAAAGATGTCCAGAAAGGTAGTAAGGACATTGTTAAAATAGCCCATGTGACATCAGCGGTTCAACCCTAATGTTATGAAACTACGAGAATACTTTTTTGTGTGCAAACTAAACAAATTTAACGACTTTATTCAACAATTTATTTATTTAAAAAGAAGTCCTCTGTCATTCTGTCTTTGACGCACATATGTGAGAGAACCATGACGCATAAGTTCTCATAATATTCTATCAAATAAAGACAAAAGCCAAATAAATTAATTTTGTTTTTACCTTTGTAAAGCCATTTTTCTAACTGTATTAAAAGTATGTCATCTTTTATGTCAAATTTGTAAAAATTATATTTTATAAGCTTTTTAAAATTTCTAATTGAAACAACAGAATAAGAACAAATAGAATAAGTTATGAATCAAATTAAATCAATATTAACAAAATTTATACTACAGAGGTGGCACAGAAGAACACAGAAGTGGCTTGTAGGTGTATTTTCACATTTAATGAGGCTCAGAGGTGGCATGAGTGCAATCAAATTCATAAATTCATGTTGAGAATGTTTCAAATATAAAATTTTGAATACAGAAATATTAAATGATTTAAATAACTGAAAAGATTTTAAAAATTAAACTAAATCTGCCAGTAGGTGGCGGCAAGTCACTGATTAATTACTGAATCATTCATTCATTTGATTCATTTGAATGGCTGATTTATTCAGGAATAAAGCAAGTGTCTTTATGAATGGGAAATTGAATCATTGACTCACTGATTTGTTTAAAAATGCACGTTCATTCATAAACTAAACAATGAGGGGTTTGAATGGAGATGCGCAGTGGCTCAGTTGTGACTTGTTTCAAACTATTTCTGATGACAAAATACAGCAAAATCAGGCAATAGTGTTATAGTCAGACAATGTAAGTCACTTAATATTAACGTCTTTTTTATTTAACTGTTGTATTAAATCAGTATCTCATTTACAAACTCCTTTAAAAATCATTAAAAGCTGCCACTCATCTTAGTTCATCGCAATCTCACAAAGTTCCATTATAATCAACAAAGCTCTCTACACTGCACAATGAATCTCTTATTTACACTCTCTCTACACTTTGTTTATGAAAGGATTTGTGAGATATGTCTGTAATACATTACTCAACGTTGCAAAAACACGCAGAAACCTTTGAAGCTCCTCTCAGCGCAAACACAAATATGCTGATCAGGTCAGTCGCACTGGTGCTCCTAAATATTTTTTCATAGTCACATGCAGTATTTTTAAGTCGCACTGTAGAGCTCTGTGCATGCATGCATATAAATACATTTTAAATGGACATAATGCATATAAATGACTTTCATTTTTAAATATTATATTTTTTTATGTAATTTTAGGTAGTTAATACCTTACATAGTTATTTTTTAAAGAAATAAAACAATAATAGCTGTATTTAGGCAATTTGTGTGGATGGAGGTCAGTTCCTGCATCAGTGCTCTTTACTCATCTCACACTTCACAACAATACATCCCTCTTTCCTATTTTCATCCCATCAAGCGTCTCGAGCTATAAAACCAACCAATATCAAGCTAAATGCAGTTATAAAATAACAGCTTCTAGCCTATATTCCTCATACCGCTTCAGTTTGGTAGGAAGCAACTGGGTGAGTCTATTTTTCTCCCACAGTATTGATTGCTTTTAGTTTAAAAGTGACTCATTGTAATAATGCCACTTTAATAATATTAAGGATAATGCTAAATTATATCTAGTATAATGAGAGTTAAAAGGAACACATTTCTGGTTTGGGGTTGACAAAGGGGTACTTGAGGCTTACTGTACATATACAAGATGAAAAAAAAAAACATTGGGAAAACCCATCGTAAAGCATTTATCAGAAGTATTTGCATATGAAATGCAAAGAAAGAAATGTAAGATAAAACCAAGCACAAATGGTTTACAGTGTGGATTACAGACAAAACTCTCTTATATGCCAAACATAATCAAGACGAGTTACTACAGAAGAATTTGTGCCTGCATTTAGCAATTATTACAATGACCTTGGCTTAACCCTATCCCTAATTAATAGGTATTAGAAATAAACAGTGAAAATGAAAGGTCACCTTCATAACCACCATCCGTCATTCTCAGCTAGCACGTTTAAGGCACGTTTTAATATGAACGACGTTAATCAAATTAAACTTTCGAGCAAACTCCGGGAATGGCACGGAAAACACTGCAGGAACAACACACCGAGCGGCGTGTTAAAATTGCTTCTGTGAGCACAGCAGGGCACTGGGAAAATGGTAAATTTCAGGAGAAATTTAATAAGGAGAAATTGGCTTAAGATTACTCAGCACTTTGCTTCTAGATTAGTCTCCCTCCTACCCTTCAAATTGCACGAGTTGCTTTCAGAGTGATACAACATTGTGACATAATTACATTGTTGAAGGTGAGGCTCAGTAGAAATGGCTCCGTGCTGACACAAGACGATTTTCCAACACATGCAAATTTACAGACGGCTCACTTTAAAGCCGGCACTTCTCTGCTATTTGAGGGACTAGGCAAAATGAAAAACCGTTTGCATGTTGACAAAAGGTTGCTGATTGCGATCCACAATTAAAACAAAAGGGTCACTGCGACTTTAATCCAAAACCCAGGCGTTACGAACTGTACGTGCGCACAAATCATTCCTAAATCATGCCGGCTTAATTAAGTTGTCTGATTGATGGTCTGATCGTCCCATCGGGAACGTCCATTGAGAGGATATTGAATAGTTGTCTATTCCGATGTTTAGCATATTTTCATAACTACGTGACAAGCGGCAATATCGCGGCAAAGTCGTCCTCGGGGTGTAAGCAGCTGCGTCCCACCCAAAATTGCATGAGCGAGCAGAGGAAACGAAAGAAATGAAACTTGAAGCTTTGATGATAACTCGTCGGCTGTGGTTGTAAACAGCTTTGCGCTTTGAGTTCTATCAATAACCTCTCGGTTACAAGGGTCGGTAATTAAAAGGCTAGTGACCTGGAAATAGTGTCCTCGTTCGAAGATCTCCAAATGTCCGCATAAAAAATACAACATCAAATTAGAATAGCAATAGCACAAGGCCGAGTCTTCCAGCTATAGATCTATTGATGTTCAAACATACCCTGGGGGCACATTGCCATGATAGTCCTGAGTTCACCGTGTTCCCCATTACAACCTGGTTTTGCTGTTCGGAGAGGTCAAAGTCAATCTAAATATACATTACACACACACACACACACACACACACACACAAAAGAGATTCATGCATGTGCGAATTATAAACAACACAAACACACTGGGATGCAAAAGTCACTGAACATCAGGATTTACATGAACTTGGGAAATTCTTGCATCTTGAGTGGCATTAAAGTAAAAGGGGGACACATCAAATAGCAATTAATATTAAAATGCATGTCAATTTTTTCCTTAAATTGTTATGCTGATAATATAAAATAAAACAAAATAATATAATAAAAAAAACATAAAAAGTATTTAAAAAAGTAATTAGAAAATGTTTTCAAGACTTCTGCACCCCACTGTACATTTTCATAAATGAATGCATGGATTAATTAATACAGTATATATAATTGTATGCATTATTTATTAATAATTATTAATTTATGTTTTAGTTATATATATTATTAATTATTACATTTATTTCAAACTCTCAAATTGTTGTGCTGATAAAATAAAATTAAATAAAAAAATAATAATTAAAAAGTAATTACAAAAGTGCACGTTTTCAAGAATTCTGGACCCCACTGTCATTCCAGTCTCTCTCAATTTGTTATGCTGATGAATCAAAATAAAACAAATATAATAAAAAAAAATAGTAATGAAAATGGTATGCATTAGTAAAAACTGTACATTTTCGGTAAAATAAATAAATAATTAATAATTTAGCTGTGTATAATTTTATAAAGTATTTATTTTTAATAATTATTACATATATTAATATTTAATATTAATAATTAATATTAATATTTTTATACATATATTATTATTATTATTATTATTATTATTAATCATTTATTTGTTCGTTCATTTATTCATTCCAGTCTCTCAAACTGTTATGCTGATAATACAAAACAAAAAATATAATAAAAAATTGTAATTAAAAAGGTATGCATTAGTAAAAATTAGAAAAGTACAAGTTTTCAAGAATTCTGGACCCCACTGTACTTTTTCATAAATAAATGATCTTATTCATAATTTATTTATTAGTAATTTATATATATATTAGGACAACTTTGATAAACTTTTTGGATCCACTTCAAATGTTGACTACTGTATATATACAAATTCAGAATTAGATGTATTTATCTGTTCGTTCATTCCAAACTTGTCTTTTCAAGACCTATGGTCCCCACTTTATTTTCGAACAAAATAAATAAATAAATAATTATTTATTAATTTAGCGAGTAAGCTAGTGAGTTATACTGTATGTTTAAAGAGAGGGAATTATATATCTTTTTCAGGTAGCATAGCTAAACCTTTGCATTCATGTGGATTATAGGACCCTATTGAACACTACAGACATTAGGTGGCATGGAGGGCTGGGGGGTGACTTGGTGACTTATCATGAAACAGTGGCACACTGGCATATTAATACTTAATGTACCAATAGACCCCTTTCAGAAATCCATTCGAACCTCCTAACGCGCTTGTTACAAAACACAAATTCGATGCATAGCGTTCAAAACCTGCAAATCCCTGGAACTGGATACAATTTCACATTCACATTGAAAAGAACCACATTTCATGATAAACATCCAGCATATTAAGCCGCATAACCCAGCTGTGAATTATAAATGAAGCCGATCTACTGCTAACGAGAAGTACTGACCGAGGAAAATGCTAAAGATATAGAGACGTCATAATAGGCCACTGATGTGAACAACAGCAGCCGGCAACTATGGATTTTGTCTCCAGTTACCTACACCGGTCATGGAGCTATTAGGCTCCCTTTCCTCTGCAGCTCTACTAGCACCATCGTAGGCCAAATCCACCCGCCTTCACCATTAATTAGTCCCGACAGAGCAAATTTTATTTTAAATAAAACCTAAAGGGAAAAAAGTCACGTCAGATAAGTACTGCACTGCTAAGATTTACAATTATCAATAGCGTGCAGAGACAGATGAGTTATCGCGTTATAAAGGACAATGCTGACCTTGCGAAACTTAAATGTAATCAAGATAAAACTAATCTGACCTTTGTGAAGGACTATATTTTATTTTAAAAAATGATATGCATTTCAGCGCCGAAGTGATCGTCATTTTATGTGACTGATTTTAAAGTTTTAAGACCTGCTTGCAAAACACTCAAATAAGCCATAAAGTGAGACAGATTACATTGTGCTTCTCGATTTCCATCACTGCCGCCCCCAAAGTGATTCGCTAAAACATCACAATGTCATTTTCAGTGCTGGCTTTTGAAAAAAATCTCTGGAAAAAGATCAAAATACAGTGTACGGATTGATTTCTATCCTGCACACACTCAGGCCGGTGATCTGATCTGAAAGGGGTTTGTGCTATAGGAGAGATAGTGGTGGGTTATGCATCAAACACACATATTGATTGATACCTAAACTGCTCTGAATTTAGAGTGAATGCATATGTATGCTCACAACACGTTACTTCTCTGGTCGATAAGACTTTCCGATGCATTCCAGTGCTTTAATATTTATGATAACAGCTAAATTAAGTAAAAGCTTTAAAATGCTGGGAGGTAGCATAATTGACAATTCCATTGAAAGTGCAGGAGGGTTTGTCAATATTAATTTTCTGGATCCCAAAGAAGCGTCCCAGCTGATAGGTCATTTATCCACACAGCTGGGATCAAGCTCTTGGCAGCCCGATCGACCCTTACCTGACCCTCCGGGGCATCCAACAATGGCCTAGACCTCTGACCCCTAAAAGCCAATGATCTCATCCTGTGAAAATCTTGGGCCAAAGTCCACTGGACTACATGCTGGTCCTAAAACTGAGCTGTCTTTAAAGAGATAGTTCATCTAAAAAAATTACAGTTGTGTCATTATTTACTCTGTCGAAACCTTTGACGTTCTTTCTTCTGTCAAACACGTGTAGCAGAACGTACAAGCTGCGCTTTACCGCACAATGGGCCTCACTTACGGAAAAATGAGCAGAACAATTTTTTACATAAATCATTTGTAATGGCGGAAACTTTCAAATTCAGGAAAATGTTCATTTTCAAATGTTAGTTAGTATGAAAGAAATGTACACCTGCTCTCTACCATATGTGACCCTGGACCACAAGCCCAGTCATAAGGGTCAATTTTTCAAAATTGAGATTTATACATCATCTGAAAGCTGAATAAATAAGCTTTTCATTGATGTATGGTTAGGATAGGACAATTTTTGTCTAAGAGTCAACTATTTGAAAAAATGGAATCTGAAAAAAAAAAAAAAAAAATTGAGAAAATCACATTAAAGTTGTCCAAATGAAGTTCTTAGCAATGCATACTACTAATCAAAGTTTTGATATATTTATGGTAGGAAATGTACAAAATATCGTCATGGAACATCATCTTTAATTAATATCCGAATGATTTTTGGCATAAAAAAACAAAACAAAAAAAATAAATAAATAAATTTAAAAAAAAATCATTTTGGCCAATACAATTTATTTTTGGTTATTGCTACAAATATAGCCATACTACTTAAGACTGGTTTTGTGGTCTAGGGTCACATATGTAATTGATGCGTAAAACATTCTGAGTTCTTTTTGGCAAACTGATGACAATGAATTTTGATGCACTGCCATAAAAATATTTTACAAGTTCGTTTGCTTTTTTCGTTTTTTCGTTTTTGGTTGCTAAGAGTTGGTAACTGTTCAACTTTGGGTACAATCCAGTGTTTTTCACTGTCACTTTATACCCAGTCATCCAATCAATGGAAGAAGGGTGAGACAAATACTACACTGACCAACCATTCTACTTGTACAACGACTAAATAACAGTGGACAAGTTAATATTATTGGTTACTGCTTTTTCATATTAAGTAATATTCTTCAAAACGTGATACTAATAATACGTTACTGCCGTGGATCACACCAACCAAAGCATCTCAGCTGGAAAAACGTTCTCAAGTGCCACCAGCTTTTTTGAAAAATGCATGGAATTTTTCAGCTGGCTAAAAACACGTTGGTGGACACATTAACGGAAGTGAACCAGCACCGGCAAAAGGGGCAGTTCACATGTCATGCCTAAAAACGCGTGGAAACAGCTAAGCACGCCGCTATCGCCTTCTTTCCAAAGCGCTCTGTAGCTCCCATGGCATTGCTGCCATTGCTAAGCAACCATGACCTGCGCTCTCAATGAAGACACGGAAGTTTCAGCAAATGGATTTCAAGCACTAAAAATCGCTTGCTACTAAATTTATTTAAAAATGGCTATCCCTGTACAGCTATGATCAGCTGTTTCTCCATCTTGGCTGAGCTTTCAGTGTTGTTACGGGAAAGGATGAAGCTAATTGGTTGGTTCTTGTCACATGACCCACAATGTGCTTTCGGCATTCTGAAAAGTTGAGATGTTTTTATCTTGATGCAGCATGGACTCACCTGGAAAAACTGAGCTCATCGCGACCGCATCGCTTCTATTATGAGCGCGGCTGCCACGCGTCTACATTTGAAATAACAAACTTGATACAACGAACTTGATACGGTGCGATACGGGAACGGCTCCAAAGGCTAAACACAGCCTAATGTTTTCAGTACCGCTTAATTTGTGTTTAACATGATGATAATTTAATAGAAACATTGTATATTACCAATGCTTACATTTCCTTAGTTATTCAAAAAGCAGCTACAGAAAACCAGCGAAGAACATTAACATTATCAAAGAACATCATCTCTGACTAGCCTAGCGCGAGTTTATGCACTTAAAAAAAAAAAAAACCTGTTGGCGCCAATAGCCTTGTGGTTAGAACGTCAACATATGTGACCCTGCACCACAAAACCAGTCATAAGGGTCAAAATAAGCTTTCTGTTGATGTTTGGTTTGTTAGGATAGGACAATACTTGGCCGAGATACAACTATTTGAAAATCAAGAATCTGAGGGTGCAAAAAAATCAAAATATTGAGAAAATCACCTTTAAAGTTCTTCAAATAATGTTCTTAACAATGTATATGACTAATCAAAAATTAAGTTTATACATTTACAGTAGGAATTTTACAAAATATCTTTATGGAACATGATCTTTACTTAATTTCCTAATGATTTTTGCCATAAAAGAAAAATCAATAATTTTGACCCATACAGTGTATTTTTGGCTATTGCTACAAATAAACCCCAGCGACTTAAGACTGGTTTTGTGGTCCAGGGTCACATATAGCACATACGTGGGCCGTGCCCCCCTTTTCCATCCTCTTCCCTCCTTGCTGAACCTGATCGATGAAAGTGAAACCGGAAAAACACCGCGCGTAAGAAAGCGATTGCACGCTTTCCCACCTGAAACACCCCCTCCCACTCACCGTGATTTGTGCCCCCCCTAGAAATTTCAAAGCCACCCGATGGAGGTGCCCTGGCACCAGCTCTGGTACGCAGCCACTCTAGTCAATGCTTGTGTGTATAGCAGCCACCTCGCGGCATGTTTCTGAAGCGCCCCAGAAGCAGCTCTCTGCACTGCAACGTTAAAGTTAGGCACCTAGTCTATTTTTGACCGATAATAATAATAATTGTCTTGGTATTGTCAAAGGTATCAGCAACAGGCCGTATCTCTGACTATCATCGATACACGATACTATCGTCTATCGGCACAACCCTATTATAGTCTCTCACTTCCGCCAACATGGATCAACGCTTTTGATTACATTACCCTGCACTTCAGCTTCTCATCAAACTTTCTGTCCAATCAAATGCTCTCTAGAATCCGAAGCGTCCCGGCCCCTACACTATAAATAGAAGCTGAATCTGTGGCTGAATCGCTCACTTGTTCACAGAATTAGCATTTTTTGTACGGTGAATGGCACATAGTGCCACAGGGGATTGGGAATGATTCAGACAGAGTAAATATACATTTACACTGGGTGAATGAAGTCTCGTTTCACGCTGTGTCATATGCGTAAGTCGGCACAGACCACAAAACGTATCGGACACATTTGAATTCTACACAGAATGCTATTTTAAATATAGATAATGCGACATGGATGAGATGGCTGTCGTATGCTATTAAATGTGGCTTTACCCAGCTCAACAGCTCTGGCCCAACCTGTGATATAAACAGCGCTTTTGCCGTTAAAAAAGGGAGGCGGGACTGCTATATATGTCCTGCCCTGTCTTCCTGTTTTTGTTGAAATTACAACAACAAAGAATAACGCTTTATGATTCAAAGCACTTTAGCAGACCTCACTGGAGGTGAGTTTTAGGGAAGGTCTGTTTTACTTGCAAATTACTCTGAATTTACCCACATATTTAAGTTTTATGAATGAGGCTCACTGAAAGTAAACAGTGACCATGGCTTGTCAAACAACAAATCTCAGTGAATAACAATTTAAATTTGTTACATAAACTTATAATATGGCTTGAAATAAAACACTTAAAATACAGTGAATGAGTCATACTTCTTTTATGCTGCTTTTTTGTCCATTTTGGAGTTCTTTTGGAGCACTTGAACAGCATCAGTCCTCATTTACTTTTTATTGTAAATATGTAAAAAGAGCAGCATGAATATCCTTCACAGCTTCTCTTTTTGTGTTCTACAGAAGAAGGAAGGTGATTGGAGTTTGGAACGACACAAGGATGTGCAAAAGATTTTAATTTTAAGGCGAACTGTCTTTTTAACCTAACGCTGCAAAAAAGCTTTCTTTACTAAACCGATTCCGCTCATGTTTGAAATGAATAACGAAAGCATTCAGCTGGTTAAATTTAAGGTCAAAGTCTTGGAAGTGAGCCATCGCGTATCCATTCCGCCTGTAAAAATGTAATGTTTTACACTAGGTTCATGAACGTACTGATGACGCTTACCTTTTTTCTTCAAGAAAGCTTTTCTGGTTGCCAGGGGGCTTTGACGAACTTGCTGGTTTTGTAGAAACCTGACTGCCGTGGCAATCTGGGAAGAGAGGAAAAAAAACAAAGACATCTTACGTTTGCAGCGTGAAATGAGCTCATCAGTATAATAGAAAGTCATCAGTAAATTAACTTCACTGGAAATGAGAGGAAGACTCGGGAATTCTTGCAAGGCGGCTGAATTATTGTACATTTCTAACTCCCCAAGGTATATCATCAGCCAACAACAGGAACTTATAAAACAGCCCTCCCCCTCCCAATAAGTATATAGAGGCCAGACCACCAAACCACTTTAGAGATAAATCTAGGAAATGAGTGAATCAGCAGTTATAAAATTATCCCATCAAGGTTTGCTGAACAAATGGGGTATGGAGTTTAATTTGCCATTATCCTCTTTAAGACAAACTCCTAGCCTTAAGTGAGCAGGGACTGAAAATCTATACTTAATGCTGAAGTGCCCATCTGTATCTAATAACGGCAGAATACCTGGCTAAAAACTTCAGCGATTCTTAAAGAAGAAAATGCATTATGATCAAATCACCTAGGCTGCATGTTGTAATGACTGAGTGTTAATGCACTAGAAAATTAAATATCATCAGAACACGTGTAGTCGGAAGTGCAGCGCCGCTCTCCATCGATTCCACCGCGCGTTTTCCTTCGAGATGCACCTTGATCTGCCACTTTAGCTTGCTTCTCCTAGAATTAAAAAAGGGTCTCCTCCTCAAACACCATTATGGCATGAATTTGAAGTGCGGCCTCTGAAGTGGTGCTTTTAAAGAACAGATAAACATGAAATAACATCTGGAGATAGGGGGGGAAACGCACACTCAAGGATAAAGCCGAGCCGCCTCGTTATCGCACCTGTGGTCCCTGTGATTCAATTGTAAAAGTCATCCCTCTAATAGGTTGAAAGGTTTTGATTACTGTTCTTTTTCTTTAAGCGGCAAAAGATAAAAAGTGATTGAGAGCGCTGTCTGTGGTAATCCGTTTTAGGTAATGCATTGCATATACTAAAGACCTGTTTCAATCCAAAAGGATTGCATTTTGAAAATAGGCTGAGAAGAATGTGTAATAGTCGGGCCAGCTGTATAATTCTGCGGCGACAAATCAAGACAGAGTGAGTCGGGGACCCGCTTTTCCTTTCAAAAACACATCATATTGATTTCAGCTTCAATTTATGGGGAACAACTTTGACTTTGTTCGATGGAGACGGAAGACCGAAAGGGGGGCACTGCCGATTTAGGGAACGGCATGAGATTATGATTCCGATAATTGGAATAAGCAAGCAGGCAGGCCGCATTTGTCTTCAAAAATATATATATATACATACACAACTGAGTCAGAGTCAGCTAACAAAACAACCTTAGTCACACCTGGTTTCAGAACACATCAGGGACAACATTTTACGGTAAACATGATCTTTGCAAAGTTGTTACTCACAGGGTAAGGACATATTGGGATTTCTATATTAGTGTCAGGAATTAACCTTTTTTTTTCTTTTATATTTACAAAGGGGTATTTTTCTAACCATCAACAAAAACACACTTTGTGTTATCCATTTGTCACACAGTTTCATTTATTTTGCCATTTATGTCATCACTTCATTTCAATAGTTTGTTAAAAAATTTAATTTAGTAATTTAATTTATTAAAAATTTCAATATGCAGAATTATTTTCAACAATAAAAAGCAACAACACATTTATGCAATATTTAGCATTAGAAAAAAAGTAACTTGGCCTAAAATGTAAAAAAAAAAAAAAAAATTGTAATCCTATTTTTGGCCCTAATTTTCACTTTTGCTGGTATTTTTCTAATTTTCGGTGCCATCTGTGCCCCACAAATTATTTCTGATCATGCTACATTTATGTTTTAAAGTCATATCAGCACCAATGGCTATATTCATTTAATTAAGTAATTTCATTTATTAAAATTTCAATATGCAGAATTATTTTCAACAATAAAATCTACAAGACATTTATGCAATGTTTTGCATTAGAAAAAAAGTAACTTGGCCTAAAATATAAAAAAAGTAATCCTATTTTTGGCCCTAATTTTCACTTTTGCTGGTATTTTTCTAATTTTCGTTGCCATTTGTGCCCCACAAATTATTTCTGATCATGCTACATTTATTTATGTATTAAAGCCATATCAGCACCAGTGGCTATAGACCATTTCGCTAGATGTAAACAACACTGGTCCAGAAGCACTTCCTGTTTTTTTTTTTTTTTTTTTTTTTTATTTCACATATACAAATACATCTTAAAGGTGCTAATGTAACATTTTCATCCAGTCAAATGTTATGTTGGATGTATTTTTTTGTGATGTTTGTGTAAAGTTAAAAAAAAGAAACAGGAAGTGTATCGGGACCAGTATGTTTACATCTGACGAAATGGTCTATATTCATTTAATTTAGTAATTTAATTTATTACAATTTCAATACCCCACAAATTATTTCTGACCATGCTATATTTATTTGTTTTAAAGTCATATCAACACCAATGGCTATATTCATGGCAAAATAAGCAGTATCATTTAAATACATCATTTACAATGCTAAAGAAAATCACTTTACAAAAACATACAGGTTACACCTATAGTACTGATGAAAATTATATAGAATCTTTCAATTTAATCAGTAATGAAAATTCAAAAATTCTTCCGGGTGAGACCTTTTTAATAATGTATATTTTTGGACATTCTATTAAAATATGTTTTACGCTCAAAAATTTTTTACACAAGTCACAAACTGGTCGAATGCCCAATTCGACATCTTGTATATACACCGTGCTATATATAAGCTCAAGGCATTATTAAATTTAGTCACCTGGAAACCTAATGACAAGAAAAATTGCATAAGTCCACATAGTCAAACACACTAAAACCACTTCCGCTTCATAAATGAACAAGTTCAGCTCAGTTCTGGGAAATCTTCAAACGTGAATTGCAAGTTAAAATTAGTAGAGAATGGATGAGGTTTCTGAGTTGTTGCAGAATGACACAATAAGCGCCTTTTACAATCCTGAAACGCTCTTTCCCCGCTCTATAAACACCACATAAACTGCATAAACCATCAATTCCTTTATTCACCGCACAAAAACGATGTCAGGCACGTTCGGCGTACAGTAAATCACATTTTACAGGAAAAGAAAATTCTCAATTGAGTCACCGCCAGCGGAAAAAACAAGCGCAGGGATGTTTCATTTAAGATTATAAAGACAAAGGGGTCAAAATCGCAGCTCCTCGGCTTGAAATACGACTCCTTTTTGTGATTGAGACTAGCTTTTACTTGGATGGAAGGGGCACGGCATTCTTGTAAACACTTCTCTAAAAGATGGGATCAAAGTGGGATAACAAATGAGGGCGATGTCCATTTATTTTTCAAGAGTGTTACGTCTGTTCTTCAGGGAGAAGAAAAGTGCTTTTCTTTGCAGATGACACGGCTGCTTTATGCAAGTTCCACCCAGACATCTCAATCAATTATAACCACATTGCACAGATTTTAGTCTTGTCTACTTATTGACGTATAGATCACCCTCGTTGTCGTATAAGGTAGCAGCACGCGATCGTGCTTTTAAGGGGGAGCGCTGTATCACTGCATGTCGGTACAAGGCGCATTTGGTTTGCCAAGCAAAATATTAACTCAAATTAAAAAGGTGGGTGCGTGTTTCTTTGCTGAATACCAGTAAATACTCTTTGTTAATCAACCATTATTTTCTAGTGTTTCTTGTAAGGCTAAAATTGCTAATGCACGGAAAGTGCTCTCTGTTCTAACCGATAATCTTTACAAATGAGATGAATGATCAAGTGTCAGGTGCAACCTAAAAAGTGGTGAAAACTCAATCATAGGGGCCAAGCAACATTAAGGGCCACGTCTGGAGACATGCCTGCCATGAACATGATGACTGGACAAGGTCTTGCAAATCGCGCCGTGTCCGTTATTGAGTTTGGATCGGACCGAGTTTTAACAGAGCACTTTTGCCTCGCACTCGCCTTAAATTTGGAGGAGGTGGTCGTTCCCCTTAACGTGATGATATCGATCGGGAAAGAAACATAAATGTCCTATTAGGGACCTCGCATGACGCTTCCTTCATTTTAGTCTCCTTTAAACAAGTTAAAAGTTCAATATCTGCTCTATAGTACAGGACGAAATTAGATAAATCACCAAATTTTGACATGTCAAAAGTTACCTGAATTGATCTTACTTACCCTAGAAATGACATTCTGAGAACAACCAGTGAATTCTGATCAGATTATTGGTTTATTTTTCCTATTTTAAAAGCATAAAACAGCTCGTGAAAAATATAATAAATTCCAAACTGTAAAAATTAAAGAGGAAGCTTCGCTTATAAATGCTGCTATTTAACTAGCAGATATGAGAAGGAAGACTTCCTTGGCAAATTTTGCAAACAGGTCAAACAGGGAAATATTATTTTGCTAAAGGCAACACACATCCACAAAGGAACTATTAAACCCAACACGATTAAATCAGTCGTGGATGGAGGGGAAAGAAAAGGATTTATTTTAATATCACAAAAGTGGTCAAAAGTGTCAAATACAATGCATGATATTATAAATATTAAATAAACAAATAAAATATATATTATTAAACAACCATATTTTATAAAAATAATTGGTAAAGGGCAAATCCAGCATTATGGATGTGACTTTTTGTGTTAGGTTTTTTATATGTTTATATTTTAATAAACCCTTGTTGATATCAGTTCATGCATGAGTTTTCAATTTTAATAAAGGAAAATAATCACGCATTATGGATGTGACAAAAAAAAGAACACCGTTTTTGAGAGACTACATACTTTGTAGGATTTCTGTGAATTAAAACGCACAAACCAGACGCAATAATACCCAACAAACAGAGAAGTGATAGCTCTTCACAGAACATATAATTGCTACTTTATATTTAATTTTAATGTGTCTATTTATGAGAAATATGAACTGTTATGGATGTGACAAGCCTGAAAATAGCACTTACCAGACTATGGAAAATCATGCACTAAAAATAAAAAAAAAATGCTTTAAAAACTGTAAGGGAGACCTCACATTTGAACCACCAAATGTTGACATCTGAGCTATCAGTATAATAAAAACCTTTGGTAAAAACTATTTTTTCCATGGTAAGGTCGACATTTGCATGGAACTGCCCTAAAACTAATGTTTTAAATACAAATAATGGAAGTGGAGGTCGACATTTGCATGGAACTGCCCTAAAACTAATGTTTTAAATACAAATAATGGAAGTGGAGGAGCTAGAGGGGTATTTTCCCCCTGGAGAATATAGTGAAAAAAGACGCTGGATATTTGAAGATATTTTAAGTAGTGTTTAAGTGCATATTTAAAACAAAGACTTTAGCAAAGAGTGTATTTTTGCCATTTTAGTGATAATAATAAAAATGCAAGAGAAATGAACAAAACTAAATTTTGAAAGCAGATTTCTAGTTCCATATCCAGTTTTCATTAGTGGCATAAATTGGCTATAAAATGTAAAATAAAGCATTAAAATGTAAACGTAAATTTCTTACATTTTTGTCAACATAACTGGGAAAATCTAGCAGCAAACAGTGTTTAAAAAAGCACTGCAGTGGTTATTTCTATTAGAAACTAAAATAACATTCACACTGTAGGTACTTTAGGCCCAAATCATGCACAAACTTTAAAGAGAGCTGTGTAAATGAAGTTACAGTGCAAAATGTGTGTCTGACCATACACGAGTCTGACGTTAAGCTACAGAACTGTTGACAGTAATGACCGCTCCGTGAGAAAGGACAAGAGCTACAGCAGCAGAAGGTGGGGGCCATCAGTTGGCACTTAAAAGGAAAGGGTAAAGGAAGCTAAAAGGAAATCATTAGCAGGTCTGGGGATCCAGTCTCAGCGTGAATCAATTCATTTCAAATTGCCCTGTACATTTGTGAAGAAGCACCCCTGATATAATAAAGGCCTAATAGACACTGATCCAATTGTGTTAGGTTGGTCTCAGATTCCTACAAAACAATGGTTTCAGAAGAAGAGAGAGGGAGAAAGAGATCGCAGTCGACTTTCTATATTAATTAACCTCTCTCGTGAATGTTTCCATGACATAGATGGATATCTAGGACGCTTTAAGCGCTCCAACTCTATGAAATTGCAACGTGGGTTTCCATGCAGTCAGATTCCTTTCAACTCCTGATGGGTTGATGCACAAAATGGTGTTTTTAATCTTTTATAATTAGATCTTAAAATGCCCTTCTAATTATGACAACTTCCGTTTTAAATGACCTTTATCGAAGAGAGCCCACTGAGAACAGTCGAGCATGAACCGCGTGTGCACGAGAGAGAGAGAGAGTTCATCTAAAACAGCTGTATGAAATCGATTCTTACTGATCAACTCCACACCCACACGACACAGACATTACATACATCAATAAACCTTTACCATACTTCATAAAGCAACGTTTTAGCCCGTTTTTGCTTTTTTTCCCCATTGAGATTTATGGAGAATTTGATCTTTTATGGCTGACCCTAAAAGTATAGTTTCAAACCCGTTTCTTCTGCAGAAAAAAAAAAAAATCATACATGCAATAAATACTAGTGGGGACTAAAACAACAATGCGCTTTTCTCTTTTGTTTTCCACAGAGGAAAGAAATCCATACCGCTTTGGAACGTCATGAGGGTGAGTAAATGATGACAGAATTTTTATTTTTGGGTGAACTATCCCTTTAAAATGTTCTGCGTGCCCCTCATAATCACAAAAATCTTAGCAGTCACTCCGATCGGTCTTCACCATAACTGTGCGGTCTGTTTACGACTTTGAACTACTGAAAAAAGTGCATGAAAAGGGAATATCTCAGTCAGTTATGCCTTTACCCATCTTCCTTATGCAACCAAATCTACTTTCAAAAGGTCACATTCGTGATAAATAGATATATGCAAAAAGAGCCATTACTGATGACAAAGTAGAGCGACACACATTTTCCATGTGCTGCGAGTGGATTGAGCGCAGAGACCCGCGATTACAGTGCTGATATTCAAATCACGGTGGAGGCAATTTTTTTATGAATGTCCTGAACTTTGACGACTTAAAGGTCACAACGAATTTTAACATCAAAACAAAACAAAACAAAAAAATATAATAGGAGAGAAAAGGACAGTTGAAAGTTTTATGTGATCTACAAAGGTTTAAAATTTGTAAAAGTATGTACAAACCAAAGCCTTCCGGACAAGATTTAGAATCTAGGAGACAATGATTTTTTCATGACTGTTCTGTTCTGTTCTTTTTGACTATTTATATAAACTCACAAAAGCCAAATTTCAGTCAAATAAATACTTCAGAACAAGGCTAAAATAACTAAAAACTATACTGATTATAGATATTCACATAATCATGTAAACTGCATTAATTTCAATGAGTTTTCCAGGCCTGGAAACCACACTTATGAATTTCTATGATATTTCCAGAACTGTGGGAATCCTGTAAAACATTATTAGTTTTCAAATTCATCACATTAACAGCATATCATGCCATTTTACTTTCACAAGAGAGACTGAGATTGAAATGAACAAAATTATAATATAGTAAAATATTTTGGCAACACTTTACAATAAGGTGTCATTTGTTAACATTAGTTCATGTATTAACTAACATGAACAATTAATGAACAAAACATGTATTACACTATTTATTAATCTTTATTAAACAGTTGTTCATTGTTTGTTCATGTTAGTTCACAGTGCATTAATGTTAAGAAACGCCACTTCTGATTTATTAATGCATTAGTAAATGCTAAAATTAACACTGACTAAGTTTAATAAGTCCTGTGGAAGTATTGTTCATTCTTAGTTAACTAATGTAGTTAAATAATGTTAACTAATGAACCTTATTGTAAAGTGTTACCTATGATAATCTAAATAAATTTCATGAATGCATAAATGAATAAACGTAAAACTTCTCATGAACCAGATTATTATTTAAGGTTAATGTAAAAAAAAATCACATATTTGACCCTGGAACACAAAACCAGTTATAAGGGTCAATTTTTCAAACAAAAAATTGAGATTTATACATCTGAAAGTTGAATAAATAAGCTTTCTATTGGTGTATGGTTTGTTAGAATATGACAATATTTAGCCGAGATACAAATATTTGAAAATTTTAAACTCTGAGGGTTTTCCAAATGAATGCATATTACTAATCAAAAATTAAGTTTTGATATATTTATGATACGAAATTTACCAAATATCTTAATGGAACATGATCTTTATTTAATATTCTAATGTTTTTAGCATTAAAAAAAAAAATCTATAATTTTGACTCATACAATGTATTTTTGGCTATTGCTACAAATATACCCGTGCTACTCAAGACCAGGGTCGCATATTAAAACACACTCACAAATGTATAAAGGTTTATAGCAGCACTGACACACATTTGAACACACACAGAGGCACATGCGCTCAACAAACACAGACGTTTGCCAACAACTTGCCTCACTCAGCCCAGCCTAATCTGTAACACTAGCCTAACTAGTACTCAATACTTTCGATTACAGACCTGAAATATTTCCTCTTAACATGTAAATCAATAGAACACGGTAAAGCGGAGCATTTGCTGGAAACATTTCTGTTAATGTGGGGCAAATTTATCTTAATCGTTATTATTAACTGTTGGGAGATATGTCCAGCTTTCACATGTGATCATTTGTTTCCGCTAATGAGAGAGCCAAAGCGGCTGTGGTGCCGGAATTACACATCCGACACATTTCGCCGGCTCAACGAGCTGTTCGATATTAAACTTATTCATACAGCTAAAAAATATTTTAAAAATGTGTGACAAAAAGCCAGTTTTGAGGTTGATTTAATTTAATCTGTTCAGGGAGAGAGAGAAAAATATGCCCACAGTGCTGACAATAACCTGCTTAATAAAAAAATAACAAATGTTACACAAGAATCTTGAGGGGTTTTTTAAATCATTATTTTGGACAAAGTGTGAAATGTGTATACTAGAGGCGTTTGTTATAAAGCAGAATTGTTCATATGGCAGATTTAATGTGATTTGTGACTAAAAAATGAGCTTTTGGCAGTTAATTTAATTTAATATTGCTTAATGAATAATAACACTTAATAAAATAAACAGTAATCTTGCAGTCTAAGCATCAAATTCATCTTAAAAATGTTTATTTGTTTTTTGTTTTTTTTTACCATTATTTTTGGACATTCTAAGGAAAAAAAAACATGAAAAATGATTGTACGAGAGAGAAAGAGACAGAAAGATGAAACTGTGGCCCCTGGACTCGGCAGTGAGGGGAAAAAAACAGTACTTAGCCCGGCTCACCGCAAATATTCCAGCAGTAATCCAGTAATGGATACTTCCTCAGCTCCACAATTGGTCAAAATGTTTTCATACAATAATTTAATTCAGAAACACTTTTACAAAGCAAGAGTAATCAATTTTAATTAGTTGATTCCCCCCCCAATTGTATAAAGTTTAATGTACTGCCATCGATCCTCTTTGTTCTTTAATGCAGTGCTGCTTTCCTGTAATTTGAGGCATTTTTTTTCTCTACTTTTACAGTCAATGATGACATTCGGTGACAGGCCGTGCAAAATGTCTCTGAGTTGCAAATGAGCAGGGCGTAAACACACACACACACACACATATTCAATGCCACTGCAATTCATAACAAAACCTCAGGAAAAACCCCCAAACAGTCAATTTTAAGACAATCTAAAGAAAACAGAGCACAAATTAATAGCAGCCTATCATGACTTAGTGGCACATCCTAATAACACGTTGCGATCCGGCTCGCAGATAAACACAAAGGCGGTCTTAAACCCGACGCTGGATCCTTGTCCTTCATTTTCAGAGACACTACCACCCTTCACATCCAATTAGCTAATTGAAGCAAAATGAAAACAGCACCAATGGCAACAACGCCGCACTCGTGTCCAAACCGCACAACGCGGGGTTTATGGAGACGAAGGAAGAGCCTTCTTGTCAGCTACGACTGCCATAACCCTGACGAGTGTCTTCCCTTGCCGCTCCAGACGCCCACCTACAGTCACACACACTTACAAAATCAAAGTGTACAATTTTGCACCAACATCTAGCTGAGAGATGCAATAGTACGTTGACAATTAAAAGGAAGGGAAATGTGCTTGCCGGTGGTTAGTTGATTAGGCATAAGCACAATATGACACTGAAAGAGGACGGCCATGCCACCGGCAGACAGATTGTGACATTCCGGTGACATTATCATCTCACGACGGCTTGCATTCAATAGCTCAGGATGCTTATTGCATGTCGCGGATCAACAGTTTTGCGGTCTTCAAAAAGAGGAAGAATTGGTGGTGTGACCCTCTTGCTCGATGACCCTCCTCTCAATTACTCTGAGGATGGAGAGCGCAAAAATTATGTGTCAAGTGTAACAAAAACACACGGCAGGGTAGATACAGTCTGTGTAAGAAGGAGAAAGTTTAAAGAAGTAAGATCAGACAAGGAAAGAGACAAAGACAGGGCAACCTGGCCTCCCACGGCTCTCTGGGAACATCTCAGAAGATGAATACCACCATCTACTGGCTTCAAAGGGAAGTTGAGCAACAACCGGGCTCGTCCGAGCAAACCGACAGGCCTCCCAGGCTGGGTGATAGTCAGAGCTGTCAAGAACGATTAGATGACAATGGAGCTCGCATTTAAAGAGATACTCAGTCCACAAATAGGGTCACATGACTGAGAAGAGCTCTACAGTGTTTAATCCACCAATGAGATTAAACCGTCTTCAAACCACAGCGGCACAGCAAACTAATAAAAACAATTCAGGTTTCCAGTTTTAATTTAGTATATCCAAACAAACTGGAACATTTTAATTATCACAGTGACTGAAACTGCATTGAGAAAAAAAAAAAAAAAAGTTGTTTTGTTTTTCTTGCAAAATGGTTTGGAATGGGGTAGAAAATAAAAGAGTGGCAGAGTGATTTATGCTTGTTGACTCATATGGAGAATTGCTGTTACTCAACTGAAGCCACAGAATCTGAGAAATGCTTGTCTGCGAGAATAATCGTACATTTCTAAAGGTTCAGCCAGAATGTACAGGTTTTACTGCATAATTGCCCAAAGCATGTCTGCGGTACGATGGTGCCACCCAGCCCTGTTCTCAAACCTGCGTATAAATCAGTTCAGTTGCGAAAAACCCTCTTGACCCTGCCCAAGCAACAATAACTATGAAAAACACCAAAACACAATAGAATGAGCAAGCAGGGATCTGATCACACGCAAAAGTTCAAACAAGATTGACAGATCAGACTGGCTTTCAAAGGGAAGTTTCATATAGACACACCTTAAAGGGATAGTTCACTCCAAATTGAATAAATGTCAGAATTGTCATTCTTGTGTTGTGCAAAACACGTATGACTTTCTTTCTTCTGTGAAGCACAAAGGACAAGTTTTTTGTCCATACAATGAAAGTCAGTGAGGTCCAAAACAATACTGAACCTCACTCATTGTACTGACAAAAAAAACCCTAAAACAGGGTGAGGGTAAATAAGTGAAACAGTCAACACTTGTGAACACGTGGGTTATTACAATCCAAAATCGCTTTGTTGCAGTATCGGATGCAATATGTGCTCAATACGTGAGACTCTACGTGAGTCTTTGCTGTGCCCGGAGGTGACCCGCGATGGCTTTATGGGGCATGAGGATCTAGACGTGTGTGTGTGTGAGTGTGAGTCCTGCTCCAGTGTCACAGCATGGCGTGTTGGAGCCCAGGGGCTGCGCTGGCAGGCCACTCACTGACAGACACACACCTGCTCTGACATTTCCTGCCGACCTTGACTGAGAAAAACACATGACAATACCTCTCCGCTGAGTCCCACGGGACTGTTGTCCTTCTCTCTTGCTCTCTTCCCAACTCCTTTAAAGGAATAGTTCATGCAAAAACTAAAATTCTGGCATTAATTTACAATTTCTGCTGTTCTAAACTGTGTGTCTCTTTATTTCGTCTTTGGGATACAAAATGCATCAGCTCTAGAACATGAATGAAAAAAAAATCTGTTTTGTGAACACATTCAAGTCTCAAGTAGCACAGGTTGTATTTGCATTTGTAGCAATAGTCAAAATTAGCGCCGAAAATCATTAGGATGTTAAGTAAAGATCAGTTCCAGATATTTTGTAAATTTCCTACTGTAAATATATCGAAAATTAATTTTTGATTAGTAGTAAGCATTGCTAAGAACTTTATTTGGACAACTTTAAAAATGACTCTCAATATTTCAATTTTTTGCACCATCAGATTCCAGCTTTTTAAATAGTTGTATCTCAACCAAATATTGTCCTATCTTAACAAACCACACATCAATGGAAAGCTTATTTATTCAGCTTTCATGTTTCAAAATGGTTTGAAGGATTTTTTTCAACCACGTTGAATAAAGCTTATTGAATCATAATTCAGAAATCCGTTTTACAAAAACACACTACCGTTCAAAAAGTCAGGGACATTTTTCTTAAGCTCACCTAAGGCTGAATACACTGAATCATTTTTTTTTTTTTTAAATACAAAGTAATACTACTACAATTTAAAATAAGATGTGCATTAGTAGATATTTGAAAATGTAATTAAAATTTTCAGATAATCAAAGTCAATCTCATCTCAAAGACATCTTTGACATGCTGAGAATTACATAATAATAATTAAAAATCACGATCATACACTACGGTACAAAAGTTCATGGTTGGTAAGAATTTTTTTTTTTTCAGTGTTTTGAAAAAAGTCCCTTATGCTCACCAAGGCTGCATTTATTTGATTAAAAATACTGTAAAAACGTAATATTGTGAAATATTATTACAATTTAAAGTAAATGTTTTCTGTTTTAATATATTTTAAAATGTAATTTGTTCTGTAATGGAAAAGCTACATTTTCAGCAGTCTTCAGTGTCACATGACTTTTCAGAAATCATTCTAATGTGCTGATTTGGTGCTCAAGAAACATTTCTTAAAATTAATTCATTTTTTTTTTTTTTTAAATGTTAAAACAGCTGTGCTACTTAATATTTTTGTGGAACCATGAAAAGAAAGTTCAAAAGAACAGTATTTATTTGAAATATAAATATTTTGCAATATTAGAAATGTCCGTACTTTCACTTTTGACTCTTTTCTGAAGCAAAAATTCTTCAGTGCCTATTTATTGTAATTTCATGGGGGGAAAAATAAGCACATTCTTTAAAATTTGTCTTTCTGTGATGATAGAAAAAAGTCATCTGATTTTTTAAATCAAAATGAGAAAGAGTAAATTATGATTTTCAGATTTTCAAGTCATACATTTAATATTAGACAAAAAGGCTGCTTGCAACTCTCACAACCTGCTTTCTCTGCAGAAGTAACCGTCGCTGTTTAAGCAGGGAGCCCACCCAAAATGGTGACATGTGCCGCCTATACTGAGTGTTTAGGCCTGTCTGCCATTCTCTTGTTGTCACAACACTTAAAGCCCTCGGGCCGCTGGTCCAGGTGTTTGGCAGGGCTGCCAGCAGCTAGCAGATACATGCGGGTTCCTGTTTCTCACTGTTCGTCTGACTTGTAAGAAGTGTTAATAATACAGCACTAATCTAAGATTGGGCTCCCGTTGATATAAAGAATAAAAACGGTGGTTTAAACGGATACATGCGAGTCTTCAGACGGACAGCGAAGTACTTTTTTGATCGCACTGCACACCTGATTCAGTCGGCACGGCAAATAGTCGTCATCAACAATACTGCGCTTACTAGAGCCCAGAGGCAACTGCGATTTTATATAAGCAAGTTCAAGCAGCGCCTTTGTCCTTTTGAGACCTATAAAATGCATAGTTACAGGCCCTCGGAGGGAATTTACTCTGAGGGAAGCAGGTACAGATCTATAATACAGTCTCCAGCAGCCCCTAGTGCTCACAAAAGGGGCAGCAACAGGTGCCTGCACACCCTCATATCAAAACACATGCACATCACAACAACCGCAAATGGTCATATTACCGTTTTTCCACAACTTCCTGTACGTTTACAGAGCTCGTTCACTCTAGAAGAACTTTTATATGCCATAATGCAGCTCACTTGAATGATTCCTGATTGGCTTGTTAAAGCTGTAATCTCCCAGCGCCACACAGAGAGAAACAAGAAGCCTATTAGCATCTTCTCTACATTATTTTTCATCAAACTGGTTAAAAGTGACACGTATTAATTAATATCTATTACTGGTTTTCTCCCTTTGAGGGGGCAAGATGTTGGGTTTGAAGGGGGGGCGGGCAATTAGTCGAACAAAATAATCAAAATAGTGTATTTGAACGAGCGCTGATAAATGTCGCACGCGGTCCCATCTCAGAGAGCGAAGTGCAATACATTCTTGCTGTCACGTTCTATTAAACAGCTATTACAGTCTTGATAGAACTATTAGTCACTTCATTATTAATAACATTAATGTATTTACATTTTAGTGTACATGCCAGTTTTCCAGCAATAATTTATGAAGTCGACTTCAAATATTTCATAATGTTCCTCCATCTGAGCCTTTTTGAGCTTATTATTGATTGTGAAAACAGACTGAATTTTTATGTTCTCTCTCTCCGCCGACCTCACTCACTCTCTTAATGTATTGGCGAGGGGGCCTCTGCATTAAGAGACTGAAACAAAGTGCATTTACATCTGAAGCATAACTTCATAATTTACATTCCAACATTTATTAGAGGTGACAAATGAGTGTTTGGTCCACTCGCGCTTTTCCACAATACGGCACTTATTCAATCCGCATAAATTACGGCGCGGGATTGAGAGTGCTGGTGCAAATGATTCTATTACATTTATGCGGCGGTACACGCGTGTGCGCCCGCGGAGGTTATTCGAGGGGCGGCCGTCCTGTTTATGAACTAATCCATAAAGTGGCTACCTACAATAAGAATAAAAAGTGTGGAATAATGTATAAAAGGCTGTGTCGGCAGGCAGGCTTGGATGGGAATCCTGTTAGAGTAGAGCAAAGATGACTAGAGTAGATTAGAGTATAGTACACTGAGAACTGGAGTAAAGCACAGTAGACAAGACTCCAGTACACTGGACTCTAGAGTGCACTGGAGTAGAGTACACTACACTAAATGACAGTAAAATAGACTACACTAGAGTAAAGTAGACTAGGCCAGGGGTTTTCCAGCTGGTTGATGCCAAGATTTCTGCATTTATACTGTGTAAGGAAATGCGAAATTATGCAAAAGACAACAAAATTAATTATATTACCAGAACTTGTCTAAAGTTCACGTAATAAATAATTCAATATTTCAATTGTAAATACATAATTATAGAGTTAAAAAATATACAAATATTTGTAAAAATTATAAAAAACATTTACAAATATAATAATAATAATAATAATTATTATTATTACTATTTTAGTGTTGTCAAATTGATTAATCACATCCAAAATAAAAGTTTGCGTTTACTTAATACATGTGTGTGTACTGTGTATATTTGATAAAAAAAAAATATAATATCCTAAGTACACATTTATACAATGTACTATTTGTTTTAAAATATAATAAAAATTATTATTATTATCACTATTTAAGTCAAATCGATTAATCAGGATTAATCACATCTAAAATAAAAGTTTGCGTTTACATAATATATGCGTGTATACAGTGTATATTTATAAAAAAATATTTAATATCTGAAGTCTTAAGCACACATTTATACAGTTTATCAAAAGTTTATTTAAATAAAAAAATTATTATCATTACTATTATAGTGCTGTTAGATAAATTAATCGTGATTAATCACATCCAAAATAAAAGTCTGCTTTTACATGACATATGTGTGTACTGTGTATATTTAAAAAAAAAAAAAAAGTAATATCTTATGTCTTAAGTACACATTTATACAATTTATTAAATATGTATTTAAAAATGTAATAATAATTAATATTATCACTATTTTAGTGCTGTCAAATCAATTAATCGGGAGTAATCACACACACAATAAAAGTTTGCGTTTACATAATGTGTGTGTACGGTGTATAGTCATAAAAATATTTAATATCTTAAGACTTAAGTACACATTTATACAGTTTATTAAAAATGTATTTTAAAAAAAATGTTATTATTACTCTTATAGTGCTGTCAGATCAATTAATTGCGATGAATCACATCCAAAATAAAAGTTTGTGTTTACATAATGTATGTGTGTGTATGCATGTACTGTGTATATTTATAAAAAAAAAATATCTTAAGTCTTAAGTACACATTTATACATCTTATTAAAAACTTTATACATTTATTTTTACATTATATTTAAAAATATATTAATTATTATTATCACTATTTTAGTGCTGTCAGAACGATTAATCGCATCCAAAATAAAAGTTTGTGTTTTTACTGTGTATATTTATAAAAATATTTCATATCTTAAGTCTTAAGTACACATTTATACAGTTTATTAAAAACTTCATTTAAAAATATAATAATAATAATAATAATAATAATAATTATCACTATTTTAGTGCTGTCAAATCGATTAATTGTGATTAATCACATCCAAAAAAATTATTTCATATCTTAAGTCTTCTTAAATATATTAATGTATTTGTGTGAATTTCTATACATTTAAATATACACAGTAAACAATATATTATGCAAACACAAACTTTTATTTTGGATGTGATTAATCGATATGACAGCATTATGCTATTACTGGTAGTAGTAGTAGTATTTAATTCATATCTTAAACATACAGTTATACACTTACCTTTTTAAATGCGCATTTTGTAATTTTTTCTATAATACTTCATTTCAGCATGAAAATTAGCAATGTTACTATAAACCGGCATGTTAACATTTCGTATTTTTATACTGAAGTTCATTATGCTATATGTCTATTATATAAATAAACTTATTAATAAATAAAATAAATAGCACCCCCTTGTGGTTCCCTGTGGCTTCTTTAAGGCATGTTTTAAAACGCCTGGACTAGACTAAACTTTGGTAAAGAACTAGGCACTCTTACAAGACTAGACTAGGCTAAAGCAGAGTACAGTACTATGAGGTGAATTTAAAAAGAGTGGAGCAAAGCTGACATCTTGTTGCATCTACCGGACGGGAAGCAGGGGACCATCAGAGGAGGACAAGAGATGTGTCCAACACCTTTAAATGAGGCCAAATGTTATGTTTTATTGCGCAAGGAACTGAACATTTGCCATAGCATTCAAAAGCAGATCTTAGCAAACCCATGCGCTCCTGAACACAACCCTGGCCCAAAGTCTCAGTCGTGATTAAACAGCCTCGCCTCTTCCCATGTTAATATTCCAGCACCGATAACCACTATAAGTCAGCGTGTAATGTTAAATAATTATAGAGAGGAGCATTTCAGCAGTGTAGTTACAAATGCACCATGGGAATCCCTCCATTTAAACAAATAACGGGCGCTGCAGGGGAGTTGGCAGATGAATTAACAGCTAATAACTTACTGCGCAGGCAGATAAAGAACAGTCCCAATGTGTCAATTACATCGCATTTTTCTCTGATTTCCAGACTTCCAAACATAATCGCGCACTTCAAAGAGGTACAACTAGAAAAATTTGGCTTTCGCAGTGCACCGTAGAGATGCTCTTTTCTTTTTTTGCCTTATTCATTTGATCAAACGCTCCCAGAAATCAGAGGAGCCGCTGTCAGCGCTAGGCGTTTCCAAACGAAATGCCGCCTGCTGGTCGGTCCTGCGTGCCGTCCTGCCTCCTGACAGATCCTGGGAGTCAGAAACGCAGGGCTTTAGTCCCACTCCTGTTCATTAAAATCACAGGGACAGGGCCTGCGACGAGAAAGATGCTGACATATCAAAGGCTCTCTGTACCTGCATTACCATAGTCATTTACTTATTAAAGCAGAGATGTTTCCTGTCAATCAGGAGGCCATCATGTCTCCTCATTTGCAGCGGAAAAACTGGCATAATTGCTTCTTAGACTAATCAACACAACTTGGAGTAATTATGCCTTGAAAGTGACATTGGAGGCAGAGGGGGACGTGCGCGTGTGCGTTCGAGAGGGCTGACGGGGGATGGCAGCCGCTGATTCGACCTGATCGTCACTCGTATGGCGAGTCTCTCTCTTTCCATCACATGCTATACTTCTCGGCGGCGTGTTTGCTCCACTTCGTATCTGCCGCCAAGGAGAACCTTCACATCAAACGGAAGTAATTACAAAGCGCAAGCCAAACTGGTGTCACAGATCTCCTTCCATGCTCTTTAAAAACACGGCTACGCTATAATTAAAATCCTGTCATATTTCCATCATCGTGTCGGGCGCACATATAATGACACAGTTCAGCAGGCTACGGCAAAACTAGAAATTACAGATCTGTACTTGCCGTTCTGTTAGCGTTAATATATTTGCTGAGATTTTACAAATTATGGGGCAAGTATAAATTATGTTTTATTGATTTCTGGCTAATCAAAGAGTTCAATTAAAGCCTGCCTTCAAAGCTGCTGGCAAGCGGCGGACATCAGAAGGAAAGCGCTGAAAATAAACCACGCGTTCCCAGGCTGTGCGGCCCAACCTCATCAGGTCATTGAGCAATGTGAAAGGAGGATAGTGTAACGCTAAACTGTGTCATACAAAATTAATCTAGACACACGGAAAAGGAGCAGACGGAGAGAAATACGTGCTGACAAACAGAGACGCACATCATAAAAGAGGATTTAATTAAGAAACCTTGGGGAATTTAATGGGCTATAACCCACAATTTCCTAAATTCGAGACATTCTCAGTCATTCTGACAGGCCGTAAAAGGAAGTAAGATGAAGCAAGCGGTATTTGGCTTGGAAAATCTCGGCTTCGAGAACAATATGACACAGACTGTAATGTTTAACAGGCTAGATGTCAACACAATTTCCTAACAAACATTCTCTGCGGTCAAACTGAAGACAAACTTTAATTACCAGCTTATACAGGCAAACACAAAACCATCGTGAAAGCTTGTGACTGAAGAACGGCAAAGCCTCGTTCTGATGAAACGGGTGGCAATCGGGAGAAAAGGACAAATAACCAGGGACGCTGGTGACCCAGGCAGTTTTAATTGATTTCTGTGAGCTGATAGCTTTGAGTCACCTAAAGAATCTTCCCACAAGAACAGCAAATAAACAAAACGCTGGATGTCACAGGAAGTTAAAGGGAACCCTGGGTATTAAGACTTGTATGGCTTAATATAACGTAAATGATGTCTCCTACTGAAATATGCAGCAGAAAACCTATGAAAAATTTATGTCATTTAAAAAATCTAAATTGTTTTATACACATTTTGGACTATAGGGGGCGCCATTATTTCGATGACGTGAACTGGCTGCACTCGGTGAGCAACTGATGCTATCTGTTGCTATTTTTACTGCAACACAACTCTGAATACACAGCTTAGAAAATAAAATACTCATACGATGACCACAGCTACTGAAATAGCTTACAGGTGGCGATACTATTGATACTACTATCGTACTATTGATTTTTTCCCCACAAGGAGTCTAAACGCTCCTGGATATCGAGTGAAATCCACGCTGAGAAACTCCTTCAGTGGCTGGCATCATGACAAACATTGGCATGTTTTTATCCCGCCAAGATGGCTTCCGTTTGTAAGCTCTTTTAGTATTTGTGGTTTACTAGAAGCCTCAAAGGCATCAGGGCTAAAGTGGAGAGAACAAAGACATGGGTCTTTATGAAGTTTTATTCATCCACAGGCATCTTCCCATTCTTTTCTCCTCTTCTTATCGCATGGAAAGCAATAAAGACTTACAGTGTGGCATCATATCAGTATTTTATTTTTCAAGTTCAGTATTCCAAGTTGTGTTGCGGTAAAAATAACAATAGGAAGCCCCAGTAGCTCATCGAGCGCAACCACTCATGTGATCGAAACAATGGCACCCCCTATAGTCCAAAATACGTATAAAACAATGCAATTTAAAAGAAAAAAAAAAAACGTAATTCTTTTATAGGTTTTCTACTACATATTTCAGTAAGAGACATCATTTACATTATATTAAGCCATATAAGCCTTAAAACCCAAGTTCCCTTTAAGAAACTAGAGCCATTTGGACACTAACAAAAGAGACAAATGCAGCTCTTTAAAGGACTTTAAAACTACATCTTACGTACCAAGTGATTCTATAGAAAATGAAACCATGATTATATCTGTGTCAAAGCTATGAACAAAGAAAAATGCTAAATAAAAACCCTACTTTTATGGGGTTTTATTCTATTTTCCTATTTTTCTTTTTAACATATGTTTTTTACCATATAAAATACATATATAAACAAAGCTAAATCTTTTATTCAAGAAAGTGTAAGATTACATTTATAAAATAAAGAAGTGTATAAAATCAGTAAACTCTTATTTCCACCTAGATTAGATTTTGTTCATTTGGAGTGATCCACTGCCTTAATTAATAGAGCAAAGATTTCAACTATTCTCCACTGGAACTGAATACACAATCTGATTTCCTTTATTAAAACCTAAGTGATGTATGGGATAGGAGAGTTTACTAAGATGTCATCTAAGGTATATGGGATGGCAGGTTCTTTTGTTTGTTTGTTTAATTTGTTTTACCTTTATTTTATTAGACATTGTCTCCCTGTGTTTTATTTATTTCAGACATTATGTATATAGCTATTTTTCATGTATGCGTTTTTATAAAGTTTTATATTTGTTATCATTCTGTCCACACTGAATTCAAGTCAATGAAAATGTGTTATTGTCATTACTGGAAACTGTGTTTGCATGAAAAGCATAATATGGAAGCCTATTTCCGCCACTGAATAAAAAATTTAAAAAGGTTATTGCGACTTTTTAATCTCACAATTCTGACTTTTTTTTTCTCAGAATTGCGTTATACAAACTCGTAATTCTCACTTTTTCTCAGAATTGTGAGATAAAAAGTCGCAACTGCGAGTTATAAAGTCAGAACTGCGTGATATAAACTCGCAATTCTGAGAAATATAAAGTCAGAATTGTGAGATACAAATTCGCAATTCTGTGAACACATCCAGTCTTTTTTTTTCGTCAGAACTGGACTTTCTCGCAATTGCGAGTTTATATCTCACAATACTGAGGAAACAAAGTCAAAATTGCGACATACAAACTAGCAATTGCGAAAAAAAAAAGTCTCGCAATTCTGACTTTATTTCTCGCAATTGTGAGTTTATATCCCGCAATTCTGACTTTATAACTTGCAATTGTGGGTTTAAATCTGACAATTCTGAAAAAAAGAGAATTACGAGTTCATGGCACAATTCTGAGGAAAAAAAGTCAGAATTGCGAGTTTATATGACTCAATTCTGAGGGAAAAAAAGTCAAAGTCAAATTGCAAGACAAAATGTCACAATTACCTTTTTTATTTTTTATTCAGTGGTGGAAACAGGTTTCCATATGATAAAGTACTTAAAAAAATTAATCTGTTTAAACCATTAAAAATAATTTACTATAATATGGTCTTAACTGTCACTTTTGATCAATTTAATGCATCCTTGCGGAGTAAAATTCCCCTTTAAAAAACAACAACAACAACAACAACAAAAAACTTATAAATGGTAATATAAGCAAAGTTTTAGAACTTTTAATTTGAATACATGTATGTATTCATTTATAATTCCACAAATGAACCTCACTTTCTATCCATGTATGGTATTACCATCTGTTACCATCATGGCACTGTTACCTTGACAGTAATCATTATGAGGCGGCAGTCCCTATGATGTAATGTAATAACATGTTTGGCAATATATCTTAAAGTTGAGATACTGAGATCAGTTTATTTGCTGATAATTTTGAATTATGACTTTACATAACGTCAGAGGACTTTGACAGGAGAGACATCAAAAGAAAGCAGCAAGATTTGATATCAGCAAAGACCCCTTTAACAGATTGTAAAGGAAAATTCACACACACACAAAAAAGAAGAAAATTAAAAGAAAATAAATGGGCTTTTCATGTGGGAAGATGTCCGGTCATAAATCTGCTGAATTTGGCCTCGGGGGGACCGGCTCCAGAAATCTGGTCCAACAGCACACATGAGACCAAAACCACAACGTAAAGAAATCTGGGCGCCACTCGTCTTTATCTGCTTAGCCTTTTCAAAGAGAACCAGAAAAAAAATTACATATATGACTAACATAAAAAAAAACTAACCGTTTACAGTTATGGAAACTACTATAAAAGAGGCTAAATAACACAGCCGCTAAGACTAGTGTCATAGAGTCAGGCTGAAAACAAATGAGGACTGGAGAGACGACATTTCACGGTTCAAACGCAAAACTGGGATTTCTGGTTTGTGTCATCCCTCAGTCATTAAATGAGCATTTCACAGCAGTAAACAAACGCATTCAGTAGGGGACTTTACAGATGGAGTTTTGAAATTATACACACTGGGGCTTGAAGAGGAAGCCAGGTCTCATCTCTTCACCTCTAATCTGGTAAATTGAGTCAAAAAGACCGACTGAAACAGGAGAATGAGTCGAGCCAAGAGCTGTAAACACATTTTCCAAAGCCCCTGATCTGCGGACTTCAAGCATGCACGATAAATCTGACGTGAAATCATAATTATAAAAGCAATTAGCTGACCCTGTGCCGCTCGCCCTTGGATGTGACAGTGAAAATTCATACAGAGCCCCTTCAAGGCGGCTGGGACAAGGTTGGCGGGGGGCGGAAAAGTGCAACACAGCAACAATAAAACCGCAGGCCTTTCCTGTATCATTAACCACAAGCTCAAACAGCTCAGGACAAGACACTGCCAACTGCAACAACACTAAAAAAAAACTTCCACATGTCACACTAATACATTTAAGCTGAGGTTGATAATTCTTCAACCTATTTATCCATCTCCAAAATCCACATGCTGTACAAGCACATTACTAGTTTCAGCAAACATACATTTTTTGTCAGATAAATGTTGACTTCACTAATAGGGCTGGGATATGACACAAATTTCACAATTCAAATTGATTCTGGTTCACAAGCTTGCAATTCAATTCGGGTGTTTGTTTAGGATATACATCAGGTACAGTACATGCCAAATTTTCTCAAGGAAAAAAAAATCTCAACTAATGCTGTAAAATATACATGAGAGTCAGGTACTACATTACTATTATTAGTAAGTAAAATTATTAGTTATTAAGGTTAAAATAAACTGATTTGCATACAAACAATTAAATTACACTCAATGAGGTTTTATAATAATAAAGTTACAATTACATTATTATATTTCTACTCCAATTCGTTTTTGAAATATAAACATTTAAATAATGGCTGTCATAAAAACTTGACAGATTTATTCAAACATAAATTAAACACTGGAGAACAGTAAAAAATTATAATGAATTTTATATGGTGCATATATTTAGTGAAATGCTCTTCTCTAGAGTTCATCTTTCTAGCTGACTAACGAGTTTATGCTCACCAAATATGTTTTTCTGAGGTAAATACGATGTTACGTGACATACTGTTTACAAGCTGTCATGCTGACATCTTTGCGCAATTGACCAGTCGCAAACAGCTTGGTTGACAGGTGATCTGACCAATCATAACCCTGAATCATTCTGTTCGACAAACAAATCAGACAGGAGAGTAGATTAACTTCGATGGACTTAATCCGCGGTGGACTTAACCGGTTTCCGTGGTTGAAATAAAATACGTTCTGATGTTCATGTTTTTTTCATGCTTTAAGTAAAGAAGAAAAGACGATCGGTTCACGTGTCAATTTATCTAATAAGGCAATACAGTGATCTGTCAGAACACATTAAAGAGCCACAAAACGGTACTTATTGTTTGAATTTCTATAAAAATTACAATATTTTAAAGCTGAGACCTTTTTTCATACCAGAAGTAACCTGCTTCTCGTCTGTCAGCATGTTGTCAGTTTCCTCTTTGCTCCGCGATGTAGCCTATTTTTTTTTTTTTTAACTGCGTGAGAACATGATGTGCAGTGTGAGGGCAGCATTGTTTGTCGGACAGAGCAACAGTAACTAAGGAGGGCGGGTTTTTGTGAAGGGTCAATTGAAACACTGATTAAACGATTACATGAGACAGGATACAGATTTTGGTAAGTTGCACTCTTTCTTTTAACATACCTTTGGATGTTCAGTCATGTTTATTTTGTGCTGAAACTGGTATTAAAGCAGATGAAACAATCAGTTCACGTGCGCTTCACGCAGCCGTTTCTCTTAAACTGAGGTGCTACAGCAATCTGTCGCTCCACATTAAACAAAGTATTTATTTGAGTATTGCAATAAAATGGACAGAATTAGAAATCTGAGACTTTGTTTCATATCAAAAGTAACAAAGCACAAAGCTTATTATGATCTATTAGATGGGTGGTGTGCTACAGTGTTCCATTCATCAACTGAAAACAGGCTAGACTAAACAATGTCCGACAAATGTATATACATATATATATTGTCGGAAAGACCAACAGTAACTAAGGAGGGCGGAGATATATATATATATATATATATATATATATATATATATATATATATACACAGCAGTCTTTTTTGGAGTAGTAATATGCATTGCTAAGAACTTTAACTTTAAAGATTATTTTTTGCACCCTCAGATTCCAGATTTTCAAATAGTTGCATCTCAGCCAAATATTGTCAGATCCTAACAAACCATACATCAACAGAAAGCTTGTTTATTTAGCTGTCTATTCATTCATGATGATGTATAAATCTCAATTTTAAAACAAATGTACCCTTATGACTGGTTTTGTGGTCCAGGGTCTCGAATAAGGTAATTGAAGTAGGTGTGAATTGTATACAAACATAAGGTAAATGTAAAGGTTTGGTGCAGATGGCATCATTTTTTCCCCGGCCAAAACATCAGTTACAAACACGCAGAAAAGGAAAAAGTCTGGGCACCGACACCTTTGGAACATATGTTCTGCCAAGGTGTGCCGTTCAATCAACCCAGTCAGATCATGAAGGCAATCTCTCAGGGATGAGAAACCCCTCATTGGCCCGCTCATCGCCACCTAGTGACCATCATCCCCAACAATCATGAAATATCTCTGTGGCCCGTGCCCCCATGCCAACCATAACTCTCCTTTACTGCAGACAGCTCCAATAAAGGATTACAATTACAATTAAAGTAATGAGCAAAGGGAGGGAAAAAAGAGAAAAGTCCGAGGATGGATCCCCAGGCAAATTAAATTGCAGCACAGTTTGAAAGTGAGCACAGAGTAAGTCTTTTGGGTTATTACTGGCTAACCACCCCTCATTCCCTCAATAATTAACTTTCAACTTTCATAATCAGGAACCAGAGAAATTGAAACAAAACTCAAATGCTGTCCCAAAATGTCTACAGCGACCCATAGATCAAACCTCACCTATAAATGAATGCTCCTGGTGGATCACCTACACTTTCCGCCATCTGTGTTATTTTACACGAATCTCTGCAAGGTGCAAACCAACATTTAAGCAACAGATGCATCTCTGATGCCTAGAGGGCAAGAAGCAACAGCAAGGTGTATGGTATAAAGAAAATAATGGAGTATATGACAGCGCCAAGTCAAAGCAATGGCCAATGCCACTGGCTATAATGTCAACACTGGCATCTCGTCAGGCAGACCCCAATTCCTAGGCTTTGGGGATGTTGTCTCTTTTTTCCAGCGTGGTGGTGATAGCAGAGGGGCTCCGGAAATTCAGAGACTGCCGAGCCAAAACAGATCACTTCAAAGCGCCTTATTTAACGCTTGCTAAATTTTTCATCACAGTTGCTTAATATCCTGGGGAAGGGGAGCTTTTGAAGTTGCGGCGAGAGCGGGATGTTCTTCTGACAACTTTCCTTTTTTTTCTCCCCCTCCCTCCTCCTTTCACCTCCTCCCTCTGCTCCTGCATCCCTCGCTCTTTCCACAGGAGGCCAGTGATATTTGGGGCGCACGGTGGAGCCCCAGCGGGCAGAGTGAGGATGGGAGAGCGTCCCATGGAGCGGCAGTTACCATGCCAACACGCTGAGCGTTACAGTCAATGGCGGTAGATCGCAGGAGGGTACCGCAAAACACCACTGGAGGGAAAGATATTTAACCTTTCACACACCTTTGAGGCAGAAAGCCCACCACAGAAGTCTAAAAGGCAAACAAGAGCGCTGACAAACACGGTTCTCTGACAGCCTGAGGTGATTTAGGGGGTTGATTTTTAACTCAACCAATTGTAAATAAAGGTAAATCTTTGGCTTTTGCTGCTACATAATACATAAATTCAGGCATGTCATTCATTTGGAAATTTATGGGCATTCTGTGATTTAATAATGAATGCACAGGCAGACAATTGGTTGTGATTTTCATGTGTAGACTGAGGGGGGAAAAAAAGAAAGGTGACAGGAAGAGGGAAAAGGAACCACAGAAAATGAACAGATGAAGGAAAGGACAGGGAAAAAGCAAGAGACGTGGAAAGGAAATAGGGAAGGGGGAAAGGAAATAAAACAGTAAGAATGGAAAGAAATAGAAAGTGAAGGAGAAAACAAGAGAAAATAAAGGAGAGATAATGAAAAAGAAAAACGTACATGTGAAAATAAAACAAGAAAGGCAAATGAAAAGGGAAAAGGGAAAGGCAAATGGAAATAAAAATGAAGAATATCATAGTACACAAAGGTAATGAAAAAGAAAAGGAACAGAAAAAAGGAGAAAAATGGGAAATGAAAAAATGCAAAGCGAAAATAAAGTGAACAAGGGCAAGAAGAAAGTAAAGGGGAGAAGAAAAGGAAAAGGTAAAAAGGAAATGAAAGTGAAAAGGGAAAAAAGAACAGAAAAGGAGCAATAAAAGCAAAACATGGACACGGCCGTGGAAAAGGAAAAGGCAGAGGAAGAGGAAAAGTAAGAGGAACAGGAAAAGGAAAGGCAAAAAGAAAAGGAAAGTGAAAAGGGAAAGTAAAGAACACAGGAAAGGAGCAAGAAAAGCAAGACATGGACATGGAAAAGGAAAAGGAAGAGGGAGAGGAAGAGGAAGAGGAAGAGGAAGAGGAAGAGGAAGAGGAAAATGAAAATGAAAGGCAAAAGCAAAAGCAAATGAAAGTGAAAAGGGAAAGAAAAGAACAGAAAAGAAGCAAGAAAAGTAAGACATGGACATTGAAAAGGAAAAAGGAAAGGCAAAAGGAAATGAAAGTGAAAAGGGAAAGAAAAGAACAGGAAAGAAGCAAGAAAAGAAAGACATGGACATGTAAAAGGAAAAGGAAGAGGAAGAGTAAAAGGAAATGGAAAAGGAAAATGAAAAGGAAAAGCAAAGGCAAAGGGAAATTAAAGCAAAAAGAGAAAGAAAAAACAGGAAAGGAGCAAGAAAAGCAATGAAAAGGAACAAGAAAGGGAAATGGGAAGGGACAAGACAGTGAAAGTGAAAATGGAAAGAAAAGAACAAAGAAAGGAAACAAAAAAGATGAAAACTGAAAAGTAAAGAGAAGAAAAAGTAATTGAAATGACAAGAAAAAGGAAAGGGAAACGGAAAACGAAAATTACAAGTAAATGGAAATGAAAAGAAAAGGAGAAGGAAAAGTAAAGGACATGAACAAAAATGAAAGTGAAAAGGGAGATGAAGAAGGAAAAGAACAGGAAGGAAAGGAAATGAAATGAAAAGAAAGGAAAGAAAAGGAAAAAGGAAAAGTGAGGGGGCGGTTAAATAAAGAAATAATGAAGTCGTGCGCAGTGTGTGGGAGAGGGACAGGCCAGGAAGGACAACCCCTGGAGGCGAGAGCTCAGCCCTGAATGCGACTGGTACTGGGTTTGACTGACAGGCCAGAGTGCAGCGCAGGTCCAGACCTGCTCTGGCTCAGACTCCAGCCAGAGTCGCCTGCCACCGAGGAGCGAGGGCCGCCCATCCGGCGAGGTGAGTCAGAACCTGTTAACGTGACTGGTGTCCCCAGCCTGACACCCCGGCACTCGCGCTCAGAGCCTCCCTCCAGCCCTGCCACTATTCCCCTTCCGCTCATCCACATCAAATCCTTTCAGACACAGATTTCAATTATTCACCCCATCCAAATAATGCCTTGTGACATGAATTATCCAGAGCTGTAATAATCCACTTAACTGGGAAAGAGCAGCTCATCAAAAAGAGAAAAGCGGAGAAAAAAAGGGAGACTTGTCAAGCAGTTAGAAAGCCAAGAAGCCTTAATAATCGACATTTTTCCCCGCTGTTAAGGACACTGCTTTGAGCATGGCTAGATATCATTCATAGCGGAAAATCACATCACACAAAACCGCACAATACACAGCCTAATTGTCCAATGATAGTAAATGTGCCATAGATAATCCAAGAACTTCAGTTTAAGAGCAATAAAAGAAAGAGAGCAGTTCTGCTACTGAGGATGGGTGAGGATTACTCACGTTAACATCCAGGCTGTTCACAAAACTGCCTACTAGCAAATCATGTACTAACTGTTTTCAGATAATCACAGTCAATGACATCTTTGACATGCTAAATTACATTCTACCAATGACAAATCACAATCATACACCGTGGTTCAAAATTTTAGGGGTTGGTAAAAAAAATCTTAATGTTTTTTAAAAACGCTCACCAAAGCTGCATTTATACAGTAGAAGCAGTAATGTTACATATATTATAAAATATTATCAAACATGTTATGTTTTAATATATTTTAGAATGTAATTTATTTCTGTGTATATATATTGTCCATATATATTATATATACTGTCTATATATATTGCTTCTACAAAAACAGCAATTTAATAAAGGCAGCAATGACCAAATAAATATCTAAATAACAGTAAGAACAGTACAAAATACATATTTTGCTAAAATAATCATTTTTTTCCGTACTGCTTTCTAAGCATATGGTAAAAATAATGGTAACGCAAACCAATTAAATTCAAATATGTGACATGGACCACAAAACCAGTCACAAGTAGCACAGGTATATTTGTACCATTAGCCAACAATACATTGTATGGGTCAAAATTATCGATTTTTCTTTTATGGCAAAAATCATTAGGATATTAACTAAAGATCATTATTAAGATATTTTGTAAATTTCCTATCATAAATATATCAAAACTTTTTATTAGTAATATGCATTGCTAATAACTTCATTTGGAAAACTTTAAAGTCGATTTTCATAATATATATATATATAGGCACCAAATAACACCAAATTTGTCCTAACAAACCATACATCAATGAAGAACTTATTTATAAGCTTATTTATATTTTTAAAATTGCCCCTTATGACTGGTTTTGTGGACCAGGGTCACATATTATTCATTGTTTCGATCTGATTATACTGCTAAAAAATCCCAGTAGTGCTAGTTAGTCTGACTCACAATCACTTACCAGCGCTTCTCTTGGAGCCGCGTCTTCTCTGGCCGGAGCAGCGTTCTGAAAGAAAACAGAGGCCTTGTGTTACAGCGCCATCTAGTGGCAGAATTTATGACCTGCATATGAGTGTATTACTGTACTGTACAGTGCTAAACGACAGCTCTAACCAGAGTGTCTGTGGCTCGGAGTGTAGCCAGCTTTCACATAAGGCCCTTTAATATTAAAATAATTCTGAAATATTCCCCACAAGAAATGTACACTACCGTGAAAGAAAAAAAAATATTTTTCTTTAGCAAGGATGTATTAAATTGATCAAAAGTGTTCTTTTAAATTTTCCATTCATCAAAAAACCTTGAACATTTTTTGCACAATTTAAAAAAAAAAAAAAGCTTTGCCATAAAATGAAATAAATTACAGACTATTATTCTACATAAATTGTAGTAATATTTTACAATATTATGTGCTTTTTTTAAAAAACATTTTTGATTAAATAAATGCAGCCTTGGTGAGCATAAATGATGATTCATTTTGAACGGCACTGTACAAAGCCACGTCCTGTATCATTCAGAAATGAACCACAATATAATTTGTCTCTTCCTGAGCCTAAAAGAGTTCAAGCTCAAGTTCCACTATCCCTAACTGTCCATACACTGTAATACAATTCTTTACAAATGTTACAGTTTACTGCATGCCATTAACACTCCTGCCCTTATCATCATTGCGCAATTTTGGCAAGCCTAGACTGTCCCGGGAGGCTTCGCTGTTTTGGTTCTGATAAGTGCATGATAACATTTGTTAGATCCACTTTACAACACTAAGTAAGGCTGCAAGGTTCAAATTAGGATATTTAATTTACTAATTAGCCATTCAGCTGACTCTTTAAGCAAAACTGCCTTACTGTAATTGTATTAGTCTAATGTTAGGCTCAAGGACATTAACGTTGACATTTTTCTTAAAGATTCTTTTGTTCAACAAGGCTGCATTTATTTGCTGAAAATTAGATACATAATTTTGTAATATTTCAATAATTAGAAACATAAATATTGAAATATTAAAAAAAAAAAAAAAATTGATTCTCCATTTTAATTTCTCCATTTAATAGCAAAGCTCTAATTTCAGTTTCTAAGCTACTACATCTGCTATGTAATAGCTGCAGACATTTCAAAACCCGATTGTAACTAAAGGCATTTCAAAACTCCCAAAAAAGGTCAAATATCAGCACACTGAACTTTTTATCCAGGCTGGTTGGTTTGTACTGTCTAACAAACAGCAACACTTTAAAAATTCTAAAGTTAGCAACAGATTTATTATGTATTGTTAAGAATCATAACTGTCATTTTCACACACCAACAAAGTTGACAAACTGAACAAAACTCAACCGTTGTTAACTGCAGGCACCCTCAACATACTTCCAAAAAACTAAGTAAAAATAAGGATATATTTAACAGTCATGAAATTAATATATTTACTATTCACGCATTTATGACAAACTTGTTTTCACAACAGCATATAATATAGAAAAATGTACAGAAATGATCATGCAAAATTCATGCGAAAATTAAAAGTATGTCATCATTTGAAAAAAAAATCATTGAAAGAAGATGCAATGGAAATGATAAAAGTTTGTTATCCCTTATAATTTTATCTCTTTACTTGATTTATATAGCACATTTTAAGCAGTAATAATTCAAAGTACTTTACATAATTTAAAGAAAAATATCAAGTACAAAATTTTAGAAGATAAAGTGTGAGTAATAAAAGATTAATTAATAGAAATTAATACAAATAAAATTAATAAAATAATGTCAATTAAAATAATTTCTAAATATTTTTTTTATTATAAATGATTACAAATAAATAACATGTAAGGGCACAGACTGAAACAAAGGTGAGACATCATGTTCTTATAGTAGTTCAGTAGTTTATGTTTTATGCATTCTTTAATTTATTGATTTTTTAACTATTTTGCATCACCCCTGAATATGTTACAGTATCATATCTCTAATATACCTTTATTTTGCATAGATACAGTTTTGGAACAACATTAAGGTGGGTATATAATGACAGACTGTTAATTTTGGATAAACTATGCCTTTAATTCGTCGCTGTTACATTGTATAAATAATGCTTATATGTTGGCTGTAAACACAGATCAAATTGAATTAATCAGTGAGACAGATGAGCACATGGAGGGATGAATGTGTCATGTTTTCAGGGTCAACGACCCCTGACTGAACATTAGGCTACTACCTAATTGTCCACATAACTCTTATTATTTCACAGAGACTGCCACATAGATATCTGCAGTGAACTCATCTGTATGCGCTATTCTCTGTGGCCTGCACCTGTCACACACATCTGTCTAACTGCATGGGATGAGACAGCGAACAGGGCGCTAGCAAACCAGCTAAAACTTTTCCAAAACAACATGGGACAGCCAGATTATGAGTTTATCAATAATTAAAGCGTGACAAAATGTGCATTTACTATGCAGCTCCAAGGCTGAACAAACAAAATGCATGTTGTTAGCTGGATGCATGTTATCAACTACCTGATTTTGGTGGTCAGGCTGGTCCGGGGATGCCATCTTCTCAGAGCTGCTAGCCAGACGGCTAAGGACGCTAACACTTCACCGGTGCTCGATTACTTCAGTCTGAACTAGTGATACAAAGTTGGAGTCATTTGCATTGATCGGTTCTTTTGAACTGTTCATTTCAAAGAACGAGTTCAAAGTGATAAGAGCTCAGTCCGCTTTGTGAATCGGTTCAATTGATCTTGAAAGATTCGAATCAAAAGAACGATTCGTTCATATCTCAAGGCCAACGAGCTGTTACAGATTCGATCGGCACATTTCAAAACACGGAAGCCGAAATGTAGCTTATTTAGTTTCAATTCTTGTCATACGTTGTCAGACAGATAGTGACAATATTATGTGAAATGTGAGTTGTGAAGATTTAGACACAAAAATAACAACCAAGAAAAAAGTGTGAAGATTGGATTATGAACTTTGAACTTTGACTATCACCATGGCAGAATTAATAGCGTGTAAAGTGTGTAACAGTAGGCGAGAGAAGTATTATGGACTGGCGGTAACCTCTCTGGATCATCTCAAAATAAAAGGTGGGTTTGAAAAATGTGAAATTGATTATTTTTATAGCACACCTTAAACAGTGGCAATTTAAAGTGTTTTACGTACAGTAGGCATAATTTAAAAAGATCCGTAAGAGTCAAGTTCAAAATTGTAACAATACACGATGAATATGGAAAAATAAGTAATATTGAGAATAACAAAGTAATAATTTACATAAATAAATATCAAATTAACAATTTTACATTTAAAAATGATTTTTAAAAATATTAAGTTTTCAGAATCGATTCATAATTGTTTCATCTCTCTCTCTTATGTTTTTAAAAATTGAAAGTTCATCCTATGCTCTATGTGTCATTTGACACATTCTTCATCTTTGTCACCCACAGGTATTGAGGCTCTAGGGTTTACTTCCAGTGCATCAGTCTCAGTTGTACTAGAAGATGATGGGACCATTGTAGAAGATGAGGCTTACTTTCTGTGTCTGCCAGCAAATACAAAATTCATGCTGTTGCGTGCCAACGAAATATGGATGCATTCTCAAGGTGAATACAACCTATTCCAGGATGTTCCAGGATTTGTTTAGCACACTTATTCATCTAAACTGGTCTATTCTGTCTAGTTGATAGAGGGACAGCACAGCCTTGCAGAAAGTCTACCTATATGGAGGTAGATGGACAAGACGTGGCTGATGGATTTGAATCATGGCACAGTTTGGCAGAGCAGCTCAGACAGGACCTGGCCGGTATTATCCTCATGTCCGAGGCAGATCTACAGGTCTGTGAGATTCTGGTTTGTTATTTTGCAATAGACATCTGAGTACCATTTTCATGTGTGATTATTGTGTGTAAATAGACATTGTTTTATTGTGAGTTTCAGAGAATCATTTTATAAATGTGTTACAGAGTCTGATTGATGTGCGATGCTCAGATCTGGCTGCAGCATTGAATTTCTCACAGCAGAAAACCCAAGTCCTACAAGACACGCTGCAGAGAATGCTGGACCGCAAAGAAGAAGAGAGACAGTCCAAAGAGTTACTGAGGCTCTATTTGGAATCCATGGAGCGAGAAGATACCAGGGACCCACAAGAACAAAGTACGAATATGTTTCAGATACAAGATACAAGAGAAATCCCCAAGTAAAGTCACAGGAAGTCAAATCATCATTTGTTCATCAATTGATACTCTTATGGTGAATGGGTGCCATCAGAATAAGAGTCCAAACAGTTGATAAAAACATCACAATAACCCACACAACTCCAGTCCATCAATTAATGCATTGTGAAGCCAAAAGCTGCGTGTTTGTGAAAAAGAAATTCACCATTAAAGCATTTTTAACTTTAAAATCATTGTTTCTGGCTAGAATACAGCCCATAATCCATAATAGAGTTTCCAACTGTGAAAAATCCATCCCCTGTTGTTCTCTCATATCTAAATCCACCAACATATTTGTTTAGAACAGTTTTGATCTGTGCATATTTCTCTCCTGATTTAGGCAAAAAGACTTTTTAATGGAGAAAGCAATTTTTTGGATAGAACACACCTATATTTAGTCATAAGCAACAGTTTGAAGTAAAAAATGTCTTAATAATAGATTTATTACAAACATGCATTTTTCAATTCACAAGATGTTAATTGATGGACTGGAGTCGTGTGGGTTACTTGTGATGGTTTTATCATTACTCTCATTGTGACGGCACCCATTCGCTGCAGAGGATCCACTAGTGAGCAAGTGATGTAATGCTAAAGCTCTGCAAATCTGTTATGGTAAAGACACTCATCTATGTCTTTGGTGGCCTGAGGGTGAATACATTTTCAGCAAATTATTATTTTTGGGTGAACTATTCCTTGTTGCTTTGACTCCCACTAGATGGCATCGCTGAGCCATTTCTAAATATTGTACTAGTTCGTGCAAGTTCATTTTATCAGTACTTGGTGGAATGAAGAAAAGTAGCAGCTTGGATGATCAACAGCTTATCTGTTGCTGTGACAGCCCTAATCTTTCCAGTGCATTCAGGACGTTAACCACTGTCATTGCTGCAGGTGCTAGACTAGATGAGACAGATGGGGTGCAGGTGGAGGCCACAGCAGGGTTCAGCTCCACAACGCTAATGGTCCTGAAGGAAAAAAAATACCCAGAGACCAGACTGTCCAATGAAGAGCTACAGGTATGACATCTGTGTTGTAAGACCTCCCACAATTTCTTAAGAACGGTGTAAAAACTAAGCATATTTATCATTATTTTACATTAGAGAGTGAAAGTCAACATGAACATCATTCAAAGCCCATTCTATCTGTGTAATATGACAAATTTAGAGTGAAACAGTGTGTTCAACTAGAAAAAAATTAGTCAGGAATATACATTAGGAATTGATTAGTTTGTGAGTCACGTTGACTGAACTTTCAGACATATATCAGTAGGGGTCACTCACTCTTTTCAGTAGTATGAGCAGAAGCCATGAGTACCATCTTTTATTCAGTTTGATTAAAAAAATATATTATAAAACCCTAATAATATATTATATTATGTAATGAAAACAGTTAAATTTGTGTGTTTGGATGTTTAGAAGCATATAGTTTAGGATGGATGTATTTTTATGCAGATGGTGGCGGGGCATGGAGTGGAGGTCATGATGAAGGTGTTGGGCTGGGATGGTGAAAGGACATCAGCACTGGTCCAGACATGTGAAAGTGAGCTCTGTAAACGCCTACAGCGAGTTCAAGCCCTGCAGTCCCTCAGTGCTCAAAATCAGTCCACTTCACAACCACACGCTGGGAGAGAGACCCGAGCCAAACGCTGCAAAAAAAACACACACTGACAGACCTTTGCTCTATATTTTTTAGGACTGCTTCATTACACTCCATGTAAAAAGAAAAACTAATTCAAACAGTGTTTTTCCAATTTTTGGATAGCGATTATTTTGATATTAGTGTGTTGTATAGAAATGCCAAAGCATAATAAAAGTAATGTTTTTAAGCAAGGCAAACATACAGACTCCGGTGCTCATTTTGATTTATGAAATTCAGTGTTTCTCATCTGTTGCCTGTAAAGTTGACCCATCCTTCAGAGGGTTCGTTTGGTGATAACAATCCTATACTATGTCATTTACAAGTTAACTGGTGAAAGGAACAAACAATAACAAACCAAGTAATAGGGGTGGGTGATTTGACTAAAATCTTACATTATGATATGCGACCCTGGACCACAAAACCAGTCGTAAGTAGCACGGGATGGGTATAATTTGTAGCAATAATTATCGATTTTTCTCTTATGCCAAAAATCATTAGGATGTTAAGTAAAGATCATGTTCCATGAAGACATTCATATATCAAATTTTTGACGTAATTTTTGATTACTAATTTGCATTGCTAAGAACTTAATTTGGACAAGTTTAAAGGCAATTTTCTCAATATTTAGATTTTTTTTGCACCATCAGACTCCAGATTTTCAAACTGTTGTATCTCAGCCAAATATTGTCCTATCCTAAAAACCATACATCAATGGAAAGCTTATTTATTCAGGTGATGTATGAATCTCGATCTCAAAAAATGTACCCTTATGACCGGTTTTGTCGTCCAGGGTCGCATGAGAGTCATTTTCACGGTAACAACATATATCACGATATAGTTATTTTTGCTTTAAATAAGGTATTTATGATATCAAAAATTTTGATACCATACAAATTTCATAATTCTTGTAACCAGTGTCAATATCACAAAAACAAATACTAGCCTAAAAAAACCCTCAAGCTCACTGAAGACAAGTAAACTAAATAAGAATAAGAAACGTATTACACGCAAAAACTGCGGATCCAATATACTGTACTGTTACACGTGTTTTCTTTCTCAGCTGTTTGCCTTCACTTAAGACCTAAATTACTGTGTTTAAAAGGATACTTGCAAAGACGGGCATTTGGACGCATAAAGTGTGTGTATTAACCGTTCAATTGCCTATAACGTGACAGAAATACCTCAGTTAAATACTCTTGTGCTCTATGAGCACAGTCTTGCCAAGTCTGTGGTTTTAACCAACTTTAACCAAAGTCCCTTTAAAGGGGTCATCGGATGCCCATTTTCCACAAGTTGATATGATTCTTTAGGGTCTTAATGAAAAGTCTATAATATACTTTGGTTAAAAATTCTCAATGGTTGTGTAAAACAACACCCTTTTTACCTTGCCAAAATCAGCTTTGCAAAAATTATCCCATTCTGGTCGAGGCTGCTTTAAATACAAATGAGCTCTGCTTGCCCCGCCCCTCTCTTCTCTCTGTGGAGTGACGAGCCTGTTTACTTTAGCCGCGTTTAGCTGCTAAACTTGTTAACTAGCACATTATTAGGAAAGGAGATCGCAAAGATTCATAAAAAAAACCCTTATACTCACTTCTGCTGTAAGTGAAGCTGGATCACGAATTATTTGTGCGTGCATAGAAGGATATATGTAGATCGGGAGGCACATTCCCTTCACAACAAAAACGTAATGCATCTTCAGCAGCTCAGATGTCCGGAGTAGATGACGACCACTACGTTCATTATTACATCCAGCAACACCACACCTCAATTGCTCAATTCTTGTCTAACTTACATACCTGCTCCGGCATCAAAACATGGAGGTTGGACTGTTACAACTGATCTTAGGCAAAGAGTAAGACGCTCATGTCAATCAGCTATCGTGGGAGCGGCCTCTGTCTGTGTGATGCAACAACGACAGGCACGTGAGAATGGCTCGATTTGAAAAAGGGGATATTATTTCTACAGATTAATTAAAAACTACTGCATGGATTTTTATCATTATAGGGTAGATGTGTACATACACTGCCAACACACATTAATGTTCAAACAGCATGTAAAAGTGAACTTTGCATCTGATGACCCCTTTAAGGGTATTCTATAGTGTTTGACTTTAACACTGTTGCCGCGGGTTGTAGCGACCCCAATAACGTGATATTTAGCCCCTGGAATGCGAATTTTACCGGGGGGAACCCAGCAAAAAAAAAAAAAAAAACGTGTATTTTACCCCCCCATAACGCAATTTTTACCGGGGGACCCCACTGAAACACGACTGGGCTAGTTTTGAGTAGCAATTGGGTGGGTTTTGTTGTGAAAACCTGGCAACCCTCACAGCACTCAGAAACAGTGTCCAGACCTGAGTTCTCTATCGCTTGTGATCACGTTTCAACGGCTTAAAATCACTCGTTTTTAAACCACAGTGCTTAAAAACGCATTGATACAATATGTTTTCGTGAACACATAACACAGCAACGTCACATGAGCGTGTAACCGCAACAGAGACTATAGTCCAAAATCTCTACCGGTTAATCGCTTCTACTGGTATATCGCCCACATCCTACCAAGTAAACATTTTAGTGAAAAGTTCATGTTATTATTACAGTATTTCAAAAGGGAGGAAAATGGCTAATCATTGATTGTACTAAATACTTGTAATTTATCCTGGCAGGTAAGACATTTTAATACCAATTCCAAACATTTATTTCTATTGCTATTATAGTGATATTGTTCAGGGAAGGAATGTATTACCATGGTATTGCAAGGTTCACTAAATGTGTCAAATTGGAAATGTTAGCAATTTATCCCATGGGGTGCATAATTTTGTTTCTGTGAAACTGTTCGCAGCACTTGCGTCTAATGATATAAAATAATATTTTTGGACTAATAAAAAGATTTTGACATTTAATTTGGGCATTGATATAAATTGAGTTACAAAATGAATGGAAAAAGTATTTCAGCTTGTCAAAGAGCATTTAGAATGGTAATGTATGTAGATAAAATTTCCATATGCTGATAAACTAATGAAGAGACCTGCTAGTCTGTTCCTTTGCTCCCTGAATGCCTTGTTAAAACAATCTATTTCCGTGCGGATGTAGTTCTACCTTACATTGTAATGAGCATATGTAGGCTTTGATTGCTGTTGGGCGGGTTTGTGAAGCCAGTCGTAGTGCTGCTTTGTGGCTGTGATGTACTATTGATTTGAATTGTTGAATTCTGACCTTTGTTAGACTATATGCCAATGATGAGAATATGACTCCAACAGGATGTAGAAATGTTCCTGAGGAAGTCATTAGACTGGTATTACGTATGCAGTCCCCAACTAAACTCTTCTAGTAATGGGCTTCCTGCCTTGAAGCCCTTAACAGAAGATTTTACTTATTTTTCCTCAGTATTGCAAAAGTCATGTCTTTATTCTTATTATTTTTATCTTACATTTTTAATAAGCTTCCTTTTGGTGTGTAGTAATTATAACAGTAAGTCTGTTGTTCTTGATTATGTGCATGTGAAGTATGAGGAAATAAGCAGCAAGCTGTCCGTGATTGTTGGTATAATGTCAGTGTGCTGGATCAATGCTTGACACTGCGACCACCCTGTCCTCACATCACTGAGCTCTGACCACCAGAAGCAAGCAAATCAACTGTGAATTATGTACTCTCTACCAGACAAGCGTGACCACAGCTTTAACCGGGGTCTGTTGTTGCATGATGGATTGGCTGTGTCATGCAGGGCAAAACCACAGTGCATTGATCATTCACTGACTCCTGGTAGCATACTGAGATCAACAAGTTGAAGAGTACCTCTAAAAAAAGAAATGAGAATACAGAATGAGTTATACAGAAGAATATATATTTAATCCTACTTTATTAAAGAGCAGGGCATATGGGTTTTCGTAAAATATATTTTTTGCAGTTTGTAATGTAGCTATCCTTTAATGTAAACAGACTACAAAGTTGTTAATCAAAAAAGTGCATGACAAATAAAGATACAGTCTCTCAAAAGAAAGAGTCGTCACTAAACCGCCTAAACGAGTCCTCATATTTTAGAATCTTGTGCCTGTTATGATCTATGTCAATGGGTAATGTATTTGCATATTCCCAACTACCCGCGAAATAGGAAGTCTGCCCTGCCCACAAACACTTTCGCTACTTAGTGTTTACGTCATGTTGATAAGGCGATGTGAAAGCAAGTTTGTTTTGTTTTCATTGCCCAAAAATAACATGAAGAACCAGTGGTTAAAATTAATTTTTTCCACAATACCACAGCAATACAATTCAAATCTTTTGTTGTGTGCTCGTCATTTTACCGATGACTGCTTCGTTTCATCGCAGGATTGCTAAACGTTTGTCCATGAAAGAAGTCCGTACCTTCTTTATCTGGAGCAACAAGCATTTCCGAACCACAACCTGTAAGTACGATTAATGCCTTATGTGTACATTTGCAAATGAGTGCTGAAAATATCAAGTTTTTTTGTGCTAATATGTGATGTACAGTATACCTAGTGTAGCTTTAGGTTTCCAGGTAAACCACGAAATTACTGTCTTACTGAAATAGTTCTGATAATTCTCTGTGAACCCACTATTTCCTAATAATGAGTCAATGTAGACTGTCATTGTTCTAATTACTTCGTTTAATAATAAAGAATGTAAACATATTTTGGTTTACAAACCGTACTGTTTCATTACTTAGTCACGCTAGCATTCGGCTAACGTATCCACCATTATTGCTTTCTGAAGTGTTTATAGTTTAGCAGCTAAACTTTAGCCGTGGGCACAATTCGCTTGCATTGTATTCAGAAGTACCAATCACAGTGGTTAAAATTCATTTTTTTCCACAATACCACAGCAATACAATTCAAACCTGCTGTTGTGTGCTCGAGGACTTAGGACTTTACTTAGGTAAAAGTTGCCATCAAAATCTGCCACACACACATGCACAAACACACTCATCGTTACACTGAAGGCTAACTCATCCTCATTGTCATCACATGGAAGAGGCAGCTCTGCACTTTTCCTTTTGCCCTTTCTGTGAAATATTGTTTTATTCATTTTTTGAAAAGACTAAATAATCTTCTTATTTATACACAAATTCACATATACTACAATAAACACTTCAAATAAATAAATAATTACAATCAAATTATTGATGTTACTATCTATAAAAAATACGTTACTTCAATTCCACTGTGGTACAGCATTGCTATATGGCAACATACCTGTTTTTCTGTAGTGGTACAGTGTTGCCATATGGCAACATTGATATTTTCTGTTTTGATATTTACTGTTGGGGTGACAGTGGAAAAAAAGTGTTTTGGAGGAACATTCAAATGTCATGTGGCTTAAAAACAGCACATCATTGACTACCCTGATTACCATATTGCAATATACTGTTTTTTTGTTTTGTTTTGTTTTTTTTTTCAGAATAACAAGTAAATAAGTAGAAAGTGATTGTTGCCATATGGCAACTGCGTACCATAGAGGGTTAACAATTTATTATAAAGTAAATAATTTATATTTTGTTATTAATATTTAAAAATTAAATTAGGTTTACATGATTATCCATACATCATTTTTTTTTAATACAAATGCTCGTCTTGCACTAGCTGGACTAACCCAGTGTTTACAAAGTGAACTAAAGTTCACTATATGGAGAAAAATCCTAGAATGTTTTCCTCAAAAACCTTTTTTGGCTGAAGAAAGAAAAATATGAACATCTTGGATGACGTGGGAGTGAGTACATTTTCATGAAATTTTATTTCAGGAGTAAACTAATCCTTTAATAAAGTAAAAGTACACCTCTAATAAACAAGTGTCATTCATGTAGGGCAAAGTTAAAAATATGTAGGTTTAGAGCAATACTACCAGTGAAGCATGTGTTAAACCGTTACTGTTGTTTTTTTTATTATTATTTTTTATTTTAGTTAGGAATGTATTTAAATGGTACATGCTGGTATGAGATGCTGCTCTAAATGCGTGCACCATTTGCGGTAAACTTTCAGTTGTTTATTTATTCATGCTTCAAGTTCATGTGATAGGACACAGGTTTAAGTAGGCTTGAGAATGATTAGAACTCCACTGGGCCAAAATAGCACTGGAGAGGTAATTACACGGGGCTGGAGAGACCCTACGGTCCCCGGTGATATAAGACAACAAGAGTAATTCTGAGATCAGATGCATAATGCATTAGAACCTAATGACTGTAAATCATGATGCCTGAGCTTACTTGACTTTTAAACAAACACCTCTGCATTAACACCAGCTTTATGAAAATAAAACAAGTAACTCGGGGTTATGCCATTTTCATTATTTCATTCTTTCACTAAAGAAAATATAAATTATATATAAACTGATACATAAAAAAATTGTGAGCCTCTAGTTTAGTTTATTTATACATTTAAAAATGGCAAGCACCAACCAAAATGCTGCACAAAAATTAAATGACAGAAAAAATAGTCTATGACTGAGATATCACATGCAAAGCTGTTACGTGAATATAATTAAAGATAATTTGATCAATAATAAACTCAAAGTCAAACACTTCAACACTGTTCAACTGTTTTCAGACATGATTTTTTCAATCCATGAAAGATAATTGCTCACTTTAGTATAAACCCCACTATACCCAGGCTGGGCGCAACCGTGACCCCATGACACAATACCACCTATAAACCAACTTCTACTTTGTGTATCCAAAAACGCAAAGGGCCCTCCACTGTCCCCCTGGCAGGAGTCTTTTCCTCCGTCAGCAGTCCCAGCACATATCATGTTCTCTGTCACGACTAGTTTCCCTTTATCTGTCACTGTGGAGTCATATTTAGCCTTACATGCCTCAAAATCAGTGACAGGTAAATGTACGTACTGCAGATTTCTGGAAGATAGCGTGGGTTTGTTTATATTTGACACACCCCATCCAGACACCTTCCCGACGTCATCAGTCTTCAAAACAAACCGCTCTTCCCTCCCAGGCAAACACACAGGCATGACGGCTTTACTAACAGGTACCTTATACTCCAGTTTAATCAGGGCAATGTCATGGTTGAAGTTAACATTATCGTGATGGTACTGAGGGTGAAAGAAGATTTGCTGTGGAACGCCAACTACCGCCTCTTTGTCATTTTGTTTGACTATGCCCATCTTCAGCTGCAGGTCGGAAGTATCTGCGTAGCTTTTCAGAACATGAGCAGCAGTGAGGACCCAGTTGTCGGAAACAAGAGAACCGCCACCAATAAACCGTTGGCCCATCCGTACCATGACCTGCCAGGGTATATCGTTCTTTTCTGCATTCTCTCCACCAATCACCTTGGAAAGCTTGATCTCAGGCTGGCCACAAACTGAAACACAGCAGACACCAGATCAGTGTTCTTTTTCTTTTTTTGTATTCTCACATATGACACTAAAATCTAACATAGGAATGACACTGATATAAACAACAAGGAAAAAATTTGGACCCACCTGTGAAGCTGACAAACCAATGGTTCTCAACTTTCTTTTTTTGAAGTTATATTTATGGGCTATGGGCTTTTTACACCTTTATTGTGAGAGGACTGTGGAGAGCTGACTGGAAAATACTGGGAGAAGAGAGGGGAGCAGAATCGGCAAAGGACCTTGAGGTGGGATTCGAACTCGGGACGCCGTGAGCACAGCTGCGCTAAATGTCGATGCACTAACCACAAGACTATGGGTGCTAACCAGACTAACTTCAACTTTTTTGACAGTTTTCAAAGACTCTATGACTTGCCCCAGTTGTCCGTGCTTTACTGGATTTTTAAAAATATTTATATTCACAATTTCTGCTCAATAAAATATTTAGATTTTGGCATAGCTAGAAAAAAGCATATTCATTCTAAAAATGCTCATGAAGTTAAGATTTCAATCATTTACATCACTTTTCCAGGTCTAGAAATCACACTTACAATTAGCCCTTTCTCATATATCCTGGTTCTTCACAGACAAAAAAAAATATCTAGCTGTTTTATGGTACTTTCAATAATGTCGGAGGTAAAAGTCATTTTTGTTAAAGTTATTAAAAGTTATTTTTGTTTTCTTTGCGCACAAAAAGTATTCTTGTAGCTTCGTTAAATAATGGTTGAACCACTGATGTCACATGGACTATTTTAATAATGTCCTTACTACCTTTTTGGGGTCTGGGAACATTTCACAGGGTTTCTGCAGGTTTTATGAGGGTCAATTTAAGACTTTTTAAAGACCTTTTTAAGACCAACTAAAGAAAATTTAAGGAAACAAACCAAAGGGAAAACAATACAGCAAAATGTTCCCCAAGTATAGTTTGAGTTTTATTTTCACTTTCAAATTAGCAGCAATTCAGCGTCTAGCAATTGTTTGTTTTTAGGTAGTTTGAGTTTTCCCTCTTTTCCTCGCTTTCCTTCAGTAAAAGTGCCATGCACATTTTACTTTCACTTTCATATTAGTGGCAATTTGGCATCAAGCAGTTGTTTTTTTTTTTTTTAGTTTGTTTGCGTTTTCCCTCTTTTCTTCACTTTCTTTCGGTTTTAAGCTTGTAAACAGGGCCGCTGCTGGCCAAATGGGTGCCCTAAGCAGAATTGTATTGTTGTGCCCCCTCCTTCATTATGGAAGTAAAAAAAAACAAAAACACACCTATTATACAGGGTCAAAATAGAACTTTAATAAAATCTAAAAGTAAATGAATAAATTGCAATTAAATTGTATTATTTATAAATTACAGTTTTAGATCTAGACAGTTACCTATGGCTATGATTTTATTAGGCCTAATACAGTTGTCTAATTGATTTTATTATCTCAAGCATCCAGAGAACACACAAAAGAAAATTAAGCAGTTTTACTACGATAAAACCATGGTTAATTTTGGCAAGGGTTGTGATGTCCACATGTTTTTGCTGAAGAAATTATAGAAGCTGTAGCATTTCTATCGCAAGATTAAGTGGATATTTGAATTAAATGTTTGGTCACTATTAAACTATTAAAGGATTTGTCCTGTAACAACAACAATTAATAGGTGGTCAAATTATTACCGACATTAAAACACGTTATTAACGTCAACAGCCAAAAAAGTTTCTCAGGATTATGAACGCACCTGAAAGTGATACACGGGCGTCATCTTGGCTTTTTTTCGTTTTCTTTTCTCGGCGCCGGACCGCTTATTATTTGCAGTCAGCCGCAAACGTTAGGCGCGAATGCGGGAATGGCGCGTTACGTGTGCTGTAGTGTACTGTGTGTGTACATGTATATGTTAACATTACTATAGAAGGATTTTTTTTTTTTTGAGCAACCTGGACGGTGCCCCCCTGAAAGTTGGTGCCCTACGCATTTGCGTACTCTGCGCCGGTACTGCTTGTAAAAGCGTCCTGCTCATTTTACTTTCACTTTTAAATTAGCGGCATTACCGTAACGTAACGAAACGAACTTTTATTAACAAAACGAATAATAATACACCATGTTATATGCCTAATATAAATCAAAAACTTACACAAATTTTGAATATGTATAAAAACTGAAAAACATTGTGTAACCAAATAAATAAGAAATATTATTTATTTGCAAAACGAATAAGAAAGCTTGGATGCACGGCATTCACCTTGCACGAATATAAAATTTAAAAAAATACACAGTTTAAATAAATAAAAAGCAGCAAACACTGTGGAAGCAAATAAATATGAAACTTCCATTATCAACTTAGAGAAATGGTAGAAGTCAACAGGCTTTTCAAAATCCAAAGTATTTCTAAAACAGGCGCTTTTGCATTTCGTTTTGAAACTCTTCCACCATAGTCTTGTCTTTCTCACCTCTCTCTTCTTGTCAGTCAGCTCCACTCTGCTCTCGGCACACTGCATTGAGCAGCCCTGTTCAGTTTTAATTGTATTGTCTGTTCTCTAACTATACTAAATGATTTTTATTGCTATACAAAATTCAAAAGGACAAGTTCTTCTCCTGGTGACTGACAGATGAAGCAGCAAATACCGCCATCTACCGCGCATTGTTTAATGAATATAGCGACTTAAGCGATGTAGCACAGAAATTACGCTTTCGCTTCACTTTAAAATGAAACGCATGAGGAAACAATCTCTCACGAAAATTAATGCCATGATCATATGAATTTAAGACTTTCTGCTCTGATTTAAGACCTTTTCAAGGCCTTAATTCACGGAAAAGCGATTTAAGACTTTCTAAGACTTTTTTAAGAACCGCGGAAACCCTGATTTCAGTTACATGCTCTCTATGTAGGGTCAGAAAGCTCTCAGATTTCATCAAAAAATATCTTAATTTGCGTTTCGAAGATGAACGAAGGTCTTACTGGTTTGGAACGGCATGAGGGTGAGTAATTAATTACAGAATTTTCATTTTTGGGTGAAGTAACCCTTGAAGATTATGAAAAACAGTCAATTGTCTCCATAATTTTGATGGTCGTGTATAATAAAACATCGTAGTGAATGAATAAAACTGATAAACCATATCAGCATTAAACTCACTGGGTGAACATATCTGGTGTATTTTCCCACCCAGGGCATCTCTCCAGTAGCCGTCATGTGCACAGGTATAGACCCCTAATTTCAGAGAGAAAGAAATTATGGCTAAACCTCCAGTGATGATTCATCTGTAGTACAATGTGTTGCCATCCAAATACTGTACTATACTGTGACATTTGCCCCTTACCATTAGTTCCAGCCTTCATTGTGTAGAATTCATCGCATGAATACTTAACCACGGATTTATATTTGGTTGTGGTGAATTTCACAGTTGCATTACACACTTCTTCAGGATCTCCACAATCAACAACTGCAAATGAGGGACATTTAATTATTGACACAGTTTATACACACTAAGAATGACAATGTTGGCAAAACCTAAGCATATCCTAAGTTAAATGTCTGGTTCTGAAAATCTGTTTACTGTCAATCACTGTTACTTTCCTTTTGAGTTGAATCTATTTAAAAAAAAAAAAAAAAGTTTTTTGGTCTGTAAATTATGTTTGTTCTTTCATCACATTTTAAAGGGGTCCTATTATGCTCTTTGTCAAAGTCTTGATTTTGTTTTGGGGGTGTTCTAGAACATGCGCTAATGCTTGGTGGTTTGAAAAATGCATTATTTTTCACATAATTTACATTATTACAATACCTTTCTCCCAGCCTGGCACAAATAGCTCGATTAGTTCAGGGTTAAATGAAGGCCAGCCTTCATTAAAGGAAATGTGTTATGATTGGTTAGCTGTTCCAGTGTGTTGCGATTAGCGAACAGCTTAGACGGTGTTTTAATACTGCCACGCCCTTTGTCAAAGCAGTTAACGCAAACTAGATTAATGGTGAATCTTACATCTTAAATATGGATATTTTTCTTTCAAAAAAACGCATCGATTCGCTACAGGAGACCCCCGGGAGCCATGTGAGGCACTTTTTATTATGGATGGATGCACTTTATTAGACTCCTATTGCATTCGTCTGAAAGAAGGAAGTCATATACACTTAGGATGCATGGAGGGTGAGTAAATAATATGTTACAGTAGTGTTGAGTCCCATCCTCAGCCTGCGAGATCGCAGATACATGATATTACCGTGCTTATTTATTTAATTATTTTACATACGTTTCATTGCCCGAAACCATCTCCAACATAAGGCTAAAAGCAGCCTAACATTATCAAAAAACATCATCACTGATCAGCCTAGCCTATTCTCTAGTGCAAGTTTATGCATTGGAAAAAACATGCGCGTTATAAGTGAAGCTATCTACACTGTATGATGAATTAATCTCTGCACAGTGAACACGTCTGTGGTGCGTTACTGCTCTGAAGCGGCCACTCTAGTCAATGCCTGTGTTTATACCCGCCGCACTGTGTCTCGTTGAAGCAGCTTTCCGCGCTGTATTGCTAAAGTTTGACTAATCCCCCACCTCATTTTTTATGTCCAAAGATACACACCACACACTGACTAAAATTCAAAAAGTGAAAAAGCATAATAGCACCCCTTTAACATTTTTAACCTTGTACACCAAAAGATTTTGGTGGTCAAATCTCAACGTTTTTTAATGTTGATCGTTGTATTGAAAATGTTCAGTTGGTTCAACTAAAAGACATTTAGTTCACAAAACTTAATTAAGCCGACTGAGAATTTGCAATACAGCAAGTCGAGATAAAATTTTGAAGTTCGACCTCTATATGAAAAGTTTACTTTCAGTCCTATACCTTATATTATATTTTTTAAAAAAGGTGATTGTGACTTTTTATCTCACAATTCTGACTTTTTTCTTGCGCTTGCAAGTTTACATCTCACAATTTTGACCTTTTTCTTAGAATTGCATGATACAAACTCACAATCCTGAAAAATAAAGTCGCAATTCTGAGAAAGACAGAATTGTGAGATATAAACTTGCAACTGCAAGTTATAAAGTCAGAAGTGTGAGATAAAACAATTCTGAGTTTTTTCTTGCATTTTTGAGTTTGTATCTGACAATTATGCAGTTTCTCGCAATTGTGAGTTTGTATCTCGCATTTCTGACTTTTTTCTCAGAATTGCGTGATATAAACTCACAGTTTCGAGAAATAAAGTCAGCACTGCAATATAAAAACTCCCAATTATGACATTTTTTCTCGCAATTGTGAGTTTATATCTCGTAATTCTGACGTTTTTCTCAGAACTGCGTGATATAAACTCACAGTTTCAAGAAAAATGTCCTAATTTGGAGTTTTTATATTCAGCATTAAATTTATTAAAGTCAGCATTGCAAGATAAAAACTTCCAATTCTGACTTTTTTCGCATTTTTTGAGTTTGTATCTCACAATTCAGACTTTTTTCTTGCAATTCTGACTTTTTTCAGAATTGTGAGATATAAACTCATAAATGCAAGTTATAAAGTCCAATTTTGAGGGGAAAAGACTGATATCTTCTTAGAATTGTGAGTTCTGACAATTCAGTTCTGACAATATATCGCAATTGCGTGTTATAAAATCAGAATTTCAAGATATAAAGTCGCAATTCTGAGAATAAAAAAATATTTAGAATTGTAAGTTTGTCCCAATTTTGTGAAACTGCGAGATGTAAATTTGCAATTGCAAGAAAAAAGTCAAGAATTGAGAGAAAAGTAACAATTACCTTTTTGTATTTTTTATTCAGTGGCGGAAACGGGCCTCCATATATACCAGTTGTTTTTGCATACTCCTGTATTTTTATCAATATTTAATAATTGTTTAAACAGCCTTTTTCCCTGTTAAATAAATAAATGATTAAATAAATGTTTTTTCCTATTAAAAGTGTTGAAATGTATTTAGAATAAAATAAATTTACTTGACAAACAAATAAAAAAATTCAAAGAATATCTCAAAGTAGTCCACACCTCAAAAAAAAAAAAAGTATTCTGAAGTAAGCTTTACTTTGGCATAATCATTCATTTTACCAAGTGCATTTATTGTTATTGTTTTTGTTTTTTTAATGAAAAACTGCAAATCCTACATGTATTAAAAACATGCCTTTTGTTGTTAGTGTCAGCACTATTTCATCAGAATTATTTTCTGAGTTTGCAGTAAGAATTTCACTCACTTCAGCTTGAAATAACACCTCAGGTTTTAAAACATACCTTCTCTTTGGTACGCAAGTAAACCCCCATTGACGATTATACACGCTTCATGCTTATCTGGGATTCTTAAACAACTTACTGATGCATTGAGGCATCGGTCCATTCCAAAATCCACCCTTCAGGCATGTGGCTTGATAAAAGGGCAAAGTGTCCTCCCCCTAAAGACTCAAAAAGTCACTTTTAAGTCCATAAATAGCATACCAAGCCCCTTTTCTTAATACTTAGAGAAAGTAAAAGGTTACCAGAGTTAATTCATAGCCCTGATCACACATGACATTGAAAGTGTCCGTCATGATGTACCGAGACTGCTGGGGCTGAATACGTCCATGTTGAGGAGCCACAGGGTTTGGGCACAGCTGCGCTATGAGAGCAGGGAACAGTGAGCACTGGTAATGAAAACATAAATGCTGGAAAACAGGCCACTTGTCATTTAAATGTGATTACTTATATAACTGAACAAAAAAGGGTGTTGCAAACTACCTGTGCTGGTATACTTGATCTTCCAGCCTTTGTTTTTCCCTGAGTGGTCTGAGCGGAAGGTCACACGCACTTCATGAGTCCCCGTCTCTATTTTTCTTGGTGGGGTCTTGCCGCAAAATGGTCCGTATTCCCTTCTACCTGCGGTGATCTTAAACAAAACAGTTTGAATTGTCAGTGTATACAAATGGCAACAGATAAACGAGTCTCTTGGGAGGTGGGAGGGTGAGGAGAAATAATAGACGGTTGTGGAGGGCATGAGAGAGCATACATTATGTATTCAACAGCCTTCAGGTCAGTGATTAGTAGAGTAGTTTGACGCTTAACACCAGTGCTGAGAAGACCAAAAGGCAGTGAAGTGGGAAAAAAAGCCGAACTGAAAGACCGCAGCTATAACAAGCTGTTAAACGCCATAAAATGGGATTGGATTTAGTCATTAAAATCAAATGAGCTTTGATGCAGAGTATAAAAATCAGTGCTGAAAGTAAACACTCTTAAACACTTATCATGCTTATTTTCATGGAGAGCCAATCTTATGTGTGTAAACCACTCTAAAATCAATCTTTCTTAACACCCAACAAGGACACTAGAAGGCATATTATATCTCTCTTCAAACAGAACTTGCACTATAAACAATCTTCCTGAAGCTATAGTATATAGCTTAGTATAGTGCAACAATATACAACTGTTTGTAGGGATTCTGTAAACCATATAAAATATTGGATATATATGTAGACAATATATATACACACACACATACACACCTTTTTGTGCAGTTTGCTAGGAATCGAAAATGAAAAAATTCAAGAAAAACATCACAGGTTAACCAGCATTTCTGACAACTCAAAAATTACCTGCAACATAACATAGGGATAGTTCACCCAAAAATGTTCACCTGAATTCTGTCAATCATGTCTTTCCAAACATGTTTGACTTACTTTCTTCCAAGCTACATAAAAGAAGATATAATAATATAAGACAAAAAAGAATAAAATATAAAATAAAAGAAAATAAATAAAATAAAATAAAAAATAAAACAAAACAATATACGACTGTGGTGATTCTGTAAACTATATAAAATATTGTATTTTTATTATTTTAATATTTTCTTATTACTTATTGCACATTAATAATCTTGTTAACTGTCTTGTTCTTTTCATTTGTAGTTAATTTGCACTTTAATCACTATGAAAAAATCAGTTAAAAATAGCAAATCTTCAACATTAATACCTCTCACACATAATAAAAAGCACATGAGAACATATGATTGTATATAATCAATTCACTGTATTTAACAACAATTTTTGTTACATTTTTCCTATAAATATTTCTGTAAATTTTTACAGATGTTAAAATGTTTTCAACAAACAACATCAAGATCATGGGTTCGATTCCTAGCAAACTGCGCACACACACACACACACACACACACAAAAACTATAATTTTAGGTAAATTTTAGAAATTTTGCACACACATTCCACAACACATCAGAGTTTTGTTCATGACCCTTGCAAAAACTCAAGAAAAACATCACAGGTTAACCAGCATCTCTGACAACTCAAAAAATTTGTCAAATCAGCCTACAACATAAAATAGGCATAGTTCACCCAAATGCTGTCAATCATGTTTTTCCAAACATGTTTGACTTACTTTCTTCCATGCTACATAAAAGAAGATAAAATAAAAAATAAAATAAAATAAAATAAAATACTGTTTTGCTTCTTTAGTTGACACAATGAAGATGAATGGGGTTCAGTGTTATTTTAGACCCTAATGACTGAAACAATTTCCAAAATATCTTTTTGTGTGCTATGCAGAAAAAAGAAAGTCATTTGGGTTTTTAAGTAATGACAGAACTATCATTTTGGGTGAACTGTTCTAAATGTGAAGTGTGTCTGTCATAAAGCTTGGCTCTTCAATCTCTATTTTATCAGACAGAGGTATAGAGAGTTCCCAAAGGACCCACAAGGACCCCATTAAAGTGACTCACACATGTGTGCACACACATACTATTATGGCTGTTGTTTTAAGTTTAAACCACCATCCTAGCTGGAGTGCTGTCAGTGCTTGCTGATTGTGAAATAACCAACCTTGAGGATGTCATAAGGGCAGGGGATTTCAGGATGAGTCTCCACATCAAATATGTCCTGGAAGTCGAGGGTCACTTGGAAGCCTTCCATCAAACTGATAGTGTAATCACACTGGCTCATCTTGGGGTAAACACCTGGGTACTCTGGACTGCTCAGTTCTCCTGACCTCTTCCGAAACACCTGCCCACTACACTCAGCTACAGTGGAAAAAATGCATTTTCACACCCACTGGGAATTGTCAAAAGCACACACACATACGTTTAACAGACAACTATCCATGCCACATTTAACACTGCGGGCCGCAGGAAATTGCAACATTGATTTGGTACGCTCAGGAGTAAATAAACCTTTCCACCTGTAAAATGGCCAGAGAAAGGGCTTTCAGTCACTATTTTTACTTTTAGAGTGACAAACATAATGTTTGACAATTAGATAATTTAGCAAATACAAACATTTTACAGCTAGAAACAGTCATAGCAGTACAATTTTCAGGTAGTAAATTTGCTATTATTTTTGCATTTATGCTATTGACATGGATGAGTGATGTGTAAAAAGACACAACACATAAATGAACATCTTTACTCAAACCTTAACTTTAGATGTAAGGATCACAGGAGGCCTCAGATGATTGCTGTTTACATTCACTGCATGCTATTACCATTTATTATTATATTTCCATTTATGATTTAAAAAATCAGTTGGTAGTTATTGAAATTTCAAATACAATATAATATACAGTTGAAGTCAAAAGTTTACATACACCTTGCAGAATCTGCAAAATGTTAATCATTTTACCAAAATAACAGGGATCCTGCAAAATGCATGTTATTGTTTAATTAGTACTAACCTGAATTTTACATAAAATATGTTTACATATAGTCCACAAGAGTAAAATAGTAGTTGAAAATACAAAAAATGACCCTGTTCAAAAGTTATCATAAAGTTAAACTGCCTGCTGTTCTTCAGAAAAATCCTTCAGGTCCCACAAATTTATTGGTTTTTCAGCATGTTTGTGTATTTGAACCCTTTTCAACAATGATTTTGAGATCTATATTTTCACACTGAGGACAACTGAGGGACTGAGGGATATGCAACTATTACACAAGGTTCAAATGCCCATTGACGCTCCAGAAAGATACACGATGCATTAAGAGCTGAGGGGTGAAAACTTTTTGAATTTGAAGATCAGGGTAAATTTAACTTATTTTGTCTTCTGGGGAGTGTAAGTGCATGTGAATTCTTCAGTTGTCCTCAGTGTGAAAAGATGGATGTCAAAAACATACACGATGAATCAAGTGTATGTAAACTTTTGAACAGGGTTTTTCAACTATTATTTTTTCTTGTGGACTATATGTAAATGTCTTTTATTTTAAATATCTTATTCAGGTCAGTACAAAATAAAAAATAACATGCATTTTGTTTTATCATTTTGCAAATTCTGCAAGGTGTATGTAAACTTTGTAAACTTTGTTTGTAAACTTCAACTGTATGTTCAATAGTGCCTGTTCATTATTTAAGCACAGCCTTTTAATAAATAAATGAATAGTTCACCCCAAAATGAAAATGCTATCATCAACATCAAGTTGCTGCAAACCCATTTGACTGACTTTCTTTCATGTAACACAAAAGAAGAAATTTTGAAAACTTTCTTGTTTGCCTTTTTCATTTTATATACTTATTTTTGTATTTAAATGTTTGGCAAACAGTTTTATCCAAAGCAACTTACACTGGATTCAAGGTACATGTTTAATTAGTTCTTGTTTTTCCTGGGAATTGAACCCATGACCTTGGTGTTGCTAGCACAACACTCTACTGTTTGAGCTACAATAAGGCTTCAAAGAATGTAAAAGTACAGTAAAAGTTTCAAAATAATACTTTATTATAATAAAAACATTTACTAAAACACTGATATTCACAGAAACTTATCTGCAAATTCTTGAAGGAAGTAGTGATGGCTGATTCAGGAACAAATCAATCTTTTGAGTTAAATCTTTTAAACAAATCAACTGATTCAGTCTGAATGATTCACTCAAGAATTGGCTCACTGACTCAATGATCCAGTAGCACCAGTTCTCGAGTAAACAGCTTACTGGATGGGAAGATTTTTATAATAAAGACTTCTATTTCTCACACAAAGGCTTTAGAAGACTTTGAATATCATATAAATCACATTTAGATCACATTTATCCTTTTTGTTCCACCAAAAAGAGAAGTCATACAGGTTTGAAACACTGAGGAGTAAATGATGATAGAATTTTTATTTTTGGCCAAACTATTAATTTAATAAATGAACCCGCAAAAGTGCAGATGCTCCAAATAATTGCTATAAATGGGGAATTTCAGATGAGTAGGGCAAAGGCCTACTAATTCATATGATTAAATGATTCAGACACAAGTCATTGTTTCTGTCTTCCCTTTTGCGCAATATGATGTGATGTCTCTATCTTCCCCATTAGCAAAGAAAAACAATTAAGAGGCATGTCTAGGCTGGTAATTGTGATTAATTACCCACCATTAGCACAGTATACAGCTCGAAACAGGTATCAATTTTCAACTGATCCCTATAATACCGTTCCCTCAGGAACCAATGGTAATTAACCCGGACTCGCTTAGAGTGACAGAGATCAACTGCTTTATACAGGCAGACTAGCGAGACGCTGCCCACTGTATCATCATCAGTCTGTTACTGAAGCACGCTTCAGGCTAAAGCCAGTTAGCACTGTCCAGAATCGCAGTAAACATTAGCACTTTAAATGAGAGGAGGTTTGGGACTAATCCATTTGTGCCAAAAGTTGTCACAACCTGAGGGGAAGTCGAAAATGTAAATTTGTCTATTTGAAACCCTCCCTGAAAAATGCCATGCAGTCAGTTGCAGCCTCCCTATCAATGATATGACAAACCCCTATTTGGTGACTCTATTTCCTGCTCGATTATAGGCTATGCTAGCTCAATCAAGAGCTGTTGACAGGGCTGATAGATAGTGTGTGGTGAGCCGTGGCTGCCCAGCCTGCTGCTGTGACCGCTGTTTCAATAGATCTGTGACGTACAAGAGGAGCACACCGGAGCATAAATCAGTATTAAGCTGTATGACAATATTTCCTTTAAATATTGGGATTTCCACAGAACTTGCACAGCTAGAAGATTTCTTAAGAACAAATATGCCTACATATCTTAGATTACAGACAAAGAGACAGTCTGTTGCTCATATATGCATTTAGTGCTGTTTGTTGCTGGATACTGATCAATGATAATGCTAAAAGTACTATAATAAATTCAGTTAAAAAGTGATTATAATAATGTGTTATATTTTTATAGTGCACTCTCAGCACTGGGTGAAATATGAACAAACCCAAAAATCTCAAAAATGAGTTGTCTTGAACCAGCCGTTAATTGGTTTAAATGTTTAACTCAACCTTTTGGATAGTTTTATTTAACTCAACTATATTTCTTGCTTAAAATAAACTCCAAATAGGTTGGAAATTAATATTTATTAATATGTACAAAAATGAACATTTATTTATAAGTTAAATAAGTAATAATTAAATAATTAACATTTTCAATGTTACATTTTTCAATCACCTTTTGAATATTGCTTTTGCCTCTTGTAATTATGTGTCTGATTCTTAATTTACAACCATGGGTTCATTTTGTGCCAGCCATATAGTAATTTTTTAGTTAAATAAAACTTTTTAAACATTAAAAACATTGTTTTTAAACCCAGAATTTTTTAGAGCGTGCCTTTCCAAAGCCCAAGGTCACTTTACAAAGATTATGCTTACCCAAAATTAAACCTCATTTACTCATTCTTACATTTTTCTAAACCTTTCTGATTTTCGTTCTTTCCTTTTTTGTATTGTATGCACACAGGCAAAGTCACAAGGTTGGAACAACTTGAGGGTGACTAAATGATGACAGAATTGTCATTTTTGGCTGAACTGTCGCTTTAAGAGAGCTTTTAGTTGCACAATCAAAGAGTTTTTATGAATCAGATAACTAATAATGGACTTCACATTGGGCTGCACAATCACTTTGGCGTTTAGCTTCAGCTGTTTACCACAATTTCCAATTTCCAAAGCAGCAAAAGTGTATGGAAATTTGCAAAATTGCAGCAAAATTGAATCTTTTTTTTAGGCATTTTTATGCCTTTATTTGGATAGGATAGTGTAGTTGGACAGAAAGCGAAGTTGGAGAGAGAGAGAGAAGTGGCTGGGATTGGGAAAGGTAAACGAGTTGGGATTCGAACTCGGGTCGCCCGCAGCATAATGGAGCTATATGTCAACGTGCTAACCACGAGGCTATTGGTGCAGACACAAAATTGACAAAATCAACACTAACACTCTAACAGTTTAAAGCTTCTGGAACTCATTACTTAATTCTAATGGTTTAACATAAGATACTATATATAATATACTACAATGTAATTATTTGTGATAGACAGCTATTAGAAATATGACAGAAATAGGTTGCTATCACCATGTCAGTATACAATAGTGAAAGCTTGCGTAGCACTGAGATTTTAGCGTAAATACATAGGCAGGCAGTGTGCACAGACTATCAAAAAACAATGTTTAATTAAACAAAAAACTATAAGCAACCTCTATTGTGTCTCAGTGCTTTACATGCTATTTATAGTGCATTACATTGAAACTAACTTGAAAATGAATGTACACAACATTGTATATAATATCATATAATGCCCCATACATTTTTATAATCAATAAGCAGAAAAACTACAGGCCAGGGGTTTCATCTGTTCTGGTATCCGTTATCTTACCAGGGCAGTGTCTTTTATCATTGTGGAGTTGGTATCCCAATCTGCAAGTGCAGTAAAAGCCCCCCACATAATTATGGCAATTATGGTCACACATAGGCTCTCCATCCACAGTGCTCAGGCACTCATCAATGTCTGTAAAGAGTAAAAAGAGGCTGTTTAGCAACAGTTCTCACTTGTATGGATTTGGACTTCCACTACGATCAACACATGTATGATAAAATGGTGTGTAAATACTATATATTTTTATACAACAGTTCTTTCTGGTCCTAGTGATATCAGAACTCCAACCATTTCACCGTTTGTATCACTCCGCTTGCGGGATTTCATGGTGGATGCCCAAATCCACTATTATTTTATAAATAATAGTAATTTTGTGTCACAGAATGTAGCTTTAAGAGATTTTATGCAAGAATGTGTACTTGTTTAGACTTCAAATATGCAGTTTGTTAATTAAGGTAACATCTATTTGAAAATTTGCTTTGATTTTTTCGGAGATGTGAGCTCTAGTGTGTCAGTGGCTGTTCAGCGCTCATGAACCCGTCGAGAGCAGCCTCACCTTGCCCAGATATTCTGGAATTTGCTGCTGGCTCTGATGTCTCTACAGTGGTTAAACATGAGATACAATTTGTTTGGGGTAAATCTAATGGACAGTCTTTGGTCCCATTAATCTATTATTTGTTCCAGAGCAAATAGTTTTGGCTGAGGGCAAAATCTCATCATGTTTATATAAATTTAATGCTGTATATCAGAGTGCTGCCTTTGTACTTTTGACTGAATTGCCTAGCAACTTTTATTTTGGCTGTTGCTTATTAAATATTATATTCAATAAATAATATTTTATACAATAATAGTCATATTTAATAATAGTATTTAGCATTGAGAAGCAGTGTGTGTGTGTGTGTTTGTGATGGTGATTTTAGTTACATTATTCCGCAATTAAATAGTGACAAGAGACTGTCAGCAAGACTTTTATACTGAAAAAGACTGAAACGTTGTAAACAAGGAAGTTATTTTTACTTTCAACAACACTTGAGCAGCGCTGTCATCAGAAATCACCCTTAACAGATGAAAGGATAGTACGACAAAGATATCGCTTTCCTCGGCGGACATTCAAACTAATGTTTTTTTGTGACTATGAGACTGAGCTGAAAAATGAATGCTGTGACAGATGCAAGTAATCTCTCTCTCATATTACACTCTACATAATACAGTGAGGTTTTAATCCAGTAGTACAACCAGCTTTCAATGAAGCAACTCAACGTTCCTTCATTACTAGTTCTAAAGTGACGTTTTCGAATTAGTACCGGAGGCTTGGACTCAGCTGTTAAACTGTCAACTTCGGATTTAAATCAATGGCAGAAGGAAGTAGTTCTGCACAAAAGAGGGTTTTTTTTAAAGACACTCCCTTGTTGTTACTTACGTATTTACACACTCTTTCCGTCAAACTGTTTTATAAATGCAATATCACACTCGTAGCAGTGTGATATGGCTGTATACCGGCTCGCTGCGATAAGTTATTTTTTATCTAGTTTAATCCTTAGCCTTTGCAGCAAGAGGTGACACCAAAAGAGAGGAACAATCATGCCATGAGAGAAACAGTCATGCTGTAAATTCATTGTTTCCATCACCTTCGGTGGAAAAAAATGCCTGGAAGCCTGTGAATCGGTCCTCATTGGAGTAATCTGATCTGAAGAGCACGGACATGGTGTTGGTGGCAGAATAGATGACAGTGTTTTTGGGCGCATCACCGTAATTTTTCTCTGCCTCACCACAGAACCGGACAGTGTCATTTGCTTCTGTGAACACCTGGAATGTTTTAGCAAGTAATAACTATTATAAGCACATATGGACACATGGGGATCCTGTATTTCACATAACAAGCTTAGTTAGCATGCTAGGAGCTACATTAGAAACTATGCAGCAGTCAAATCATGCATTTAATTTCATGATAGAGAGGTTTAATTTGTATTCTGATAAAATCATAAATAAATTTTTATTTATTTTGTTATCATACTATAAGGAACTAACTAACAGGCAGTATGAATATAACAGAAGCTTGTTTGTATTGGTTGCAGATTCACATATGATTTCACTGAATTAATATCTGAAATATCCTGAAATGTGAAGCTTAATCTAGAACCGTAACTCATGCACTTTGATGTGCACATATATTCCCCCATAAAATGACCCCACATTTAAAGTTCTTTTGAAGACATGAACCTAACCTGAACGTAGTCATATTCGCAACGATGAGAAGGCTCCAGGCTAAAATATGTGAAGTAGAGTCGTAATCTGTGTCCCTCTGGTCCTGTGATATTCCACACCATACGCTGGTTGTTAGGATAGACATTTGGGAAGTTTGGTGAGGTGAAGCTCCCAAATAGTCCTGTCAGCTGTACGCCAAGTGCTAATGGAAGCAGGGTGACGAATGCCAAAGATACACTAAAACAGCTGCAAAACAAAAAGGTGTATTACTGATAACGTATTGAAGCTTTCTCAACACATTAAAACTGAAACATGGGGGGAACTGTTCCCACTCCACAGTGAACACATACCCGTTCATCATTCCAGAACACCATAAACCTCAGTTCATCTCACAAAAAATGTCCTAATCACCTTTGCAGAACTCTAATGTCCTCTAGGTTAATGAACTAGCTGAATAAATGGCTCTGTGTAAACACAGCACTGAACATCAACAGTACTTTTGGTTTTCATCACTGTCTGTCAAATGTCAGTATCAGCTATTGAATTGAAGACATGCTGTACCGGTACAGAAGTTAACCTTTGTTGTCACACTTGACATCTCCTTTATTCTCCTGAAACAATAGATGTTGTCATTGTTTCTTTTCTGTACAACAAAAACAAAGAAGGAATCACATTCAGACCAAGAAATTTAAACATTTGATTAATAATGGCTTTTATGTTGACTACAAAATTCTGGTTTAACTGACAGCAAAGGTAAGCAACTGACAGCAAATGAACTCTTGTTTTTGCAATGTGTCCTTCTGACCAGTCATCAATAATTGATTTCTGTGTTTGTGTGTGTGTCTGTGTACATGTAGATACAACTTTGGTTTGTAGAAAAAAGAAAAATAAAAACACAGGGAAAAATGTATAGTTTTCTTCACAGCTTCCAAAAGTTTTCAAAAGTGCATGTTTATTTAAATATACATGGGGGTCCAAATTATACCACATAAAAAAAAAAAACACTGAAGATTTTAAAAGTTGTATGGAAGCCCATTTCCACCACTGAATAATTTTTTTTAAAAAGGTTATTGCAACTTCTCACAATTCTGACTTTTTTTCTTATAACTGCATGATATAAACTCACAATTCTGACTTTTTTTCTAAGACTTGTGTGATATAAACTTGCAATTGCGAGTTATAAAGTCAGAATTGCGTGACATAAACTCACAATTCTGACTTTTTTCTCAGAACTGTGTGATATAAACTCAATTGCAAGGAATTAAGTCAGAATTGCAAGATAAAAACATGCAATTCTAATTTTTTTTTTCTCAGAATCGTGTGATAAAATCAGAAAAGTCATAATTGTGAGATAAAAACTCGTAATTCTGTTACGAGCTTCTATCTCGCAATTCTGACTTTTTCTCAGGATTGCGAGTTTATTTCTCAAAATTGCAAGTTTATGTCTCACAATTCTGACTTTAGAACTCACATTTGCAAGTTTATATCACACAATTCTGACTTAATTTCTTAGACTTGAGTTTTTATCTCACAGTTCTGAGAAAAAAGTAAGAAATGCAAGTCTGTATTACGCAATTCTGCGAAAAAAAGGCAGAACTGTAAGATGTAAACTCTCAATTGTCCGAAAAAAAGTCTGAATTGTGAAATAAAAAGTTGCAATTACCTTTTTTATTTTTTATTCAGTGGCGGAGACGGGCTTTCATAAAGTTGTTAAACAAAGGTCTCCAATCAAATAAATCAAGTCAATTTGTAACAGTGAGCATGCTGGCTTAAAATCTTCTGAAATTGATTTTAATTCAACTTTTCACTCAAATTACTATCCTAGTAGTATAATTTTAATTTATATATTAACTAGAAATTTGCACAATAGAATTTTCACTCTAGTGATTTCAGACCCCACTGTATATTCTGGATATTGATATTGATAAACATTTATCAACACAGAGAATCATTGTAGTATTACAAACTTACAGTAACAAGCATCCACAATCCAGTAACACTGGGATGATAGGATATGCATACTAAAAAGGACAGAAATAATGGCATAGACACCAAAATGGACCAAAATAATATTATAAAATGACTTTTCCAACACCAATTGTTGATCACTTTTGACTGTGCTGTGATAATGACTAAAAGACATAACACTGCAAATATGAAAGGCAAAAGTAGAACAGTCACACTAATATGAAAAAAAGTATTTACAGCCCTATGACATTTTCAGACATATGAACTGCTATGTGCCACGGGCAGATGTTTATGATGAAAAAAACAACAGGTGACACTGAAAGCCTGTTGCTGTCGTATGTGCCAATTACCTTGAGAGCAGAATTAATCCGAAATGCCTTTGTAATGCTACAGTCCCTTTCATTTAAACCTTTTGGCACAGAATGAGATGGTTATTTAATGATTTAAAAATGAGTGAGAAAAAGAGAGAGAGAAAGAGAAAGTGGGTGAGCAAGAGAGAGAGAGACAGAATGAATAAAGCAACAAATGTTCCATAAGCAAGCTTTTAATAGACCCCTCATTTCCAATACACTACGCTGGTAATGCTTGATGTATGAGGAGATTACAATAATTATCCTCATAAATGACAATGGTAATTTCCAGCTGCACATACCCATGCTGATTATGGCTGCCAGGTGTAATGCACTGACCTCTGTCATCATTCCTGCTCGAGAGGTCACAGGTTGTTGGGACACAGCTGAAGTGATTCTTAACGAAGAAACAATCATTCACACTGGTTTATCCAACTCCCTTGAGTACTCTGACTGGAAACATGTTTTGGGGAAAAAGAGATTTAGGACTTTTTAATGCAAATTGAAAAAAAATTAAGAGCAATTTTTGGCTTTTGCAAAAGAAACATACTTTGGACAAACAAGCTCTAAATTGATTTGATGCAAGAATTAAAAGAATTAAAATGTAAGAAAAAGCTTTGAAAGCTGTATTTAAGACGTTTTTAATATTTTGTAAACCCCAGAGAAACTGTTTTCAGACAGTTCAGGGTCAGTTACAAAAATCAGCCGTACTAACACAACATCTGATAAAATATAATATGATCTAGGATTTAAGATCTTAATATGTTGCATTTGCAAAAAATGAAGGCATGGCTTCATTTAAATTGCTGTCAATTGAGAAAGATGCATTTTTGGTTCCAGATGGTGTATTTACAGCATCTACTAGCACAGTCATGTTACATCTAACTTGATATCACTTTGTAAATTCTTGTGTAATTCAGACCATGCTGCCTTTAGACAAATAAAAAGATGGTTTTCCAAACTGAAATCATACGTGAATGCTGTCAGAGCTGTGTCACAATGTCTAAATCTGTCCCAAGTCATATCTTGAAACTTTTCCCACCATTTTCCTGTGTGCTGTCGACTATCCATTTCAAACAAAGCAAATATATTTAAGTGCTGTAAATGTAATCTGCCAATTTCTTACAACGCAAAGCCTGCGGCAAGTGTGTTTTTACTATCTGCACTTTTGCTAATAAAAGAAACATTTTATATAATAATGAAAGAAATGTTTAGCCAGCGCAATTTTATGTTACTGACGACAGCCGAATCCAGTGAATTAGACAATCACTACACATTCATTTACTCTTAAGTGACTCTACGTCAGAGACAGATACTTGTCAGTGCATCACCAAGTGGTAAAGCTCATGTCTAATTCGAACACCGTTTAGAGCTCTTTACTTCCTTTTATAACTATAGATGAAGTTCATTTTGAAAAGATGAGTCACTCTTCAAGTACTTGCATCTTCTGTTGCAGAGTATGTACTACAACCCTGAGGACGGCTTGAAGCATTAGGTGAACTATAATTAAAACAGTCCATCATTCTATCAGGCCGTGGTAGACATATTCCATCCCATTAGCCTTGTTTTATATAATTGACACTGTTTTGTGTAGCTTTGTATTTAAAACATCTGAAAAAGCACCTCAGGTACAGCCTGGACGCAAACAAGCACATGCATCCAAGCAACAACTAGCAATTTGCCACAGAATCCAACGGAAATGACAAAAGGATATTTACATACACGTATTCAGAGCCTCAGAACCGTCCCGAGCAGCCCAGTAAAGCTTGATGTACCATATGTAATGAAGTGCATCCTGATAAGATGGCAGTCAGCATTGTCACTTTGATGTGGAACGGGAGCACTGTGAACACACAATACATATCCAAGATCAATACTGATGAAGGAACGGAAGGGGACAAAATGACACTTGTGACTGAGACTTTAGACTGCGAGAAAAAAAAGCAGCTGAAACCCTTGAAGCTAAACATCCTGTAGGACTACAGTGTGTACAATACATCATAAGAAACCCCATAAACATGCTTCTGGGTGGTTGTTTCAAGAGCTGGTTGAATCATGTGGAGGAGTAAATCAGATGTTTGTGTTCACACTGTAATCTTTTCCCATTTTTCCCATTCATGTATGCCACTCAGGTGAGCTCAAAATATGAACAAGAAACAATGTCAAAAATTATAATCATTGCAAGCTTTGTTATTTACACCTCTCTATGGTTTCTAGGCACAGAAACTACAAGCACGTACGGCAAGGTAATCAATGGTATCACCCACCTTTCCGTTTGCTCAGCTTGAAAAATAAATGACTACAATCAAGACAATCCGTTTCACAGCATTTCATTTTCCCCATGGTTTAACCGTGTCACAAACTGACAAACAAACAAAAAGAAACAGTCTTTGTAGCCTCACGGTTTTTCTGTAATAGACCAGGATTTCTTATTTTTCTCCAGGAATTCATTGGTGTGTTCACAACCTCTGGGGTCAGGTGTCAGAAACCAGAAACAAGGGGTAATCAGTGCATTGTCCAGGGGCCACGAAATGTACCATTTCTGACACGCCAATTATTTTCTGGTTGCTCATCAAAAGTTTTCGTGCTAGGATAGATTGAAACTTGGGATGTGTTCAGAACAGAAAGTAGCTGTTAAGTCTGTGAGTGTCTTAAAGGCACCATATGTAAGATTTTTTGGTTAAAACATCCAAAAACCACTAGAACAGTGTTATATATTTTGCTGACTTATGTACTTACATTATTTTTATTTTGTTGAAAACATCGAATATATCTAGTATGATAAAACAGCACCGCTTTTTCCTACATACGCATGTGCGGAAGGAGCGAAAGCGGTCGACTGTGGCATAATAAAAGCTTCGCTGCTTTCGAGCCGTGTATTGCGCTTGTCCTTCATTAGCAATCACCCCGCGTTCTCGTTTTTTTTAGCCCCACCTTGTTTCATTTTACAGTAACTTTGGTAAGTCCTTAATACATTAGCTCATCAATGAACATGACCTCTGCCCGAGTCCCAACGGACTCCATCGGCTGCGGGAATGAAGACACAACGCCCATGATTCCACACTCAGTCACGGCGTCATCAAACTACGCCTTTGGTTCTTCGTTTGTTTTGAATATGCACCCTCTAGCGGTGAAAACACTGACCTTTTGCAGGGAGTTTGACCTGACCGATCATAATGGCGAATCCGCCATTTTGTCCAACAAACAAACCAGACAGGAGAGTAGATTAACCTCGGTGGACTTGAACTTAAAAAAAATGTATCCTGACGTCCTTCCGCAGTTGAAATAAGATACCTTCTGAGGTTCACTCATGTTTATTTCATGCTATAACTAGTAAAGAGGAAGAGATGATCGGATCAGCAATGGTATTTACTGTTTGAATTCTTTACAAAATAACAAAATTTGAAAGTTGAGACTTTGTTTCATACCAAATGCAACCTGCTATGTCTTATCTGTTGGCGTGTTGTCAGTGTTGTCTTTGTCTTTGGCGCGGGTCTTTGCAATGGGTCAATTCTCCCACTACAAAATGATCAGACATTTTAATCGGATTTCCGAACAAAGGAATCTTTTGTGTAGGTTCTTTTTAGTGAATCAAACTACCTGATCTTATGACAAAAAGGTTTTTTCGTGGGAACTTTTCCGCAAGATGCAAAACATGTACCAGTAAGTACATATCACTGCAGTTATCAACAGAAATGAACACTAGAGGCGGTAAAACAGCGAGCATTTGAAATCGTTTTCATACACAGGTATGATTAAAGATGTATTTACAGAATGTTTAACCTACAGTTTTTAAAATACATTTTTTGAATCTATTTCAGATTTGTTTTATCTTTTCTACAGAAATATGAAATTATCTCACCATTTATAAACAGACTGCTAAGAATAATAAATGCAGCAAGAAACACATAATTTTCCTCCTCTCATCTGTTCCTGTCTTTTTGATACTGTCTGATGAGGCAAAGTCTTCAGATAATTGGATTTATTTGAAGTTTGAAGCAACTTTGCGTAGTGGTGAGCATGCTTAATGCATTTTTGGTGTGTTTTTTCCGTGTCTGATGATGACTGGGTGTCCTGTTGTTTGTAATCAGGGTAGATATTATTCAATAGTCTGTGGTTTAACTAATGTCAAGTTGAATTCTTCCCTAAAGCTGTGATTTCTGCACCTGGGCACCATTTCTTGTCATCGCCACCTGACTCTCCGTCACTGGCGAAGAGCTACATGTCAGAGCCACTGATTTGGCAAACGTCCACAGGCCCACAAGAGAACGGAAATGGCCATATGGGGACTTAAATCTGTGAAAGATGCATCAGCGGCTAAATTGAAAGAGTAATGGCAATCTGACATTGGGGCGAAACTCAGTGCGGAGGGATTCAGCCTCGATTTATCACAAGTAATTTCCCTATCATTAGCTGTACTGTTTAAAAGGCCATACAGCTGCAGCTGGAGACTCGTGGTGTTTTTCATTTGGCTTCGCGTCAAAACATTCCCCTTAATATTTCTTTCTTATCACAACCTTAAGACCACTCATAATCATGAGATATGCTTATGTTGCAGCAGTTGATCACTTGATTAGCTGTCGATATATGAGGCCCAAAACACAAGAGAGAGTGTACTTAATGGCAGACTTTGGGGAGATGTCAGTAAAGACGAAAACTAAATCACAGTGTTTAGCTGTTTACAAGTGTCTTGTGATGTATTTGATATGGTAATGTTTGGATTGGATTTTTAGGACTTTTAGTTGTAGTTAAGTTATAGCCAATCAGATTCACAGACTATAACTACTATATTTAGGCTTTGACACATGCTATTTACAGTCAAGTTTTCAAAAAGTCTGCATTTGCCTGCATTTATCCATGGCGTTTCTGGTTTACACCCTTGATTTGGTTTCTCAAACATGCAGGAATCTAATAAGGGAGCCAGAGACATTACAATTGTGCATAAAAGATCAAACCTTTCTAATAATACATATGAACCTCATCACAATATAATACCTTTAGAGCTACTTTCTCTCAAAATAATATTTTTATGCAAAATAAGTTTCATAATACTGAGTTATTATCCATAGAGCTGACACTTAACTTCTGGTGTTTTTTCTTTAAGCTTCTCACATTAAGATTCCCTAATTTATTTTAATTCTTCTTCGACATTAACCTTAAAGCTGAAATGTGTGTTTTGTCCGTGTTAAAAGACTTTCCCGTATCCCAGCTTATGAAGAGACTATAAGCCAATTGTAAGTTAAATTGATGAGAAAAAGGCAAAATTATAAGAATAAAGTTTAAATGTTTTGACAATAAAGTCAAAATGTTTAAAGAATAAAGTCAAAATTACAAGAATAAAGTCGAAATTACGAGAATAAAGTCAAAATGTTTCAAAGATAAAGTTGAAATTCTAAGAATAAAATCGAAATTATGAATATAAAGTCAAAATGTTTCAAGAATAAACTTCGAAATTGTAAGAATAAAGTCGAAATTAGGAGAATAAAGTCAAAATGTTTTAAGAATAAAGTCGAAATTACGTGAATAAAGTTGAAATGTTTCGAGAATAAAGTCAAAATGTCTCAAGAA